>BROG01000406.1:260000-656754 GCA_030159075.1 Atrina japonica | reverse complement strand
TATATATATTATCAAATTCCGAACTCAACCGATTAAGTCTCATTGGCAGATTGCCTTGAGTGTTTCGTTTGACCGCTTCTAAAACAATAACTTTGGTATTGTTAATGATATTGACAAGGAGTTCGTGGTGTTCATGTAAAACAAATAGCTGTGACTGTTGACTCAAACTTTTTAATAGTTATTTTCCTTTATTCACTCAGAATAAAGCAGGATGGTTTAGAAACATACTCACGATAAAAAAGTTCGGAAATTCTCATTAACTATTTCCAGCAGGAAGTCATTTAAGTGCATTCAAACATGTGACGTTTATAGGTATGTGGAAGTACAAAGTATATTAGTTAATTCAATAAAAATATATATAAAAACAACATGGATAACTACAAGATATACAGTTTTATTTTATTGTGTCAATTAATAAGGATTTCTCTGTCAGGTAAAGTATTCATTTAAGATTCAATTCTCTTTTAAACATGCTATTTTATATTTCGTTGGTATTGTTTTGTAATGCTTAGCGTGAAATAGGCCATTTTTTATTGTTGTTGTACGTTGAAATTAAAAAAAAGTGAAGATGAGGTACGATTCAAAAAACCTTCAGATAAAGTGGAGATGACATACGATTCAAAAGTCTTTCAGGAGCCTAAGATAAAATGAAGTTGATGATGAAGAAGACACTGACTAACTTCAGATAAAGAGAAGATGAGGTACCATTCAAAAGACTTTCACGATCTTAAGATGGAGTGAAGATGAGGTATAATTGGATATATAAAGTGACAATAAGGTACCATTCAAAAGACATTCAGGACTATAGGATAAAATGAAGATAATGTGCCATTCATGATACTTTTACGAGTTTCAGATAAAATGAAGTTACAGGACTTCACGTCTTATATAAAATGGTTACCAAGGGTGAAACTACTACTATGAAAATATTTAAGTAGTGCTTGATTCAAACTCACGTAATTCCCCTTTTAGATGTTTTTAAGCTCCAATCGCTTAACCACTACGATTGGCCCATGGTATTTATCATCACGAATGAATGAAGTTCGTTCTCATGACATGCTCCTAAAAATTTTGCAGAGCAATTTAACATATAAATTCGCCTTTTCTGTAAAACTATAAAACTTTAACTTTCGTATTATGTTTAAGATATTTGCAAACACGGGTACTAAACGTTGCTGGTAAACCGTTTGAGTCGTCGAGGAAGGTGTGCATTAATACAGGTCTAAATTCATATTTAGAATGGACATCTCTGTTTCATTTCTATATTTAAACTCTTTTAAAGCTAAGATAGTTATCTTAAACTGGTTACATTCAGATGACTTTGGGAATTCTAGTGTTTATGTTTTGGCTTTGTATAATACCACTTTCCATTTTAAAACTGTTTATCTACTTCAAATTCTAGCTAAAAAAGTAAAAATAAAAATAAAAAGTATCGGATACCACCAAGGTATAAATTATCAGGATGCCCAGGATATAGGTATAAATCTGGTAAAAATGGACAAACACGGACCTCTTGAAATCAAGAGGTGGGATCAGGTGCCATGGAGGAGTAAGCATCCATCGTCGACCGGTCACACCCGCCGTGAATCCACAGTCAAATTAAAATGAAATACACGAGGAACGAATCCTCGTCATAATAGGAATAGACGTCTCAACAAGCGCTATCGAACAGGTAACTCAACATTTCACTTAGTGAAACAGAGTAGTCGCAAACAAGACAACTATACCGACCACAAAGTTTGCAGAACGTTGACATCAAACGCGGTTTTCGGTATTCCTGTGTCAATAATTTGTCAGTGAGTAGTTTACCTCTGCATATGAAATGTTTATATGTTGATCATATCTGATCATTTGTAAAATATGAACTCCATATGCGGGTGATTGTGGGATATAATTACTTAAATGTGGAAAATAAAAGATGGAAAAGCTGAAATCGTCGCGTTTGTCGTATAACATAGTTGTTGTTTTCCCGTCTGTGTCTATAGTTAGTAAAATGTCTAAGTATGAAGCCTGTGTGCCTGATTCTGTTGTAAAAAATTGTCATTATTAATTGACAAAATCGCTATATCTAAATGTCAAATTAAAGGACACCGCTAATTTTTTACTTCTTTTGATTCAGCAGTTTCTGAATGAAGCCTGCTTCATATGATAGGAAAATATCAGCCAATAAAGGAGCACAATCGGTTCCCATAGAAATGCCGACAGTTTGTTGAAAGACCACGTTTCCGATTATAAATATATTGTCTATTGGAAATTCCAGCATCTTTTTATATCATCTTCAGCGTATTTATGTGTGGAATCAGAGTGGTGTTTGACAAAATAAGTCAATAAGATAGAAGTAATCGTCTTGAGCATTTGCTTTGGCCTCTGTTTTGTAAAATTGTATTTAGCATTGATAATAGATTTATGATATTAACAACCACTGGGTCGTTGTCACTGCAGCTGTACCCTTTAAGTCCTCGAGAGTATACATAAACCAAGTACGTTGCATTTCGGTATCAGTTATTTCATATTAAAGTACTATTTATAATAGATAGCACAGTTTTAAACATAATTTTGATTTTAAGTCTATGACATAATAAAAAAACCTTGTAATTCGACTTTTTGGCATGTATTTATTATAGTTGATATAGTAAATATTATAAACATAATACCAAAGACGATATCGTTTCTGTCGATTAGACTTCATCAGTTGAGCTCCAATTTGAAAAGTATGTGTATTTTCTAAAGATAAAGTGGTATCATACAAGGCCAAATAATATCTCTAAAAGTATAGCCGAAATACGTCTAAGAGTAACCATTCAAAAATGACCACCTTAGCTTTAGACAATTTTCGAATTTAAATAGTGTTAACAGTGCCAAATATTACTTTAAACAAACAACGCCTCTACGATGGTATTGCGTTTTCCATTACCATCTTGACTTTTGACAGTGCAGATAATTGTAATATATACATATATCATTAACAATTTGAATGCCAAAGTTATTGTTTTACAAAAGAGGAACAGACAAATTCTCAAGACAATTGTTTTTGTTAATAACACTTCGTCAGCAGAGCTCGAATTTGATATAAATGTATATTTTCGAATGAAAAAGTGGTATCATACAAAGCAAAATATTAAATCTAACTGCATTTCCGAATTCCTTTAAAGAGTACCCACTGTAAAATGAATATCTTTAATGAAGAAAATTGTCGAATATGTTCACTTGAAAGTGAAAAGTATCCAACAAATAAAAACTAAGTAAGAAGAATAGGAAAATTAATTAATTGTACATACAAATGTCATTTGATGCCATACAGGATTGAAAGAGGATTGGGAATCATTTGTCATACTCTCAAGGTAAGGGTTGATTATATTCTACCATGTCCAAAGACATGTCTATATAGATGTATGCATAATCTACATGTATAATATAGATCTACGCAGATCTATGTCAAGTCTGACATATCCATGTACTGCATTCAAGAAGCCACAGAAGTTCTACGTCATAAATTATACTTTGACGTCATAACGAGGGTAGCTTGTCAACAACCTAAGGGGTGACAAGGAAATTATTTCCTAATAAAAAGAAGAAAAAAATTGTGAACCACGAAAGAATAATAGAACTTACACCTACCTTGAAAGCAATGACGAAAGAATCTCAATCCGAGGGTAAGATTTTAAAATAACATTCTTGCTTGTCATTCAAGATTCTTATCCCGAGGATTGAGATTCCTGTGTGACACCCTCAAGGTAGGGGTTGATTATTTTTCTCTCTTGTTTTAAATACATGTATATGTAGATTTACGCAAATAAAATCTGACGTTATGCACAACATTCTAGACGCCACAGACACCCTACATCATAAATTGTATTGTGACGTTATAGAAAGTGTAGGTAGTCAATGCCCTAGGGGTTGACTAGGAAATCCTCCTCCGTTTAAATGAAGGAAAATCTGTGAACATTTAGTACCTTTTTATCTGTGAACATTTAGTACCTTGTTGACAGGCAATTAAAATCCAAGCATAAACTGACTACACCATGAAATCAATAAACATAAATTTCCATCGGTCGTAAATTGCAATACGTATCTCATTAATAAAATTGGTAATGATCAACGTTCATTACTTATTCAATACGTGATTAATTCATAATTACAAAAGCATGACAGTAATCAAATTATTTCATTTGAACAGGTACTCTTATTCATGTCAATCGGGAAGTGACTTGGGATAACGCCAGAAAGGAATGTGAAAAAATGGATGGACGTTTAGCTAGGATGAACATCAAGGAAAAGTCTGAATTGGAATCATTGAAAACGTGTGTTCATGTGTCTTCAACTGTGTGGATAAACATTGTGCAAGAGTGGTCACCTTGGCTGGCTATTGTAGGTAATGTTATAGATAGAAAATGTAAAGAAGAGATCCACTTAACGGGTGCACAATTGACAAAGGATCCTACAATGGCACTATTTTACATAATCATAATAAGGCGCACGATGATGTTTACCATTTCTTATATACCCTTAACTTATATTACTCATAGAATTTAAAGGAACATCAGCAAGCTGTGATTTTATAAAGAAAATCTATGTTTTCTTTTTTACTGCTTAGCTGTGATTTTATAAAGAAAATCTATGTTTTCTTTTTTACTGCTTAGATTGATATACAATAACAATATATATATATATATATATATATATATATATATATATATATATATATATATATATATATACCACACTGGACCTGACCTTATTTCATAAAACATATAGAAACATAAGATGCCTATGTATAGCTCTTGTTTTTGTACATCAAGTACATATAGGAAATGTAGAAAAAAATTAACTAATTTGATTTGGTAAACACAGTTAATGCTCCTTTGAGTTAAATGCATCATAGTGTTTGTTAATACTATTTCTAACATAACTTTGTCGTTAGCAAACCACAAAGTGTAAATTAAACATTTTATACAGTTTGCACATCAAATCACAACTGTACTGTGGCGTCATTTCAATCTGCAAAAGTATTTTCCTTATAGGTACAGGTGAACTTTAATATCTGGTTGACAAAAGTACCCTAAAACTTTCGACAATCGCACTTGAGAGATGCTATCTCATCATTTGATTATATGCCAGGTATGGTATTTTACACGCGTACTCACCATGAACTGCTAAAAATCTTTAATAATAATTTTCGATCATTTCGGATTGATCATCAGTTATTTATTTCAGTTTTATGGACGATTACTTTATTGGCGGACTATATGTCAATATTTACTGGTTTATTTTTGTATCAATGGCTCATTTACCGTTGCAATGTAATTGTTTGTGTCTTAATATAATACAGGTTGTTTCGAAGCTGGACGCCTCCGTTCATCATACCGTCACTTCGGGAATCCTTCTGTGTCTGTTTGCTACGACATTTGCAAAAACGCAGGGCCAACATTCGGCGTAATGGTTTGTATTTTTTCACATTTATGCATGTGTATAAACTGCACTTCAAAGGATACGGGTATGCCTTTGAAATGTCAATTATTTTATCAAATCCTGGGTCTGTTTATCTATTTCCCATTTGAATAGAATTGGAGACATGTTGAAATGCACTTAAATGCAATAAAGATAGAATATAAACAATTTCATACCGACAGTAATAAAAGTAGATAGTGAAAATATCAAAAACATGGTTCACAAAGAGTTCGCAATGACGTATTGTTTGCTTATTCCAAGTTTCCGTGATAATTACTTGCATAGATAAAATATGTAACCTTACGGTTACTGAATGCATGTGTTGAAATATTTACGTCATAGCAAAGTCGGTCCTTATCCGCACTAAGAACGGGGTCGTAAATATTTAAACATATACATTCGATAACATTTTAACATTTCTATTATATATCCTTACCAATGAATCGAAGGTCATAATTCAAAATATTTAAATCACAAAAATAACAATAACATAAAAATCTTCATATTGATCCATTGTAATAGAGCGTAAGAATATAACTTAAAGTAGTCCCGGAAACTCAAAAAACTGGTCCCGGTCGTGTAAGGTAGGATATTTTACATTTTCATCTAATGGTAAATAAATAGAAAACGCAGTAGCATATGTAATGATTACTTATATTTCTAAAACAAACGTTTCAGTTTGATGTGCCATCATCAAAATGTTTGTGATGGATAAGTTGATAAAAAATACATCAGCAAACATGAATTTCCAAGTTTTTAAAAACAATATTTTGAATTCTCTGACTTAAAATTTAAGTATTTATCAACGTATTACTAACTATCCGAAATTTTCACAAAAATACTGTTTCCTTGTAGATGGTTCCAATTTATTTATATTCTAGAATTATGAAAATTGAATTTGAATTCAAGTTAATTTTTTTTAATTTTGTTTGTTTGTTTGTTGATTGTTGTTTAACGTCCCACTCAAGAATATTTCACTCATATGGAGACGTCACCAAATGCCGGTGAAATTTTGGCCTATGCTCGGCACTTACATCCATTGAGCAGTGAGGGTTCTTTAACGTGCCGACACCTTCTGTGACACGGGACCACGGTTTTTACTGTCTCATCCGACAGACAGGAAACCAACCTGCCGCCGGCTGGACTCGGACTCACGACCTCATGATCAAGATCGAGCGAGCTACCGACTGAGCCAGGCCGGCTCTGATTTAAAAAAAAATAGTAATAACAGACATTTAACTTTGTGGTATTTGATTAGATCGATAATCTCCATGGATTAAGAAACTGTTGTAAACAATCCTTTACTATTTACTGAAATAGATCACAGAAACTGGATTAGAATTATTTTAAATAAAAGATAAAAGTTCATTTGCTATTGAGTTAAACACTGAATTTAATTACGACACATTTGTACATACCGAATTTATTCACAACTGTTGGTTTACTTACACATTTTGCATCATAATAAGTTATATTTGTATGTATTTTACACAAAATTTTCTTTGTCAGGGGAAAGAATGTATCTGCGGTTTGACTTCTGATACACTGACAATTAGAATGGATAACAAGTGTAACGATCCGTGTGAAAGTGTTTTCTGTGGGGGCAATGGCAGTATGACTGTTTATAGAAAAGGTAAACTTGAAATTAAGGTATTCTCATAAACATTAATGAAAATATGTTCGCATTGCAAATACTAATATTCCAATTAGTTTGGATAGTATCTCTCTGTTGATTAATACTTAAAAGCAGGAAATTGCATAACATAAATGAACAACACAGCATTTAAATCGGAACATATTACGCTAACAAGGATAGCACAAAGGTTGTACAAAATACGCCAGTCAAGGGTCGATTAGCTGTTTGTCACGAAGTCTTATAATTGAATTAATTTTGAACACTGGTAAATAAAATAAATACCGGCGAAAAAGTTAGGATATCGAACTTGTCCGAACTTTTATGAATTAATTCATTAAAAATTGCTGAAGTTATTGAACGGATATTGTTTCTGCAAATCTACAAGGGGCTATAACTCCGTAAATATCTGGCGAAAACTACTGGTTATCAAACTTGGCCGAGATTATATGGCAGTAAACCTTCTTCAAATTATTCCATTAAAAATAACTCAAGTTATTGAGCGGAAATTGTTTCTGAAAATCTACAAGGGGCCATAACTCCGTAAATATCTGGCGAAAATTGCTGGTTATTGAACTCATCCGAAATCATATGGCAGTTAACCTTCTTCAAATTAATCCATTGAAATTACCCAAGTCAATGACAGAAATTGTTTCTACTAACATACAAGTGGTCATATCTAGCGAAAGATTTTAGTTATCGAACTTGGCTGGGTTTTTATGCCAATAAACCTCATAAAGTTTAAAATTAATTCGTTGAGAAGTATTTAAGTTATTGAGCGGAAACTGTTTCAAAATATTCAAGGGGCCATAGCTAAATGAGCTTTAATGGCAATAAACCTCATAAAATATCAATTTTATAAGTTGAAAATTACTCAAATTATTGAGAGGAATCTAAAATGCGCCCGCCAACGTGATAACATAATACTGCCCTTCATCGTCTTTGGACGGAAGTATAAAAATGACAAAAGTAGTATATATATATTGAATTCTAGATAAACCACTGAACTGAGTAACAAAGTATTATTCATATGAGAAGCTCTGTCTAACGATTGATATTTTTTTTATTTCAGACTCAGATGATCCATACGACAGGAAGAGTTCATGTATGGCTCTAAGATGTACAAGTGAAAACAGAAAGTTTATAACGAGACGCCAATGTGAAGAAAATTTCCCTCCTGCATGTTGTGAGTCTGTCGTGAATTATACATGATTTTTTTTTCCGGGTTAGTTGAGGTACTAGATTTAAAATCACATTCCGGGGAGTAATGCTCATAAATAAACAGTTCAGTACACACTAAATACAATGTAATTATTTATTCGCATATACTTTCGTCGTATTTACCAGTTAGTCATTAACTTATTCACGGGAAACACAGAGCGTGCATATCTAGTAATAAACTGTTAAAATAGTATGGTAATGATTAGATATTGAAAACTGGCTGCAGTATATGGTTTTGATATGTAATATAAAATATCTTCTATGAAGATGTATTTTTGTGTTTGCCTATCATCTTTCCCTTGTTGTAATTTTGTAATTATTTCTGTTATTTAAAAATGTTTACTCTGTTTATGTATCATGGTTAAATCCTGAATCTGATAAGTATTTCCTCTTGGGGAGAATATTGAGCATATGTTTGGATGGAACATGTTAAATTTTAATGCATTGACCCGAAACGTATTGTCTGATATGTCAACTTCAGAATCTCTGTCGTCATTTTCGTCAGAAGACTGGTGTACGTCCGGCAGTCGAGAAAGCATGTCGCCAATGATATTTTACCTCCAGGCAAAATATTCTATTTTAACATTGTATGTCATTATGTTTAACACCCCAAGTTGCACTCTGAAAGTTTTTGAACAGATTCGAAAACACAATTTGAAAATGAAACTGAAAAAGTGTTCATTTATTCATAGTGAAACTAAATACTTAGATTTCATTATCAACAAACAAGGTATAACACCTGATAACAATAAAGGTAAAGCTATTAGGTCAATGACAAACCCTAAAGACGTAATGCAATGTCGTTCTTTTATTTCATTATGCTAACATTACCGTTGATTTATACCAATTGTTTTCTGAAATGACTACACCTCTGATCAATCTTACTAAGAAATATGCAAATTTAAAATGGACTACAGTATGTCGGAAAGCATTCAATTATCTCAAACAAAGTCTGTCTGTAGAACCTGTACTTGCTTTTCTGGATCCTACAAAGCCATATACGTTGTATACAGATGCAAATGACAATTGTATAGGTGCGGTACTCACGCAACATTGTGTCGAATTAGCTATTTATTAAGACTTCCTGATTAAGATTTTAGCTGTGAAGCAACTTCCTTACAGAAGTCTTAAAGAGGATTACCTAAAACTATTCATGACTACAGGTATTACGTATGTTTGCCAGATGTGTAGTCATTCAAATACCTAAAGACATTATTCGTGTACATGTATTTGAAAATTAAGTTAATATTGATTGTACATGTAATTTGATAAAATATAGATATTTCTATGTCTTCTAACAAAATTCTTATATCAAATACTAATTAACTTAGTTAATTTCTAATATTACAAATAATGCCATAGAATTCCTGGATACATATAATTTATATCTGTATCTGTATGTATTCGAAAGAAAATTGATGCGCTCGCTGATTGGTCGACTGTAAGCATGTGACATCTCGCATAAAGAAAACCCTTACTTTTCTTCAGACTGCCAGCCAATCATAATTTAAGTGTAATAAGGTTTTCTTATATGGAACGTCACATTATCATATCTCACTAACCCAAGACTATTTCAGCTTTGAAATGAAATGTCTTTAGTAACTCCATTAACACGAAGATTATTTGAAATGTTTTCTTTTCCTTATGTTAGGAATGGATTTCTGTAGAAAATGCCAAATATTACAAAACGGAATGTGACTTTATTTATCTACACGTTAAGTTTAATATGAGTTTTCTTCACTTCGGGAAATGAAGAGGAGAAATTGTGTATTAATATACCTCTTAGTAGTAATCCGGTTAAGAATCATGCAAAATATGAAACATCGATAGACAAGTTAATTGACATTTTTTAACTTGAGCATGACTTTTTATCATCATTTAAAAACATTTCTGTACCCACCAATCATGAATCAATATAGATTTGATTTCGTTCGATGATAAAGCTTGAATTCTTTTTTTTTCACCATTAATGCTTACTCCTCCATGACACCTCTGATCCCAACTCTTGGTTTCAAGAGGTCCGTGTTTGTCCATTGTTACCGGATTTGTATCTATGTCCTGGACATTCTATTGATTTATACTTTGGTATCTGAATTTTTTTATATTCTTAGATCAGAGATAATAAAATCGTCTACAGTTCTTTTATTTTATCACTTATGGTACATAAATATCCATTAAAATATTATGCATCGTGAAGTGGAATAAAGTACAAGGGGAGATAAACAATACCATAACGATAGGACTAGAGATGCATTGTACAATTGACGATACATTTGATGGAGTACATATATTTGGTTAATTATAATATGGAAATCTAATTTCTCAGAAAAGTGATTTCAGTTCACATATGTGAGATAATTCTTCCTTTGGTCAGGTTTGGATTTAGGGGACTTATATTAACGTCATGCACTTATATTGGCAAATGTCAGTTTATGCGATTAATAATTTTATCCTAAGGAACAACTAACCGATCATTCCAAGTTATTTATGTTTAGCGTGCACCCAAAATGATATCAAAACCTATCTATCAGCGTAGGTGAAACAGAGAAAAAACTTGGAATGGCCTTATCTCAATTTTTGTTGTATTAATGTTGGTATACAGATCCTACATTTTAACAAATAAATGTGATATACTTTAATTTGTGATATATTTTGTCTATATGAAATGTTACACATGCTTATCAACTCTGTTCAATGAACGATTGACTTCCTTTTATATGTAGTTCTCATTTGTAAATTATAATGCATGTGTAAGTTTGAAAGCATTGGTCTCCTGTATGTCATTTGGTGGGGGTATGGAATGTAACTTACAGTTGATTTGTTCGATAATTTACTCTTTTTAGTATATATAAAGCCCCTTAGAAATAAATGCACCACAATTTGAAAATATTTCCTTTTCAGTTAACAACGAGAGCAAAGTCAATATAAACCAAAGTATGTCTTGGACAAAAGCAATGTATGCTTGTCTTTCAACTAGAAATCAATTTTTGAAAACGGGGTTTGATTGTAAAAACAAAAACCGAAATCGATTTCATTGGATTGGAATCTTTCGGATTAAACAACTTCCAGGAGGTAAAACACTCATAATTCTTTCTTTTTATCTATGTATTATTTCGTTAATCACGTATTTATGATCTATGTCTTGGGTCCTATTTTATAAACTTTAAATTATTAGCATGCCGTTATATATTTGTGCATTTATGAATTATCTCTTGACATTTATTTTATGTACAGAAAAATATCTGTAGATCACTAGTGTTTCGTAATACACGTATTTATAAGCTATTTTACATACTGCAAATTATTGGTATTTTCCATAATTTATGACTTTGAGATTATAGCGCTTCTAAAGACTTATTTCGCGTGTTACAAGCATTAATACTATACTAATTTACTTAAAGGGCCATTAGCCGTGTGTTGTTTTTTTCATGTCCCCTTTTTTACTTAGATTGATATTCAGTTACAAAAACGAGATATACACTGACAAAATAAAGTTCTTGTATTCCCATACATTTTGTGAAAATTGCTTGAAAAACCCTGATTTGGCACGTTTTCAATTTCAATTGATTAACTCAACCTTACTATTTGTATATGAATACCACGCTGGACCTGACCTTATGTTGACAAAATGTGTACGAATATGGTCTTGTTTGTCATTGTACATCTAGAACAAGTAGTAAAAGTAGAAAACAATCGAAATATTTCCTTTTGTAAACACAGTTAATGCCCCTTCAAACAAAGGCATTTGTGGTTCACGTACAATGTGATTTATTTATTTATTGCAGTTTTCTTTTAATACAACGCCCCGGACAATGCTCTGCATACTCTTGTTTTAAATAATGATATTTTCTTTTTCCAGTTAAATCGTCAGTACAATCACTGAGGAGGACAATAAAAGAAGTTACAATTGAGTCACATACAACATCTGAATTCGAAAATAAATCATTTTTATGTTATATAGGTAATCAAATTTTCTTCACACTCAGATGAAATATGATGTGTTGGTATAAATATTATAAACATAAAACCAAAGTTATTAGTGATGAACGTTTTAATATATTACAATATAGGCTTACAGTTTTGTATGTATGTAGGTAGGTAGGTAGGTAAGTAGGTAAGTAGGTAGGTAGGTATGTATCTGTCTATATATCTATCTATCTTCTGTTTGTCGATCTATCTATCAATCTATTTATCTGTCTGTCTGTTTTTCTATGAAAAAAATGCATTTGATCATTGTCATGTTCCTAGTCATTTTATCACACAACTTATAATTCAGTCGTTCATTCCGTTCACTATGATCACTGCAGAAAACGGAGCGGACTTGAATTATTCGAGTTATCTATATCATAGTACAAGTTATACCGTAATTCCCCATTTTTGTAAGTCTTGAATTAATTGCATAAAAGTAATTTGTGACACTAGTAGTAATATGATTGAGAATTACAGATATTTTTCTAATTTCATTCATTTACCTACAGCTGGACACTGGAATAGCAACACAGATATAAATGTTTGTGACATGATTATACAGACAGATGTAAATAACAATGGGGTCAATCAGAATGCAACTGATAGTTACATAGATAGATATAGCTCATCATCAATAGCAACCAGTGAAGGTGAAAAAACAGGTAAAGTCATATCTGACCGGAATAATTCAATATTACAGATATTTGGTTTGTTTACCTTTCGTCTTGCACGTTATTCCAGGACATGCTCCTATTATGAATGTTTTATTATCAGAGCCAAAAGACTCACACAGGTTTATGTTGTTGAACGCTTGAAATCATCACTAAGGAAGTTTTATGGTCGATATGGGGATCTTGTTAAACAATATGAAGTCCCACTCTCGGGAATGTTAGATAGTATTCTGGAGCATGCCCATATACAGTGACTCCCTTTCGCCAATCATATCCAAATCTAAGTGATGATATTTACTCCGACCTTGACCTTTTCACCGAACTCCAGAGGTTTCCATGTAGCATTTTCGACCGGTGTGATATGCTGGCCAAGGACGCTGACACCTTCCGGGCACCTGGTCCTATCCCATTTGGGATTCGCAATTGTTCTTCATGTTGAGACCATTTCTCTATCTAATTTATCGTATTCTGCTGGACTTGAAGGTTTGTTGATCTATTGGCACTTCTTCATTTTACCTACGATTAATCAGCATACATAATACAAATACGTCAGGCAACATATATACATACAATTAAAGATTGTCTTTCATTTTTTTTTTTTTTTTTTGAAATTGCTGCACATTGATTTTTTTTCCATGATCCATTGCATATGGGTATGGTCAGCATGGGTACAATCAGTTTTAACAAAGACATTGATATCTTGCTTTGCATTGTAATAATTCAAAAAACAAAATCTTGCTGCAATCATATAATTATATGCTAGCAGAAAAAAGAAACTGTGTATACTTAAAAGTTCAATTGAAACATAAAAAGTATTATTTGATCGCTCGTTATTCTTAAAGGCATAGCTTAATATACTAAACGGGTGTCTGAGTACTCCATTTGTTAAATATCGCGTTCGATTCGCCTTGATGGTGTAGGAGGCATTGTCGTTTTCATAACAGATTGGGCTGGAGTTCTGTTTTCGAACGAGTTGAGATTTCATGTCGACAGCAGTGACGGTCGTGTTCGGGCTTACCGTCGTGCGGGAGAACGTTACGTTGACGCCTGTGTTATTCAGCGCCGCCAATTCGGTGGAGGGAGCGTTATGGTCTGGGATGGAATTACAGAACCCATGAAAGGACCCTTTGGTGATATTGGGGGCATTTTAAGCGGCATACGCTACCGTGACGAGCTTGTACGTCAGTACATCATTCCTTTAATTCATAAAAAAACGTCATTCTGCAGCAGGACAACGCACGACCGCACACGTCAGGCGTTGTTAGTGTCTATTTACAGCAGCAAAACGTGAATGTGCTACCCTGACCTTTATCGCCTATAGAACATGTTTGGGATGAAATAGGACGACGTCTACGTCAAGAGTCAACTGCTAGATTAGACGCTTTGCGTCGTTCTTTGTTGCGCATATGGCGGAACATTCCCTAGACATTCCTGCATAACCTGATTCGTTCAATGCGTTGTAGGTGTGAATAATGCATCGGTGGAAATGGAGGTCATACATGCAATTAAACATGGGTAACTTTTTTGCCGTCACTTACTTTAAGTGGCTGTTCGTATCAACCGTAATGGACATAATCCATGATTTAATGTTTGAACTGAAAGACAATGCATTATATTCAATAATGATATACATAAAGCAACATAATATTTAGTATATGAATCTATAAATGAAATTACTAAACTAGTTTCTGTTTTCCGCTAGTATATTATATCAAAATTTATTACTCAGAAATATAATTTCACACATTTGAAATTTATGCCAAATTATATTAATGGAAAAAATATATTCAAAATTATTTCTTTTCCTGTATCCCTCTTCTTCTTCTCATCATCATCATCGTCGTCATCATCATCATCCTCGTTGTCGTCATATCATCATCGTGGTCGTCATCATCTTCTTCTTCTTACTATTATTGCTATTATTATTATTATTATTATTATTATCTTGGTAGGTCTTATTTTGATCGTTTCATCTGTTGGCGGAGCTTTGTTTATGGTTGTGGCCGTCTGTGTGATTTTGAGATTCAAAAGGTAGGTATGCCGAGTTGAAAGTTTGCAGCAGACTCAGGAACAAAAGCCTGTAACTGAATCAAAACATTGATGTAGACGTATAGTACTACTTAAATAGATAATAGTAATGTTAAATATCTAGAGATGTGTATCCTAACACCAACACACACACACAAATATATATATATATATATATATATATATATATATATATATATATATATATATATATATATATATATATATATATATATATATATATGAATGATCTGTCTCACATTTGTGATACGAGTTTTTGAATTTTACATTTTGCCAGTCTCTGGCGAGCAAACATGGAAAATCCATAACGAGTATAATAAATGTGGTATGAATGGAAATCTGTGACAGATAGTCTTGTTTGCGACTACTCCGTTTTACTAAGTGAAATGTTGAGTTACCTGTTCCATGACGGTTGAGACGTTTGTACCAATTATAAGGAGGATTTGTTCCTCGCGTATTTCATTTTAATTTGACTGTGGACTCACGGCGGGTGTGACCGGTCGACAGGGGATGCTTACTCCTCCATGGCACATGATCCCACCTCTTGATTTGAAGAGGTCCGTGTTTGTTCATTTTGTTACCAGATTTGTAACAATATCCTGGACATCCTAATAATTTTTAAACCTTGGTATCCGAGACTTTTTGTATAGGAGCAAATATTTGCAATATAAACGGCATTATTGATTGGAGATGATAATCTATATTCTCCTTTCAGTCGAGTTGACCAACTTGTTTCAAATAGGAAAAATACTTGCGCAGAAGTAAGTGCACAAAACATATTGTAAATATCGCTTATATTTGAATATTAACATTTATTCAGAAATTGAAATTAGCAAAATTGATACTTGAATAATAGGAAATTTTAAAATCATCTACACGTTTTATTCGGCTGTACCATTTCAAGTTTAAGTGACGTCACAAACAGCTAATGGCGTCATCGCCAACCTTCATATGAATGAAGTGACATAATTTCCAACCTTTAAATAAATGAAGTATGCGTACGTAGTGAATAAAAGAAGTTCAGTTTGTGGTATATATATATATATATAATCAGACTTCAACGGTTGACACAAATTGAAAATAGATGTTTATTTTCTAAAAAGAAAGTGATATCATACAAGGCCAAATAATAAATCAAAATGTATAGCCAAAATTTGTCTAAGAGTAACCACTGTAAAAAAATACATTCATTCATTCATTCAAACATCCATCCACCCATCTAATTCACTTTTACTTTTTATTTGTAGATTGTATTGCTGACTGGAAATATATGGCTCGCAGCATATAACGTTCTCTCAGGGCTACACTACTTTTTATTTTACGTGGAATATATATATATATATATATATATATATATATATATATATATATATATATATATATATATATATATATATATATTCTGGTCCTCAACATATATCATATCATCACATCTATCATAAAATTATTAACATATGAATATTGATATACCTGGAATTTATCAAAAAGGAAGGCGTACACACACACGTGCATACACTGAAAGGACTATGCCCATTACTTATTATTTTCCTGTTTGAATTTTGTACCAGGAAATAAATATCAAACAGCTTCATTCTAAAGTTCACTTTAAATAGCTTGCGGAGATGTTTCCGTATATATATCTCACTTAAACCAACAAATCAGCAACTAAATCTGGATCACCATGAAACATGTTGCTTTTCATTTCTATTCCAAGTGTGTGTGTGTGTGCTTGTGTGTATGTACGTGCTTTTATGTTATTGTAATATCTTGGTTCTGAAAAAGGGACAGGTCGTCATGAAAATATCACTTTTATTTTGTCCGTGTCGTTAGTTATTTTATATTCTTTTCATGACTTTGATCCGACCCCTAGGATCTATACTGTTGTTGAATTTAGTGATACAGATATTTATCATATACTTAGTACTTTATATGAAAGTTTTGCATGGTATGATATCGCCATAATCAACTAACCGATATCACACCGACCATGAAAAAATCCGTATCAATATCAGACGGGACATTCAAAAATCCGTATCACGCATTCGTAATTTATGAAACGGGACACCTCGGGACCTATCGTTTTCAAACGGACCCTTGCGTCAGATGACATATTGTTTGTTTACAATGTCAAAAGAAGGCAAAAAGGTATTTCATAACTGTATACATTTATCATTACTAAGTTATTATACACTACTAAGTTATTGAAAAAATAAAATTTATTGAAGCAAACATTCCTTGCGTAGTTCATTTAATTCACTTCAGAAATATAAAACTGATACTTTCAGTGAAATCATTCAACATAATTTGCAAGTTGTACTGTTTGTATATGATAAATAGATTATAATATGGTAAAAACCATATCATATATCAGCCCAAGGGCTCAATATCATATATATATATTTAATGTTGTTGGATTTAGTGATATATATATATATATATATATATATATATATATATATATATATATATATATATGAAATCGATCTTTTCAAGTGAAATGATCAAATCACGGATATATATATATATATATATATATATATATATATATATATATATATATATATATATATATATACATATGATCCATGACACTGTGGTAATAGCCCCTTTCACGATAACTGTGGTCCTATAATTTTGAGGGAATAAATGATACAGATACCCACAAAAATATAGACGTCGTTATAGTAACTGATTGAAAGTAAACAGGGACTAAAATGTCACATACATACATATATATATATATATATATATATATATATATATATATATATATATATATATATATATATATCACATCAAAGTCTATATTACTCTGACATGGCAAGTTACACTATGATAATTAGTAGCAGTGGATGTGTGGATACATCGACTAATCAGTGTCATTATATGCGATATATACACAGATGCCAATGTATTAACAGCCAGGTGGTCCAAGAGACTGTATACAAATCATGTGAACATTGTACAAACACGAACCTCCAAAAGATCCAGAGATGGGATCAGGTGTCATGGAGGAGTCTGTTGGCCAGTCATTTATTGAATTATACATGTACCTGTAATGATGTTGAAAACATATAAGACGATATGCTTAACGAATTGTCTTCAAATAAAATTGTTACCATATAAAACAAGGTAAAACTTTATCATGTTTAAAGCGTATTCATTTCAAATGAGTTGTTCCAAAGGTGTATTTTATTAACCAATTTACTCGGTAAGTATTCTAAAATGTCTGTAACGGTGTATTATTGGTGAAAAAATTACATACACAAAATAACAATTTTAGAATTTATTTCTGTATCTAAGTAATTTGTAATTTGCAGACTTTCGATTGGAGTTTACAGGTTTGGCGTTATATGGTCACGGCTGCAGTAAAATATAAACATATATATAAAATATTGTGGGCCGCCGAGAAAATGGCTGGCTCCAACAATGTCAGTTACTTTAAGAATAAGGTCACATTGCCCAAATATCAAAACAGTTCTTGTCACAGTTCAATTATTACACGTAACCCCGAACACGGCGGTCACTTATACTCCGAGGACGGTAGTAACGAGCCTATATATACAGATATACTGAACTGCTATGACGCAACGCTGCTCCTCTTTCAGACAGCCGTGACGAAAAAATATGACAACATCAACATCACACACCTAGTTGCCAACACATTCAGAAATGTAAAATAAACACAAAGCAGTATCTGAACCAAAACATAAGGGAAGAAAGAGGGTGGGGTTGGGAGGGAAAGGTAAAAATGTGTGATTAATTTCTAGCGAACTTACCCCCAGATTTCCTTCTCGCGCTCTTTTGATCGAAAGGATGATGTAGCATCCACATAAACCAGGGGAGAGAACTTAGTGTGAACTCTAACTTATATTAATTCTCTATATTCTCATGACAAAGTATCAGAAAATAGCTCAAATTATTGGTGAAAAAATAACAATTTTAGAATTTATTTCTGTATCTAAGTAATTTGTAGTTTGCAGATTTTCGATTGGAGTTTACAGGTTTGGCGTCATGTGGTCACGGCTGCAGTAAAATATAAACACATATATAAAATATTGTGGGCCGCCGAGAAAATGACTCCAACAATGTCAGTTACTTTAAAAATAAGGCCACATTGCCCAAATATCAACACAGTTCTTGTCACAGTTCTGTTATTACATGTAACCTTGAACCTGGCAGTCACTAATTTAATTGCACTTTACCCCAAGAACGGCAGTAACGAGCCTATATATATACAGATATACTGAACTGCTATGACGCGCAACGCCAACTGATCACGTCATGACCACGGAGACAGAGTCATGACGTGAGTACCGCCACCTAAAATGGTGGGGAGCACGACATAAGACAACACCCGGGACCACATAACAAGTAATGAGTTAGACTACAGCACCTAAGCATCAAACACCAAGGCATGTATCAACAATGGCAACACATTTAATACAGAGATGGCATCAAACGCCATAACATTTTGGCATCAAACACCATGGTACATGAAAAAGAACCGGCATCAAACACCGCATGATTTCACTTGCTGCATCAAACACAGCAAACTTGAAATTACAATCATTTCAAACAGGTTATCATCTTAATCAGGGGGGTAAACTTTACCCCCATTAAAAAGAATCCATTCCAGACCACCTTGTATCCCATTCAGGAAAACATTATTTCCTATCTCTGACAGGTGAACATCGTCTGCAAACAATTCCTTGTGCAGTACCTTGATACCTTGCAGTGCTTTATATAACCACCCCCAGTCTCAAAATAGCCTTAGCACAAACTCCATTTAATTTCTTTCGGGCCCTATCTATTGCATCAGTATTACTGCATTGACGATATGATAGGCGTGGCAATATCTGAGACCATATTAATAAAGAATTAGGAAAAACCTCGTGTACCCGTGTAAGGACAGCTTTCGCTTTGAAACATAAATCCCCAATTGGCATCATGCCAATATCATTTCCCCCACAATGAAGCAATAAACAATGGGGGTCATCTGCAATCTTTCGAAGCCCACATAACTTGTATGACAGCTTCATTAGGGTTAATTCCCGATAGCCTTGCCACCACAGCTCACAGGAATAACGCTGATCCAAGGATAAGCTTGAACCCCTTGTCTCTTCCTTGCCTCCAAATAAGCCCCACGAAACAGTGAAGATCCAACACACCAGACTGAAATGCTTAAAACGTGAGTTAGCACGATTTGTGTTAGCATGCCACATTACTGAAGGACAAAACTCCAGTTACAATAGGCTGGCAATATCTACTACTGGCATTCTAATGTAGGATTTATATGCCCCAGATGACCACCTCCCCGCCGACTGAATGTACGAGTGACTTGTGACAACTTGATTCCACATCCAAAATTTTTAATGTCTTTCGCAACACGGCAGAAAATTGGTATCTAGTCAATGGTTTCCCTCCAAAATGACATAACAATGGACATGTGTGCTTGGGTTCCGACAGCAAATATTCTCTGAGGCATTGCACCGGACACAACAACCCTGTTCCCTTAGCAATGATAAGTGTTGTCCCTTACCCCATCTGATCGGTCTTAGAAAAAACATACCCTCAACCTGATGCTTTCCCCATCTCCACTAATAGAAACATCCTGACTTTGCAATATCAAATGTGGCGAATTTCCCTTGGCTAGAGTTATCTCCCCTACTGTTAAAAAACCAAAGAAGGCTAAAACATATGCTAGTTTGAACAGCTTCGCCTCATATACATTGGAACAAACGTTTGGCAGTGTCTGAACAATACGAAGCAATAGCCCTGGTGTAACTGGCAGGCGTGTATCATTAGGATGTTTTAGCCTACTCATCCCTTCTAATACCTTTGTAACTATGTAACTCTTTGTACAATCACTTATACCCATAATCCTACAATTAAAGCTAATAGCAGATACATACAATCTAGCTGTAGTTGGAGCTTTCCCATTTAATGAGAGATAGGCTTCAATGGAAGGAGGCCAAGTCTGTGACAGGTTATTATAAGTCTTAAATTTCTCAAAGCAGCTTAAACCTGTATGGTATGAGTAATGCGTATTACTAGCCATTGAGGCATTCGGCAGTCTACGGGATTCATGCTGTTAATCAACCTCAGAAATTCTCCAGGAAGTACTTCGGGTGTCTCCCGTGCATATTTGGGTTTGGTGGTGTGTTGTGTTGGGGGGGGCGCCAACTCCTCGAAATCTTGGTTGGTTTGGCGCCAACTCTCGAAATCTGCCCCACTGTTTGCGAGAAATAGCATCAGCAATGTCATTTACAACTCCAGATATGTGTTCAGCTCTAAAGTGAATATTCCACGTCATGATCAACTTAACAAATAATCTAACTAATATCATCAAACGCTTTGACCTGGACGTCTGACTATTCAGCACAGACACCAGGGAAATATTGTCTATCCGAAACTTTATCTGCTTATTAAATAAAAGTAGACCCCATACCATCAATGTCAAAATGACAGGAATAAACTCCAAAAAAGGTTATATCCTTGATAATTGACTGATCCTTCCAAGTCTTAGGCCATTCAAAGTCCAAATCTGACGAACCTGCACTATCTGTAAAGAGCTGAAATGTAGCACTATGAGACTAAGTTGACTCTGGGAAATAGGCTTGGCCCAGAAATGTCTCTAGGAAATCTAGCCACATCAACATATCATCCCTCATACCCAAGTTGATAAGGTTTGGAAACTTTCGCAATGGCATCATAAAACCTTCTCAAAAAGGCTCGCCCTTGTCTTACAGCCCGACAGAAGAAACACAAACCACCAACTAGTGACTCTAGCTCCCTTAAGGTAATCTTACGTCGTGCCGAGTACTTCGACAGCAAATCTACCAATTCCTGCACTTTATTACCTGGAATCCGAATTACCCTTTTCATGGTATCAATTTCCAAACCCAAAAATGTTAGCACGGTCACAGGACCTACGGTCTTCTCATGCGCTATAGGTATTCCTAGCTCACCACAAATATCTGTAAAACACCTCATCAAAATCTGATAATCATTGCATCTATCACTGCCCGCAAACAAAAAATCATCTAAGTAATGGTCCAGTGTCACTAATCCTGACCTGAAGGACACAAGCCAATGCAAAAACGTTGAAAAATTTTCAAAATATCTACATGAAATGAAACAACCCATTGGTAGGCATTTGTCGATGTAATACTGCCCATCAACTTTAAAACCCAACAAATCAAAGTCGCCCGGGAATATAGAAAGAAGGCGGGAAGCAGATTTAATATCCATTTTTGCATGTAATGCTCCTTTGATTCTGACCAATATCCCCCGTACCACGACATATAGTCATGGAGTGATTCCCCCCCACACTGAGAGCAAATATGGGCATAGGGACATGGCGACTTAAAACATGAACCCTTAAGGTTAAAGTCAAAACATTTATTCCTCCCTTGATAAAAACTACCATATGCCTGAATTTGGGGGCGCTGCATGGTTTGACCAGACATATAAATCAGCCAGAGCTCCATATCTGTTACAGACCAAGAGCTATCCGGATCGAGAGCTTTTCGAATGCGAAATTGTCCAGCCAAGACCGGGAGTTTGTGCCGCTCCTAACCTCACAGTGGAAATGTACTTCAGGAGATCAGGGTACTTAATTGGATGTGCTGACCGATAGATGGATGCAAACACCAGCATTGCATATGTCCACTTTTCAATGGTAAAAATCTTAATCTGACCTTTTGACTGTGTGGTCAACTCTCCTTTACCATTAATCAAAATCTTTTGACTGTTTCCAATGTGATGCCATGTGATTCTACTTTTAACTCCAGGCCGTTTGCACCATGCCTCACAATGGCGGCAAACGAAAGTACAGTAGTCACCTAAACTGCTCGAAATCCGATTGGCAACCTAGATTCCATACACGTCTAGGAAGACTAACACAAACTCCAAAATATTATGTACAGTAACATAGTAAAACGAATACAACTCTTCTGAATATCGTACCAAGCCGATATAAAGGTAAAAATGTGTGCTTAATTTCTAGCGAACTAACCCCCAGCTTTCCTTCTCGCGCTCCTAAGATCGAAAGGATGACGTAGGGGAGAGAACTTAGTGTGAACTCTAACTTATATTAATTCTCTATATTCTCATGACAAAACCCGAGTTATTTTCCCAATAACAGAGAGCTATTTTGTATCAGAAAATAGCTCGAATTATTAACACATTTGTGATAATATGTTTTATCAGCGATGGTTTTATCCATTTGACTGCATTTGCAGATATGTACATCAATGCTTCCAAAATTATATAATACAGTGCTTTTGCAGTTCACTTTCATAGCATATCGTCAACATTTTTTTTAGACTTTTGTATTTGGTTATTTTTTTGTGTTGAACATAGCTACATCTACATTAAACAATATACAGTCACTTGCCAAAAGTTTATAGACATTATGATTTTGCTAAATGTTTCATATAAAACCATGATTTTTTAAAAGCAAATTGTGAAGCCATTTCATATAATATTTCAATAGGATTTTCACTGTTTAACAGAGAATTAGATACAATTTCATTATATAATCGTATTGTAATTTTCTGGATTAGAAATTAAAAAACAAAAAATTAATTTTTTGTAGAGATAATTCGTTCTATGTGTTAGTATGATGATATATACTACAAAGTGAGTTAAACCAGCGATATATAAAAAGCTAATATTAGCTTTATATATCGCTGGTTAAACGATATTGGTTACAGGGTGTGGTAGACGATATAACTCACAAAGTGTGGTAGACGATATAACTCACAAAGTCTGGTAGGCAATATAACTCACAAAGTGTCGTAAACCATATAGACTACAAAGTATGGTAGATGATATAGATAACACAGTATGGTAGATGATATAACTCACAATGAGTGGCAGAGGATATAGTTCACAAAGTGTGGAAAACGATATAAACAACAAAGTGTGGTCGACGATATAACTCACAAGGTGTGGTCGACGATATAACTCACAAAGTATGGTCGACGATATAACTCACAAAGTGTGGTAGACGATATTAATTACAAAGTGTGGTAGACGATATAGATTACAAAGTGTGGTAGACGATATTAATTACAAAGTGTGGTAGACGATATAGATTACAAAGTATGGTAGACGATATAGATTACAAAGTGTGGTTGACGATATAGATTACAAAGTATGGAAGATAATATAACTCACAAAGTGTGCACATGGAAGACGATATATATTATAAAGTGTAGGAGATGATATAGATTACAGTGTATGGTAGATGATATAACCCACAAAGTGTGGTAGACGATATAGCTCACATAGTGTGGAAGAAGATATAACTCACAAAGTGTTGTAGACGATATAGCTCACATAGTGTGGAAGAAGATATAACTCACAAAAAATGGTAGACGACATAACCCACAAAGTGTTGTAGATGATATAACTCACAAAGAGTTGTAGACGATATAACCCACATAGTGTTGTAGACGATATAACTCACAAAGTGTTGTAGACGATATAACTAACAAAGTGTGGTAGACGATATAACCCACAAAGTGTTGTTGACGATATAACCCACAAAATGTGGTAGACGATATAACCCACAAAGTGTGGTAGACGATATAACCCATAAAATGTTTTAGACAGTATAACCCACAAAGTGTAGTAGAGATTGTAACTCACAAAGTGTGGTAGACGATATAGATTACAAAGTGTGATAGACGATATAGATTACAAAGTGTTGTAGACGATATAACTTACACAGTTTTGTAGACGATATATCTCACAAAGTGTGGTAGACGTGTGCTAAGCTATTTAGCTCAATAAGATTGGAATAGGATAAAGAGTACATTAGTGTGTTACACGGTAATCCTAACAAAGTGTGGTAGACAATATAGATCACAAAACATGGAAGACGATATTAATAACAATTTGTGAAAGTCGATATATAACTCACAACATGCGGAAGACGATATAACTCACAACTGTATTTCCAAAAAAATAAATAAATCGTTTTTTTACTACTAAGGTGCGTTATAAACAAACACAGACATTCAGTTTCACCAATCATGCTTTTCACCGAACTTGACCTCATCACCAAACTTGACCTTTTTACCGAATTTGACCCGTTCATTGAACTAAAAAGGTTTCCAAGGAACACTTTCGACGGGTGCGGCATGCCAGCAGAAGACGCTGACTCCTTCCGTAAACCTGGGCCAGATGTCACCAAATTTACTCAATACTCAAGCTCAACTTTTATTTTTATTATTTTGACTATAGAATCGCTCTTAAAACTTCGAATTTGAGTGAATAGTGAACATGTTAAAATTCTACATCAGTCACGTATAAATTTTTGTGTCACACTTATGATATTCCTGTAGAAAATGAATAAATTCGTTGAGTATGGTACTCCAAATTTGAGTACGTACTCAAATATTTTTTTATATTTCTGAAGTTTTCTTCAAATGAGCAATAACTTCAACCATTATTTACAATTGTATGCCATCAAAATACAAACATGTCCAGTTACAGAATAAATTTTGCCTGTTTTTCCTAAAAATCAAGAAAAGTGAGTTGAGCTTGAGTACTGAGTAAATTTGGTGACTTCGGGCCCTGGTCTTATCCCGTTTAAATTCGCAATTGTTCTTCATGTTGAGACCATTTGCACATCTAATTCGTCGTGTTATAATGGACTTGAGTTTTGAATGATTATTGATTGGTACTTCTTCAATTTTACATAAACGTTCTGACATTCCTATATATTTTGCCAGATTGTTCACGTATAAGTGATTTTTTGCATGCAACTCGTATGTTTTTGCATAAAATCTGTCAACACGTCACCTGTATTTCATCACATTCGTGAACCAAACGGCCTTTCATAAGTAACTTACGGGAACGGTATACACCTTCGTTTTATTACGACAAGCAATGGCAGCTCCCATGAGATTTTCGTCTAACACAAGATTTCAACAAAACGGTGGCCGTGTGCCTAATAATCAGATACAGAGCAATCATAGAAATTTTATTCAAAATCAAAGATTAAATCCCTCACAATTTCATTCTCAGCAGCAGCCGAACAACTTGAGTTTTGCAAATGACCCGATTCGCCCACATCAGCCAACAAGAAGTCAGAATCAGAACAGTAGTTTTTTACCTCCTAATAATTCATTCGGTAATGATAAACATTTTGAATATCAAAGCATGCCACCTCGAGAAATTGGTCGTGCATCCATCCCGTGGCAACATCCAAGAAATCCACAGCCTAATTTAAATAATGCAGGCCTACCTTCAATGAACATTTTAAATTGGCCTGAACAGAACCAGATGCAACCGACTGTAGTGAACCCAGTTCATGGTTTTCCACCAGTCCATCAACAGCAACCAAACCCACGTAACATGGATCCTCAAGTTCCTCATACACCACAACAAGTAGCAACAAATCCACCCCCTGGATTTTTGGTGAATCCTACTTTTAAACAAGATTCATCGGTGCAAAATCTCCATTCCCATCAGCAGATAGGATTTAATCAAACTGTCCAGAATACATTTAGGCCTCCAAACTCACAAAATGACTTTCAAAAAGTTGATGAAAATCAATCAGTACAGCATTTTCCATCCCATAATATCAGTAAACAGCCTTTTGTACCAGAATCAAATTCTTTCCAAGAACAGCATTTCAGCCCGCATCCTGAAACTGTAGTACAAGTTGATCAGCCTCAAGAAACAGAAGAGATGATGGATAAACGGTGGATAAGTGACTGGCTCAAAACTATTGGAAAAACTACCAGCAAGCCTTGCCAAACACCTAAACAAAACAATACATTAAGTGTTAGTAATATATGTTTACTTTCTTTTTTATATTTCTACATGATTTATGAAGTTGCTAAATTATCCTACGTGTACATTAAAATCCTATTATCTGATCTCACAAGGGCATGGACCTTTCTGGAAAAATAGTGTCACATTATAGTGCCAGTAGACATTTTGAAATTAAAAAAAAATTACTGGTCAACCGAACCAGTGAATAAAGGAATTCTACTGGCCAAAGAAAAGTTTTTACTGGTCTGTAAATATATACAATTGAAAAAAAAAAGAAAAATTACTTCTCATTTGGACCAGTTACCTGATAGAGTTCACTGGACTTTTGTAAAATTTACCGGTTTTTCTGGTAAGACTGGTGAATTTGAAAAACTCTGAGGGCCAGTGATTTTCCATTTCAGATTTGCTTTAGTTCTGTTTTCAGTTTTGGTAAATTCTGTTTTTTTCTGTTTTCATAAGAAAAAGAACTAAAAACATACTTTAGATGAAAAATATTGAACAATACAGTCTCATAATTATACTTTCTGTTGTCTGCCACACAAATTTAATGAATTTAATAGGGAAGTAAATAAAACATATACATGGATATGCAACACTGTATGTTTTTATAATTTTAAAACATTTGATAAGTAATTTGTAAGTACTAGCTGTAGACCTATACTCATATACATATAGGTAACAAGTTTTGTTTCAAATTGTAATTTCTAATTACTGATTTTTGCTTGAATTTATCACCTAACTTAGAACAAGTCTTTGATGTTTGATTTGGTATTTTAACTTTAAATAAACTTTTAAAAGCAGATCTACAAACATACATGTACAACTCTATATAGTGTAATCTATACTATGCTGACAGAATTTGCAAAATTAATAGTCACCATCCTTATAATAATCCAATGGAAACTTATCAAACCTGTGCTGATGTTTTTACTTTTTAAATGGAAGAGCAAGCATCCTCTTTTTACATACATGTGTCTTTAGTCATCATAGCTCCCTGTCAAAAACATCAATGTGTGAACATGTGTTTGTGTTGGTAAAAAAACTAGCTGTCAATCCAGCAGTATGTTGTAAAAAGTTAGGATGGATTGTAAACTGTGAAATTTTACTATGATAAATTATAAAAATTGGTAAATATATTCAGAAATTGAAATAAACATAATTACATTATGAAAATCTAATTCAATATATCAAATTAAGGCTAATTTTGTTTTAGAAGAATACGGATGTCAGTTAATACTGATGTAACGACATTGAGTGTATCTGGCTAATAGATCTTCAGCATAAAATAGTAATTGATGTCAAATTTTGTGATGAAATATTGTAAATAAACAAAGAAATGAAGTTTACAATACACAGAAAAAGCACACTAGGTAACAATTTCATAAATTCTACCTCATGTTGGAATTTTTAAATATTTTTCAAAAACGCAAATTACGTTTCGGATTGCTGGTTCCGCTATCTTGGAAAATCACTGGCCCTAACATTGAATGTGATGTCAAATACTGAGGACATTTAGTAAAAGTACCAGAAATAGATAAAAAGTTGACTTGGAAAAAGTCTTCAAAGTATTTCATTTGAATAGGTTTACATTAAGGATGACTGGTCAAGCCTCAGGTTGAACTGGCCCATTTGAGTCTGGAGAAAATTTTTGCAATTAAAACACTGATATTGACAATCACATACATTGTACTTCTGTCACTTTTCAAACTTCTGTACAAATGTCTAAAGTATGCCTCATGAATAGGCCTTTGGCTTGTTCCCTAGGTTGGGCGGTACATTCCACCCCTGGTGGTTACCAACAGTATTTACTGGTAAATCACTAATTACTGTCCTAGTAAATACTCCTCAAGTGGCAAAAGTGGCATATTACCGGTCGGTTGATTTTTTGAGGGTTGAGATCTGCCATATTACTGAACTAGATTGGCTTAAAATAATATGTAAAATAATACAAATTCACTTATAAATGTTAAACTGAATGTTTTTATCAGGTTAGCACCATATACATGTACATGTAGTATGAAATATTTTACAATTTTTAATATATTGAAATATCCTAACAGTAAATCAATATCTATAATTATAATAGGTTCATTGATTTTCCGTATCAAATAACCTTCAATTTCGTTTGAAGTTTTGGTGAATTCCATCTTTTACCAGTTCATTAAATGAAAACTATAACACAGTTCAGATAAGGAATATTTAATGATAGACACCCTTAATGATACCTTCGATACTAATTAATTTGCCATACAATATCAATTATCTATATAAAGAGGAAAACAAAAATGAATGAATTTTATATCTTCTCTTAACTTTGTTGACGTCGGAACTTTATCCGCTTACAGCCATCTCGCTGTCACTCGATATACAATCAGCAAGTTTGTTGTTGTTGCCGGAAACCGATTCCTATGTGGTACATGTAACTGACATTTTGAAATAAAAAATTTTACTGGTCAACTGGTCTGTATATACATGTATACACAACTGAAAAGAAATGGAAAATTACTGGTCTATATATACATGTATACACAACTGAAAAGAAATGGAAAATTACTGGTCTGTATATACATGTATACACAACTGAAAAGAAATGGAAAATTACTGGTCATTTGAACCAGTTATCAGATAGATTTCACCAGACTTTTGTAAAATTTACCAGTTTTTCTGGTAAGACCAGTGAATTTAAAAAACTCTGATGTATGTCATAAAGAAAGTTGTGAGTGGTTTTACATAGTGAAATTATACTATTAATTATAAACTACGATACCTACAAATGTATGTTAAGTAATTGAAGAAAGCATTACCAAACATTATTTTCATTTGAGATGATTTCCGATGCTACGACAATGATATTACGGCATCAGAAATGAGTATGTACTATCTGTTGATGTTTTTGTAAGCCAGGTGTGCTGTAAGCTATGTCCCACACAATCATCAGAGTAAAATACAAAAAAATTTAAGCAAAGAAAAGTTGTCAGTAAAGTAAAAAATGAACTTTATAACACGTGGAATTAGAAATAAATTAACAATTTTGTACTGCATGTTGAATTTTTACAAGATTTCTCAGAAACGTAAATTCCATTTCAGACTGCTGATTCCGTGATTCCGTTTGCGATTCCACAATCACAGAAAAAGAAAAATATTTTAATTTTTGATAAATTGTCTTAGTTTGACTTTTAATTCAATAACAACAAAAATGCAGGTAACAAAATACATGTAGAGGTAAAAGTTCACTTGTCTTGACATCTGGTCATTGACACTTAATTAGGTCCTACAACCTACATGTACATTAAAACAACAAATTTCAAGAGAATGTTTATATTCAAGCAGAAATTCTTGACCAGTAAATGCCGGTATTTACCACTATTATTTGCTGGTATTTACCAGGCCGGCATGGAAAATACTCATAGATGCCGACATTTTGCCAACCTAGTTCATTCCAAATGTGCTCTCTACAATTCAACCTTGTTCTTACAGCATACAGAAAAAGTTTATATTTTATTTTGTAAAGTTGTTGAATTAAAGAGCATCCTGAGTGGAAAATGAAAATTTCTTTATTTATAGAACTCGTCATTCTAAGAATAACATTGAAAACCCGATAAAAATCGGTGCATGCGTTTTCGAGATATTAGCGAGAAACTGCAAAACTCACCTTTATGACCAGCTCAAGTAACCAGAAAGGGGCGGAGCTTCGTGTGACATCACAACTGCCGTAAATATCGCATTGTGCTTTTGTCATAGCAAATAAAGTACATGTATAATGGGAAATGAGAGCAACATCTAAAATAATAAAAATGGAAATTTAATTTTAATTAAAAATGGTTCTAATAAACAACAATGTTTTTCTTTCCAGAGTTGTGTTTTTATTTACTGTTGGTTAAAGATTCAGTGTCAGTTATATAAAAGAAAACTTTGTCATTCTTAAAATACCGTATGGAAACATGACATTATAAATTAAATTTAACATATTAATCGTCTTCTGTATGAAAAATTAAGTGAAAATGCAGTATTTATACATGTAAATTGATTTCACAATATTATCGATTGAAAGTTACTCGAAAAAAAAAATCACATTTTCGTATACAAACATGTGTTTTGCCGCCTACGAGACTAACGCTACAACCAATCATCTCGGAAATTAAAAAATTTAGATGGGTCCCAAATGGAAGCTGCATCATAGTTTCACATTCTGATTATTTGCAAACAAAGCAACACACAGAGGTGTTTTTATTCTATATTTGCATTCCATCTGAGACACGTTTTATATGACTCCATTGATATTAATAATATTTTATTATTTAAAACAAAATTAAAATAGATATGCATATGATTAGCATACAGTTACTTTATCAATAAAAAGAAAAAAATCATGATTTTTTCACCGTATCATTTATTTTTTTATCAGCCAATATTTATTTATTTTTTTATTTATTTATTTATTTATTTATTTATTTATTTATTTATTTATTTATTTACATAAATTATAAAATATTGACTTCTTGGAATTTCATTCAGACATCAAAAATTGTATGTAGCTTTATACACAGTTGAAAGGGATTAAGTTATCTCATACTGAAACCCACCCGCTGAGAATCCCAGTGCGGTTACATGACATGGCAATATACTGGAAGGTGTGATTTAAGCAGGTGTTTTAAGGATTAAAAATAGCATACATCACAGGTGGCCGTTGTTAAACACAAAAACAACTGAAAGAAAAATTTAAGAGATAAAAACTTAAAATAAATTATGATAACTAAGCCATTCATCCGTAAATGTGACATGTTGAAAAAAAAAAAAAAAATCATGTTTTTTATATGACTGCATTTAAATAAAATGATTTCATATTATTTAAAAAATGTCAAAATAATAATTTATTGGGTAAATTTTGTGCGTTGAATATGATTCGCTTTCTCATCCACTTTTAATTTCTGCCATGACAGTAGTCATCCTCAGGCCATTCCGTGACATCACAGTGTAACTCACAAGTTTGCCAGAAGTGGAATGAATTCTTAATTAGTTTTCCGAAAGCAGGTAAAATTGCTAACTTTTGCGGTCAATATCTCATGAATGCGTGCACCGATTTTGATCATGTTTTCGATGTTGTTCTTAGAATGACAAGTGCTATAAAAACAGAAGTTTTCATTTTTCACTCAGGGTGCTCTTTTAAGTATTGAATCTTCCATTTGAAGAAAATATAACTTTGTTGTATTGCCTATTGCTGAAGAATATGAATATGATGTGCTATCTGTACGATAAACGGAAAGAAAGTCACAGGAAAAAAAGTCACAGGAAAAAAAGTCACAAATTTGATAGGAAAAAAGTCACAGGAAAAAAAGTCACAAGAAAAAATGTTTTTTAGAAAGTAAATTTGATTACTGTATATTATGTGTTAAATAATTGCATAATTTCAAAAAGTATGATTTATTAATATTCAGCTTGGATGCTCTAATTAATTCATGAAATAAATCAAATTTTTGACAATATTAAGTGTATGGTTTCCAATCAAGGGACATCAAGAAAATTCATATACCCATAATTAATCAAATTGCTTCCTTTAAACGGTCTTTCTACAATGTATCATGTGACAACATATATGATTAATAGACATTTTCTCATGAACTAATAATATACCTGTGTAACAATGAATTATAAAAATGTCAATGTCTGATAAATTTTAAGACCCACAAATATATTGATAAGTATTATTACAGATTCACAGTGCACAAGACAAGATAAGAAGGATGATTGTACTGAAAGATCAGCTTCAGAAACGGACTAAATTACTTAATAACAAAATCAAAGATTTGGACAATCAGTGGAATAAAGAGAAGGAAAAGGTTATTTCTATCAAGGTATGACAGTATTTCTGTTTCTATTTTGTTATGTCATCTCATCCCTCAAAATGAGAAAAGAGGAAGATCTGTAATTTCATTTTGTAAACAGAAATATCTGATTATCCTGTAAGGTGGTCTCCTTAACAGCTGTTTTATTTTGTATTCTTTCTTTAGACAATCGTAGACTCTTATCTTACAAGTTGTAATAAATGGAAAAAAACAACATTTAAGTAAAGATTATCATCATGAAAAGATATACAAAACATCTTAGAAAGTCATCACATATTGAAATTTTCAGGTAGAACATCAGGGTTTCCTCAAGGAGCTGATGGTCAGGGATCATTGAACCCTCAGTGAAAATTTTGGGGACTCAAACTTATATCTGAAAAGTCAAGATGGAATTATCTGGAATCAAAATTAGTTTCTTTGTGAATGAAATGCATTACCCACACAATCTTTGACTCTTCACAGTACATGTATATGGCAAGTGAAGTTTTTTTTAAAGGAGTACTTCCAATTGTTGCAAAATGTTCTTATCACTTGTCTACAAAAGAAATGTTTAAAGTTATTTCATGTCTCAACTAGTTGTAATTCAGTCACACATTTTGGTTAAAAAATCTTATTTTGGTGACTTAAAAAATTGTATCTACTTTGTCCATTTATGTAGCTTTACCTCCTAAGTGATCCTTCATTATTATCATCTTTTAACTTACTAGATGTTTCAATGAAAAACTGGTACTGAAAGTGAAAATTGTTGTGTCAAAATGATTTCGTAGTGTCAAGCTTCAATTATGAGATGTGGCAAAAATGGGTGGGGGAGAGTAGGGAGTGGGGCTAAAAACCTTGGACCATGCCATGTCTGTATCAAATGGAAACCCTGCATGTTAAAGAGGTTATTTCTTTTGTATGTAGTTTATGTTTTGCTATTACTTTGGAAATGTTGAATGGAAAACGTAAGAAGCAGAAATTACATGTATCTTTATGTGAGACAGTATCAAAATTGTCAATATTGTCTACATATGTATGTGCCCCTATCAATTATTTCCGTCTTTGAACTTATAATATTTTTACATATATATTATAGAATTGTTAACATCCACAGGCCTTTCAGATTTACAATGTACTACACTATACCTAACCAGCAGACCTATTTCTTCCAATTTTGGGAAAAGGACATGGACAGCACAATAAGGAAAATTTATGTGAATTTGTGTCAAATTTAGGGAAAATAGTTTGCACACATGTAATCATTAATGTTATTGAACCTCTATTTTGAATACATTTGCCCACAGAACTTATTTATTTTTCACTACGGTTACAGTTGGTACACCAAAAATTGGAAATTTGTTATTCAAATTTGAAAAAAATCATGCATTTTGTATTTGGAATGGGGCAAAAATCAACCCCATGGAAACTACAGAAGGCCTGAGTATCCAGGGCTTTCTGGAGAGAAAAATCTGTTATCATATTCTTCACTGTAACTACATGTATGCACATTCTGATACAGTAAAACTTGTCCATAAAGACCACCCAAGGGAACAGGCAAAACAAACTATTATGGACAGGTGGGCTTTATAAAGAGATTTATTCATTATAAAATTTATATGTACTTAACAGAGGTTATGTTTGAATGACCTTTATAGACAGGTGACCTTTATACAGAGGTGGCATTTAATGTAGCTTTGACTGTATGTTTCATTTTTTGTTTGCAGAAGGAGCTGGAGCAGCTACACGCTGAAATGACAAATCAGAAGAACATTAGGGAATTACAGAGAAAAATAAAACAAAGGAGAACAAAAAGGGTTTGTATTTATATTAGGGGTCAGTATGACAAAAAATACAGAGATACAGTGTTAGGTTATAGATCTAAAATGTTATAATATTCATAAGTAAAATAGTTAATGGCGAATATTTGAATATAAGATTATCATTAGAATATCTTGTCACACATCTAGTACCAGTAAATTATGCCATGTAGGAACATTTTGCCATCACTAATCGACATGGCACAGATCATTAGGGCATAGGAATATTTTTTTTTCGTAAAGGTCCTCTTTCACCAATTGTCAGGCAGAAAGGTCAAAAGTTCAATTTTCACATCAACTTATTATATCGTAATAATCATTAGCTTGCCAATTTGAAGAATAGGGAGGCTTATTTAGTCACCCCGGTGTCAGAGTCCAGCATTGCTAGGTTAATATTTTGAGACATGTGTTGGAAAGTACTATAAATCATTCAATATGTGTAGTAGGAGGCTATTATTTGGTATGACAGACTCTTTGGGGTTAAAGTATCAATAAGTGGAGTGTGATATGAAACTATATTGGAATAAATTCAAATTTAAACATGCTTTGTGACTTGAATTTTTATTTGGACTTACAGTTTCTTGCAAAAATTTGCTCTGTTCAGATCGACATTAGGATTTTGGTTCTTGGTTAATGATAGTGTTAGAATTCTGATAATTTGGATGGAGGTTCCATTAGGGTAGAACATTAGTGCTTATTGATGTGCATTGGGATCTTTTGGGGTCCTGCCCCACCCTTCTAAAACATATATTTTTACTTCTAACTTAAAAACCATTTACAGCCCCACCCTTAATCCATATATATTATTGATTGTTATAGGGAAACACAGTCAGTGTTGTATGGGGGTCCTAGTGGGTACTGCCCCACCCTCTGAAATATATAGTTTTACTTATAACTTAAAAACCATTCACAGTCCATTTAGTGGTGTATGTGGGGAACCTGCCCCACCCCCCAAAATATGAATTTTTACTTATAACTTAAAAGCTATTCACAATCCACCCTTAAACCATATATATTATTGATTGTTATGGGGAGACACATTCAGTGGTGTATAAAGTGGTCCTGCCCCACCCCCAGAAATATACAGTTTTACTTATAACTTAAAAACCATTCACAGCCCCACCCTTCAACTATGTATTTTATTGACTGTTATGGGGAAGACACATTTAGTGGTGTATGTGGGGGACTTGCCCCAACCCCCAAAATATGGATTTTTACTTATAACTTAAAAGCTATTCACAGTCCACCCTTAAACCATATATATTATTGATTGTTATGGGGAGACACATTCAGTGGTACATAAAGTGGTCCTGCCCCACCCCCAGAAATATACATTTTTACTTATACCTTAAAAATCGATCACAGCCCCACCCTTAAACCATATATATTGTTGATTGTTATGGGAAAACACATTCAGTGGTGTATGTTGGGTACTGGCCAACCCCCTGAAATACATGTTTACTTATAACTTAAAAAAACGTTCTCTTAAACCGTTTTTGTAATTGATTGTTCTTTGTTTTTCTGAAAGCATGTATGAATGCTTTTATGATGACGCATGGATACAGCTGAAAATAGATATTCATGGAAACTGGAGGCGTATATGTGAAAAGATTGCAAAAACAAGGGGTGGGGGTGGTAACAAAAAATGCCAATAACTATAAGAATAATGCTCATTTCATCAAGCTTATGCATCATCATTAAGGTAATATATTTACAAAGACAAGTGTAAAGTTTCATGGCTATACCAAATTCCAAAATTGAGAAATTTGAATTTTTGTGTCCCCAAAATGACGAAAATGCAAAATCACCATTTTAGGTAAAAACGAATGATATATGAAATTTGTGTACTTTTGCGTATTTTTCAGCGGAAATTTTAATTTAAATGAACAATAACATACATAATAATTCAGATGTCATCAATCCCCAACAATCCTGGGCCATACGTCTCTCTTTCTTGCACCTCTTGCTCTGCCAGTCTTTTCTTTTTTGCCTCAACCTTCACCTTCCATGCTTTAATACTTTCCTTCTGACACATTATTTCTGCATTATGACATCTTTTTTTATCTCTATCTACCTGAAATTTATCTAATATGATAGAAGGTGCTACATCTAATTGTTGAAATACCCGAGAAAGATGGGAAGTTCCCTGGTTGAAATGGGAAAAAGCAGATGCCACAGCAGCATTTATTCGCTTGTCCCCAACAAAGATGGTCTCGGGACATCTGGCCCAAATTGTAGCATTTACAGATTCGTTGGAATTTTGTGTTTTTCCATACTGAATTTTCTTCAGTAAATGGATATTTGACATACGCTCATAGATTGGTCTTATGGCAGCAGCAACTTCATAGGAGATTGGTGTAGCTATATTTGCATCATGACTTGGTGGTATCTCGTCCTTCGAATGGCCCTGTTATAAAAGCACCAATATTCTTCACCACCTGGACATCTCAAGTGGTGCAGATCATGATATTTGGACATTAAATGAAGTAATACTCGGAATGGCCATCATTGGTCTATTATTATCTAAACTCTACAAAAATATCTTTTGATCTTTGTGATCGTCTGAAATTTCTTTTTTAGGCAGGCTGGACGCCTGCCTAGGCTCGTTAGAGATGAGCGTAGGGGGACGTTCCCATATCTCGGGGGGCTGCTTATGCGACGTAAATCTCTTTCGATTAAAATTTGCGTTTAATCTGGGTTTAGCGTTTTGGGGACGATTACTATCTCATGGATATAAATTTGGATATATAACGTAATTGACGGGGTGTTTAGCGTATTTTAGACAGTCTTCGTATCTTCTGATATCTTCGGGTAAATCCACCATTACATACAGAAATCGAGGACAACCCGCAAAAATACCGTCTTCAGAGAATCAATGAAATGGAACAAATACAAAAGAACGGTCAATACATCAGAAGGCGTGGATGCCACTTTAATATCTGGGGGTATCATTATTAGCAGTGTTGGATTCGCCATTCCCGCGGTCGGCTTGCCCATTCAAGTAGTAGCGATAGTAGTCGGCAGCATAGGGATAGCGATGAAGGGCACAAGACGTCTGTTAATGAGGAAAACCTATAAGCACATGAAAATTAAATGTCTTGCAGAAAGTAAACTCAATTCAGTAGCAGATTTGGTGAGCTGTGGGCTCAAAGATGGTAAAATATCACCTGAAGAATCAATCACGAATTGGAAAAGTATCGTGTGATGAAAAAGGAAATTTATAAAAGAAGTATGAAAGTTATCAAAAAAAAAGACGACCATGGACAACAACAAAGGCAATGTGGATTTGTGGAAACAGCTAGAAGAAATATTGGGCCGATCTATTCCCGAGAAAGAAGTTTGTTGGATTTATAAATGGGATAAAAATCCATTTATAAATCATTTACGGGGGTGTTTTTGCGGGGTCGTCTGCGTTTTTCGACAATTTTTTTATGAGATCTATACCAATCAGCCGTGCGCTCCTTTCCTTCGCACGGATGGCAAGTTTCGTATTTCGTTGAACTCATCATCCATTTTCTGCAAGAGATGCAATATTTCATTGAGTTTAGTCTGCGTTCCTTCAGATGATTGTGATGGACGCTGCAAAATAACAAATTTTTAGTTACCTTGCACGGACAGGGATAATCTCGTTTCATGCGTGGCATCTGACACGATATGCTATTTCCGGGATATGATATTAAAATTTGTTCTGTCCTGCACTCAGAAAACATTTTATCTAATAAAATTAACGTATTGTTATTTATTGTAGAATATATTTTTTCTTATGCCATTTTAAAAAATGTATACCTTTATAGGGTATAGATTTTTCCTAACACGATATCATTTTCAAATTTTAAAAATGTTATAATATTTTGTATGTGGATTGCCCAGAAGGTGACGATGCTCTTGCTAATGAACACATTCTTTCATTATATAATCTATATAATTTGCCACCCATAATTTTATTATATAAAGTGATAAAGCCTTAATTAATTTTTTCTAAATCAGAGTCGTTTCGAATTGAGAAACCAAATTCTTCGACAATAAATTTATTGTAAACATTTAGATGCAACATTCTCATAAAACATTTGTTATCTGCGTGAAAAAATATCAATATTTTGGACAATTTGAAAATTTCAATAATAGGGTCGTGATATTCGTCGCCTATTATTAGCATATCTCTTACAAGCAAATTAAGAGAAAATAGCCAAGGAAATAAACCGTATTCTATTTCAAATCTAATATGACCTAATTCCTCTTCTTCCAAATTCGCCTGATCAAAATATTCGCAAATTAATCTATTTGTTTCTAAAATCTTCCCTCTTAACTCCTCCAAAGCATCTATGAAAATTCTAAATCTACCAAATCCGTGCCAAATATCGTCATCGCAATTGTAACCTGCGCAAAGTAATTCTAATATCTTTGTTGAGTCATTGTTCTGGCATATAAGCTTTTCTTCCAAAGATTTACTATAAAAATGTATAAAATCTTAAAAAGATATCATTGTTCTCTTTTTAAAGAAATCCATTCTTTCACGAATATCATCACACGGTATCAGGAAGTTGGAAATATAATGGGACAGGTATACATTATCGGGGCGTTTCATGGAATTTATACAATATAAAATATAGGGTTCTTTCATGCAGCCAAATTGTCTAACGGGTTCTACGTTATTTTCCATTTTATCAAAGCCATTGTTTTGTTTATTATATGATAGGAAATTTCCCATGTCATTTATTCAATTTTTTCTTTATATCAAAAATCTGTTTTCAGGGAATTTATCGATTTTTTCGAAAAAACAAAAATCACGTGACAAGGAAATTTCATATGTCATTTATTATAGATTTTTTTCCGGGAATTTATCGATTTTTCCGGGAATTTGAATTTTTTAAATTTTATTAATTTTTTCATCCAAGAAATGGTAGTGAGCTGAAGTGCCCATCATATAATACTTAGATTTCATACAGTATATTGGAATTATCGTTGCCATTTATTAGAGTAAACTAATTATTTGTATATTTGTGACTATATATTAGCTGACTTTGTTCCAATGGAGTGAATGAACTTTATTGATATTAATATTATTTTCAATATATATGTACAGGTGAGGTTGACACAAAGTTCATTGATTCACACTTTTAATGTTTTCCTCTGTTAATTCCTTGACATATTTCATCCCTGTAATTATTGCACTTGTGAAATCTGCCATATTTATGTTACTGGAAGTAACAAACATTGGCGATGTTTTAAACTGTCCTTCTTAATGATTTTTTCCAAAATAAACAGTTAATATGACAACTTTAAGTGAAAAAAGTCTCAATTAAGATACATTGAATTGAAATAGAGCTATTGTGTGTAAGACACTTTGTGAGTTTTTTATATTAAGAGCTATTGTGTGTTAGACACTTTGTGAGTTTTTTATATTAAGAGCTATTGTGTGTTAGACACTTTGTGAGTTTTTTATATTAAGAGCTATTGTGTGTCAGACACTTTGTGAGTTTTTTATATTAAGAGCCGTTGTGTGTCATACACTGTGAGTTCTTTATATAAAGAGCTGTTGTGTGTCCTACACTTTGTGAGTTTTTTATATTAAGAGCTATTGTGTCAGACACTTTGTGAGTTCTTTATATTAAGAGCCATTGTGTGTCAGACACTTTATGAGTTCTTTATATAAAGAGCTGTTGTGTGTCCGACACTTTGTGAGTTCTTTATATTAAGAACTATTGTTTATTAGACACTGTGAGTTCTTTATATTAAGAGCCGTTGTGTGTCATACACTGTGAGTTCTTTATATAAAGAGCTGTTGTGTGTCCTACACTTTGTGAGTTCTTTTAATTTAGAACTTGTCAGACATTTCATGAGTTTTTTATATTAAACCCCTGCAGAACAATGATAAAAATAGAGCTATTGTGTGTCCGACACTTTGTGAGTTTTTTTTTGCAGAACAATGATAAAAATAGAGCTATTGTGTGTCCGACACTTTGTGAGTTTTTTTTTGCAGAACAATAATAAAAATAGAGCTATTGTGTGTCCGACACTTTGTGAGGTTTTATTGCAGAAAAATGATAAAATAGAGCTATTCTGTGTGTATGACACTTTGTTAGTTTTTTTTGCAGAAAAATGATGAAATAGAGCTATTCTGTGTGTATGACACTTTGTGAGTTTTTTTACAGAAAAATGATGAAATAGAGCTATTCTGTGTGTATGACACTTTGTGAGTTTTTTTTTACAGAAAAATGATGAAATAGAGCTATTCTGTGTGTATGACACTTTGTGAGTTTTTTTTACAGAAAAATGATGAAATAGAGCTATTCTGTGTGTATGACACTTTGTGAGTTTTTTTTTTTACAGAAAAATGATGAAATATTTTGGGTTAGTTTTATTGTTTAACTCATCAACCCTTAAGTTATATTTGGACCTATCCATTTCAAAGAATGGTTAAATCCACTGTCAGAATTCAGGCGTGTATGATTGAAAATATATTACATGCAATATGAACTTGTTCACTCCTGAATTATGACAGTAGATCATACCATTTATTAATCTTGGTGAGTCGAAATGTGACTGAAGGAATTGATGAGTTTAAGTTGATTTACGAAAAGTTCTTTTTAACTCATCAACTAATTGCTCCCCAAAAACAGTTTATATGCAATTTAGACTAGTTATCTAGTTTATGAATTATTTACAAATAATCAAATTCATTTTAAAGTTTTGAAAAGATTTTCAATAAATATCAAACAAATTTGTGCCTTAATTAAAAAAAACTACGAATATACATTGTAAACATACCAATCTCTTACACAGAGTTGTTGGTCCTTGCACTCGAACAATATCTGTCAACGTCTCGATTTTTGCCAGATATAAATATACTCCAGATTTTGCACTTTATAAGCTATTTGCTTTCTTGCCTAGAATTTTAGCGCCAACATCAAATGAAATACTATTGGAGGTGAAAATACTTTTTAAAAATGGATATAAATATATGGACTATATTTTTGTGAAAAGTATCCTTACTCTGAGTAATTTGGTTTTTATATTCATTCTATGGGTTACATGACCACATGTTTTGGGACTTCTTTCTAGACGTTAACAGAGATTGATCAAGAGTTCAAAGACGGACAACTCTTTATAAGAGATTGATAAGCCGACTGTAATGTTTCTTTCTTCCTTTCAGTATGGAATCGTTATCCTGTGTTGATTGTATATGAAGAGATTAATTTGATATCCTTACATTACGATATATATATCCTTTGTTAAAACACTCCAAGATTTGGGAGTCAAATGTGTCTGTCATCTTCTATTGTGAATTACTTTCATATTCACAATTATCATGCCTTTCAAGATCAGAGATGTTTATTTGCCGTCTGATTTTCCATTTTTCAGTTTGCAATATTTTTGAGATCCATAAAAAAATTGTTTCTTTTTGCATATCAAATTTGGTATATCTATATCAATAAGATCATGGATGAATTGAATGATTTTATTATTGTAACTAACATGCACTAATGTTTGCCAGAGTTATGGGACATTGAAATCTTCTTGAATGACTTTGTTCTGGGAGGAGTAATGTTTCTCAAACACATACCTCTTGAAGCTTTTTCTTATTTGTAATATATATACTGTAGAATCAGAAAATTCCATTCTTGGTTTTAATTTGTTTATTTTAATTTGTTGTTTTGCATTTATCAATGGAATTTAATCAATGATGAAATTTTACAGCAGTCAATTATCATACATACTGTAGTAAAATGTAATATGTTCCTTTACAAATAGGTTTTTAATTCAATGAAATTTGATGTAAACAAATTTCTATTACTTTTAAAACAAAGAAATTTTAACCCAATGAAATATTCTGATTGTATATTCACCTTTATAGTAAAAAGTACAAAAAATGGAGTATTTGTCATAAAGCAGGTGGACAATTGTACATGCATATGAAGCCATTAAAATTGATATTCATGTTTTAATTGTGTCATTGACAAACAAATTGGGCAACTTAAAAATGTGTCTAATTTTGTTAGGGGGTACTTGATAGGACAGACTATTGGATTTTGTAATTTTGATCGTTTAGCCACATCTTTGAAAACTATCAATTATGAAAGGTAAATTACTGCATGTATATTGCACAGTTTAATTGTATCAGCAGGGATGAGGTTCGTACATGAATCACTTTAAGCTGCAACATGTATAAAAAAAATCAAGCATGTCAGATCAGGTGACCAATTGCTATCAGTTGCTGTCATCCATTTTATGGGTTTGCCCTGTGAATCATTCAATATGCATAACCTTTTTGAACATTCAACATTTTGAACTTCTAGAAAATGCTTAGCAGATTCCGTGGATCAGGGTTTCTGTAAATAGGGTGACCATCAAAGGGTTCTGTAAATAGGGTGACCATCAAGGGGTTCTGTAAATAGGGTGACCATTAATTGTTTCTGTAAATAGGGTGACCATCAAGGGTGACCATCAAGGGGTTCTGTAAATAGGGTGACCATCAAGGGGTTCTGTAAATAGGGTGACCATCAAGGGGTTCTGTAAATAGGGTGACCATCAAGGGGTTCTGTAATTAGGGTGACCATCAAGGGGTTCTGTAAATAGGGTTGGGAACATAAGTGACCATCAAGAGGATCTCTAAATAGGGTGAGGAGCTAAGTGATCCTATTGGCATCATGTTGTTAGGAAGGCATAATGTTTTGTAAACATCAGGGCTCAAAATTAGCACTGGTCTGCTGACCCATGGCTAGTAAATAATAGGATGGACCAGTAGATTTCCCATTTGTACTGGCCACATTGCCCAGTAAAAGAAGTATAGTTAAGAGTGCAGTGCTCTTTTCAATAATTGTTACACATTTAAATCTTACAAAATAATCTTATCTGAAAATATCCTGTCATGTCTTCATGTGTTACAACTAGTTATTCTTTATCTAATTATATCATATAGTCATTTCTTTTGAGTTATTAGTGGTCAAGATAAAGTTTGAAGGAGATAGTAGATTTTTTAGGCTACTGGCCCTATGGGCCATTTTTGGCTAAAAAAGTTAGATTCAAGCCCCAAGTTATATGTATTATTGTTTTATTGTGTAACAGTTTAGTTTTACATGTTTAATTGCATAACACAGGAGCGGGTAAAGAGAAGAAACAAAGAAATTTATGAAGAAAAACTAGAAATGCTGGAAAGAAGGGAAGACAAACATAGACAGATTGACCGCTTCCAAGAAAAAATTCTTCAAGAACAACGAACTAGAAAAGAGGTAATGAAAAGATTACAAGTTGGATTTGCATCTAGATCATTATTGTTTCTATAAATAAACCTTTCTTGTCTACTTGTTGTAAATAATTGATGTTGATAAGAGGATTATTCTGAGGATGGTTAATTTCTTTGTCTTGTAGGAGAAAGAATTAAAAGAATCAGCAGATAAAATATTGAATGAGGTCAGGAAGAAAATCTCAGACGCGTCAAAAACTATGGAACTCATGAAAAATCTACAAAAGTTGAGAAACCTTCGGAAAGATAGACTTCAACAGCAAGGTAAATCGGAGTGAGAGTTGTGTTTGTATGGATGAAGGATTACCATGCCCTATGTAAATGTGGATTTTTATCTGCATCCTCATATTTTCCTTTAATTTCTTTGTGCTGTCCATGTAAATTTCAATTTCAGAGCTTTTGACTGATTTCATGTTTAATTTATTTCTTAGTTACTTTGTTGTCTGCTATCGTTGTTGATATTCATAAATCTTTATACAGAGATGCAAATTGTCCTCCAATCAGGAATTTCTCCTTTTTTAAAGTTTTGCTGCAAAATTAATTTTTCATTTTTCCATATAAAGCTTGCAATCATTTTCTTCTGTTTTCAACTTATGTGTGTTTATACAAGGTTTTGACCTGCATTGTTGTGTTGAATACAATATTTCAGAAATGTTTTAATATTTGCATGAAGATAATCTTAAAAACAAATAATTTTTTTTTTATTTTAGGTGTCTTTACAAATCCAGAAAATGATGAGAAGTTTGAAAAAGTTATCTCAGAACAATATGAGTTATTGTCAAAGCAGAATGATGTTTACCTAACAGAGGAACGTGCATTAAAGGTACTCGTGTACTTAGAAGTAGTGATCTTTTACACTTTCTTTCTTTTTTTTTTGCTCTCTCATTTACTTACAAAATTTTAAAAAAGATTTTCTTGTTATATTAAAATTTGATAATCTAAATTTACTGTCTGACAAATTAAAGAGCATTAGCTGTGTGTAACAAAGAAAAAATATTTTTATTTCTTCTACTTTCACTACTAGATGTACAATAACAAATAAACATCTTATATTTGTATATTGTGAAAATTAGGTCAGGTTCAGTATGGTATTCATATACAAATAGTAAGGTGGAGTTAATCTATTGCAATTGAAAAAAATACCAAACCTGGGTTTCTCGAGCAGTTTTCACAAAATATTTAGAAATTCAAGAATGTTTATGCCTGTGTATATCTGTTTTTTTTATATCGATCTAAGTAGTAAAAACGGAAAACAGAATTTTGAAAAAAGCACAGCTATAAATGCCCCATTAAGATATTTTTTCAGAAATTCTAGTTTCGTAGATGTAATGAAAAGCAACAAAAACCCATAACAACAACAATCAATAACATTTTATTATAATTTGATGTAGAGTAGGTACAAAATTAAGATAACTGTTTTGACATGTTTTGTTGACTTTTCAGTTCATGGTCAATGTCTTATATATTAATGCAATCATGATAAAAATGCTGTGGCCCATTTTATGAAAGTTCGTTAGTCCTAAGTCCCAACTTAAAGTCCTTACCATGGCAATGCATCACTGATTGGTCAGTTCCATGACAATTAGGACAATTAAGACTTAGGATTTATTACATACAACCTTTCATAAAATGGGCCCCTGGTTCTTAAATATGGGGGATTGGCAAGCTATGTTGTCCTCCAATAACCCTTGTTTAGTGTTTATTACTCTGTCAAATTAAAATTTAAGTCAACCAATAGAAATTTATTATTGATGTGCTGAAACGTGTATGTCAGTAATATGTAAGTTGAAGAAGGAACTATATTGATAATTAAGTTGTTATTAATTACATCTCATATTATTGAAAAGAATACTTCAAGTTTCAATTCTACTTACAAAGTATAATTATAATATAATTTGAAGAGGAGGGAGGGTATGATATAGTTTGATATGTATATGAATATGTAACAACATGATGAACTAGGTACTTGTAGCATTGATGAATACAAATATACAAAAGTCAGTCTGGATTTGTTTGTTTGTTTATTGTTGTTTAACGTCCCACTCAGGAATCTTTCACTCATATGGAGACATCACCAAATGCCGATGAAGGGCTTCAAATTTTGGCCTATGCCATTGGGCAGTGAGGATTCTTTAACGTGCGGACACTTACTGTGACATGGGACCTCGGCTTTTACTGTCTCAGTCCGAAGAACAGGAAACCAACCTGTTGCCTGCTGGACTCAAACTCATGACCTCACGATCAAGAGTCAAGCATGCTACCGACTGAGCCAGGCTGGCTCAAAATAAGTCTGGACAATAATTCAGTACAGCAGATAAAAACATTTATAAATATGCATTTTAATACAAGCAACATTTAATTGAATTTTGTAAAAGTCAGAAAATGGGAATGGCAAGTTACAGCCCAGAATGTGTTAATAAACTGATAATTTCTTTTTCTTATATTAGATTTTTTATCATATATGTTATAAAATAATTTGTATAATGCATACCACACATCTAGGAAAAATTCCACTTTCGAATGGTCCCTTATGCCCTCATCCTAAAAAATCTAGGATTCACTGTTGGTTCTACATTTTGGTCACTGTTAGGCCCCATCAACTTGTGGAGGCTATTCCTGATTTGCAGATTACAGAATTACCTCCCATTTGCATCAGCTGTCTTTTTTCCAGCTGTCTTTTGTATTGAACAAATTGGACGAAAAAATACCTTTAATTTTTGCTTTAAAAATTGAACAGTTTGGTGAACCCAGTATAACTTAACAAACATGAAAAATTATTGTATAAGGTAAATAAATTTTTCCTAGGTCAGTAAGGTGAATAAGGATTTTTTTTAGCAAAAAACAAAAATTTGCCCACTTACATCTTTACAAGATACCCACTTTAAAAAAGGAAATAACTTGGCAAATGGGAGATAAATCCTGTGATCTGCAAGTACTGAATAGGTTTTTGGAAGTGTCCGTCGATCTTTAATCTGTTAATTATTTTGCTTTGTGTGGACTATATCCACATCATTTCTTCTACCATATTCCCTATATTTGATGCAGGTATACAGTTAAGTACACAGATTGTGGCGCATGAAATTGAGCTGTAACTATCCTTATCTTTAGAGTTATATTTTACTGAGTCATATCTATAAAGACACTTCTTCATTTAGGCTCACCATATTTGATGTATGTATATATATATATATATATATATATATATATATATATATATATATAGTCAGAGCGTCACATAAAATCTTTGTGCAATTGTTGCATTATTTCTAAAGATTTTACCCTGTTGAGGTTTTATTTGTCCCATATCTATTTCATTTTTTTGCCTTCACCATGTTTGGCTAAAACATACATATAGCATTTTCGTGGTACTAACTAAACTGTCATCTTTGCAAATTTTGTAAATGAAAACAGCTATGAATGATGAAATTTGATTTTCCAAGGTCATGTTAGAAACTGAGCATGAGGAAAATAAGGAAAAAGAGAGAGAAGAACTCAGGAAGAAAATGATACTAAAAGAGGAAAGAAAAAGGAAGAGGGAGTCTGAAATGCTGTTTGGAAAACAAAGTAAGCACACATCTATCCCCAATTGTGTTGTCAGTTAAATGTATTGATTTTTGTTTCATTTTATTTAACATTAGGATTGTACATTTGAGATTACAGGATTTACATTGCATACAAAGGTACAGATATTTTTATGTCATTCCTGAGATTTTAAGTTCACCTCTATGAAATTAAAGAGGGCTGGTTTTTTGCCCTGGTTTTTAGCTCACATGAACTGAAGTTTCAAGTGAGCTTTTGTGATTGCCTTTTGTACTTTGTCTGTCCGTCCATCAGTCTGTACTTAAACTTTTCACAATTTCGACTACTCCTCCAAAACTGCTGAAGGGATTTTGATGAAACATTATAGGAAGCAAGTACTCAAGGTCCTTTACCAAGTGTGTTCATTTTGGCCAGATTGGCCCAGGTATGGGGCAAAAGAGGCCCCTTGGGGTACGCCTCTTTAAAAATCTTCTCCTCCAGAACCACTGCATGAATTGTAAAACTAAATGTATCTGAATGATCTACATAGATGTATGATTCAAGTTTGAAAATTTTGTTGAAAAAGGAAAATAGATTTTTGTCACCTTTTTGACGTCTTTTGATTTTTTGTAATTTTCATTCATTTTTGTATGATTTCTTTCCTATTATTCATTATGATGCATTCATTTTATGTGTTTTACCTGTGGTTTGGTGGATAAATGCTTTCCTGAAAAAAAATTTGATGAAATTTAATTTTTCGAATTTTTTATAAATTTTTTCAAGACTGCAAAAATGAAGAGGGGGTTGGTAATTTTCCACATTTTCATCTTATACTTAAAAACCGCTGAAGGGATTTTAATGAAACTCTATGGGAAGCAAGTACTCAAGCTCTTCTACCAAGTTTGTTTATTTCGGCCAGATCGGCCCAGGGGGTGGAACCAGGGTGGGGCAAAAGAGGCCTCTGGAATACCCCTCTTTAGTAATCTTCTCCTTCAGAGCCACTGCATGGATTGGAAACTTTTGAGTAGAATTTTTCTGTTTGCTATGTCCAGATGAGCGATTCAGGCTCCATGGAACCTCTGGTTTCTCCTTCCCATGCGGAAATTTTTCTAGCCATGGAGTCATTGTTAGTGGTACAGTGATATTAACACATAATTCCTTTGTTAATTGTCAGTAAAAAGCAGCATTGTATTTGTTCCAGATCAAATAGACCAAGATGACCTACTTTTTCAACATTTCCAATACTACAACCAAAGTGAGACCAGTTTTGAGTCATTTATACAAATAAGGTATGTGTTATGTAATGATAATGCTTATATTGTATTCCTGTGTCAATTTATAGTCTAAACCTAGACCAAAATAGAATCTGGAAATTTGGATAATATATATATATAAGTATTCACGATTTTTTCAAAATGGTACACGTAAACAACAATGCACTTCATGAAAATAAACGTTAAATTGTATAATAAAAAACTGACTTACTTTAATTAACACTTGAGATGACCTTTGAACCTAATGACAGCTAATAGTCGACAAGGAATAGATTTGTACAATGATTTAATGTAGCTTTCATTGAAGGAATTATAGATTTGTAAAGTCGTGTCAAACAATTCCTCTGGAGTCTTGATATTTGGAGCTTGATATGGCAAAGCTATTCAAATCACCCTGCATCCATGGTCTGTCCGTTGTCTGTCTGTCCTCCTTTTCTGTCCTGAACAGTTCTTGTTACCGCTATTTGTAAGAAAGGACTGAAGGGATCTCATTGAAATTTAATATGAAAGTTCACCTTTAGGTCTAGTTGTGCATATTACATTTTCAGAGAGATCACAATACAACATGGACATTAGGCATCCATCTTGGATATTGACCAAAGGAAATTTGTTACCACTACTTCTCAGAAAAGACTGATGGGATCTCGTTGAAATTGACTTTAAGTTCCCCTTAAGATATAGTTGTGCATACCGTATTGCATTTTCAGAGAGATCAGAATCCAATATGGCCAACAGGTGGCCATCTTGAATTTTGACCATAGGAAGTTTGTTTATTTCTCAGAAAGGACTGAAGAGATCTCCTTGAAATTTGACATGAAGGTTTCCTATGAGGTCTAGTTGTGCAAATGATATTTTCAGAGATTGGATTCCAACATGGTTCTCAGGTAGCTCATAATTGAAGTATAGTAATGGGACATAAATATTAGCCACTTATTTTATTTTCTTCTTTGTTTTATATAAAACCAAGAATTTTTGGATGTAAAACAAAGAAGAAAATAACATAAGTGTTGAATATGTATATGCCATGACTGTATGCTACCCCTATTTCTCAGTAAGTACTGAAGGGATCTTGTTTAAATTTGACATGAAGTTTCCCTTTGAGGTCTAGTTGTGCATATTACATTTTCAAAAATGAACAGAATCCAACAATGCTGGCAGGCAGCCATGTTGAATTCCATTCTCTCTGAAATGTAATATGTTCAGTTCAAGTTAGTTTCACTATAATCTTGTGAAAAAAGTATTTCACAGAAATATGGATTTAAGTTCAAATTCATTGTTGAGAAACAAAATCAGAGAAAAAAAGAGAAAAGAAAAGTCTGTCATAGATCAGACATAGAACATTCTATGGTGGGTGCCAAGATCCCTCTGGTTTTTATTTTGAGCCATAAATTCTCAATTATATTAATGCCTGGTAATTGAGCTGGCTAAACATTTGTGGGAATTTTATTTTGTTGTTTGTATTGTTGAGCAATATGAGCTCAATGGACAGGGGTGTTGCCATCTTGAAAAAGATAAGTTTTATTAAGGAAATGTCGGACAGTAACAAGCCAAACTTGATCTTCTAAAATTGAAATGTATTTATCGGCATTAATGTTTCCATTCACCATGCTGAGAGTGCCTTTTAAAACACTCCCCTGTTAAAATTTCTGTGACAAGTAATCCAGTGTTGGTCCCGTTTCAATAGCTTCCACAGGCATCCGTTTCTTTTCAAAGTTTTGATTTCACTAGCTGACAAATAATTTTTCCAAATAGATCTATCTAATGGTTGACTCAGGTATTTACAATATATTCTCAATAACTGCCGTTTTTTGTCCTTTAATTTCATTTCAATAATTATTTTTTTCATGTCATCTGAGATTTCTGTTGTTTCCTGCTTACTGCGAATATTACATTTCAGAGTGCAGACAATAAAAACTCTACAACTCTGTAGAAATTTGGATGGCCAACATGGCATATGATCAGAGTTATCACCCGTTCCCTGAGCAATGTGCACAGCGAGAACATTGCCATTGTGCAAAAATCGTGAATACTTTTGGCACATTGCTATATATATATATATATATAGCACTAAAATGACTAATGACAAAATGAAAGTCAAATTTTCAAGATGACCTGTCCATTCATCAGGACAAAACTGTTAGAGTAAAATGAAAAAAAAAACATAAGCATACACACTCTCACGCAAACACCCCCACACACAAACCAGAGTGTGAAAGAAATGCTACATATTACAAGTAAAATCATAGAGTAGTAAATAAATGAAAATTGTAATCAAAAGGATAACTAAAAAGCTAAACTCAAAATACCAACAAAATGTGAATCAAACTAGACCTAAGTGATTCTTCATTATGTCTGTGTCGTTTAGTCATTTCAGCATTTTATATATTCTTTTCTTGACTTGTATCTATTGCTTAGACATAGTATATATAGTGTTGCTGGTTTTAGTGCTTTGTATATATATATATATATATATATATATATATATATATATATATATATATATATATATATAAAAATCTGAATACAGTCAAGGGACATTGCTAACCCTAATTTTAAAACTTATTTCTGGGGTGACATAATGATTATCTTATCTCAGTATCAGTATATTATCCAATATATCAATATATTTTTGGGCATTTATGTTTCCATCTACAGCAACCAAAGTGCCTATGCCATTAAAACACAAACAACTCCACACCATCAATGTCATCTTGCATTCAGACAGGGAGTACACAAGATGGGAACTGTTCATTTCTCCAAATGTACACACTGTTATTTTTACCAGTGATGATTTGACTTTCGTCAGAAAATATATTTTTTCACTCATTGTCAACTGTCCAGTTCTTCCATTCTTTACACCATCTGACACGTTTTTTCTGTTCACATCACAAACCACCATTTATCTGCTTTCTAACAACCCATCTTCTATATCCTTCCTCATGTAACTTTCTCATGACAGTCTTCATACAAAAAGTTCTATCCTTCCCCTTATTAAATTTGTTGGTAATATCATCCAATGTTGCATTTCTATTATGTTTTATCAATTGAAGTATGGCATTTTTGTCTCTGTCACTAAACAATTTGCTTCTCCCACTTCAAGAATTCTTTTCAACAGTTTCCTGTTGATGGAATTTCTTCAAAATACTGTCAATTGTTGTCCTTGAAATATATTTAATAATCGCGCCAATTCTGATTTACTTTGTGTGTGAAATGAAGCTTGCACGATCAATTGCAACTCTTTGTTTTTGCAACTCATGTTTTCATCGATGTTTACATCTAACATGAGGAAGCAGTCGACACTGTGACGTCACGAATGCGTCACGCAGGTGCTATAGTCTGTTCCATATAACAGGTGCAGAGCTATCCGCTATCTATAAACAGCGCGGGTCCAAGACGTACAATGAAGAGAAATAGGATTATTACAATATTATTAGAATGACAAATATTTATGTACTTGACTGTAGTAAATGAAGAAAATCTCAGGAATTGTGAAAACAAATAATTTAGAAAGACCGATTTGGCTCTTCATTTTACTAAATGACGGTGTCCCTTGACTGTACAATTCATTAATTCTACATTTGGCCTTACAATTTTAGAAACCATTCTTTGGTTTTACGTTTCTAAAATTGTAAGGCCAAATGTAGTATTAATGAATTGGATATACATGTAAGATGTTCATGGGCAATCCAAATCAATCTATTAGTATATAATAAATTTGGTCTCCTTTTGAGTAAAAGTAAGCCACCCATATGTTGTTCATTGCTCCATTTTCTTGCTGTATGATATTTTTATATTTATCACTGATAAAATTTTCTACATTGCAATAGAAGACATGAAATCACAGAAATTTAATATAAGGCATATTTTCATGTCTCAACTGAAAGATGATTACTAATGTTTTCTTCAACTAAACTACATTATAGAAACAACTGGGACATGTACCTAGTCACACCAGCAACGCCAGGGGCCAGTAGGATTCCAGATGGATGGGTGATACCTATTACCCCCACATCAGAAAAGTGGGCATCTGCCCTTAAAGAATGACCATGAACAAAAACAGAATAGTGGGCATAGCCCTAAAAGAATGAGTACGGAAAAAGGTGAAAAGTGGGCACTTGCCCTAAAAGAATGAGTACGAAAAAAGTGAAAAGTTGGCATCTGCCCTGAAAGAATGAGTTCAGAAAAAGTAGAAAAAAGTGAAAAATGGGCATCTGCCCAAGATTGAGTATATTACAGGTAAAACAAATAGCCATCTGCCTTAAACAGTTGAGTATGGTAAAAGGTGAATAGTGGGCATCTATAAACGTTTCTGTATTGGGCTTTGTAGAACAAACAAAAACAAATGATAGATATAAATGAATAAATAAAAAGATAGACAAAATAAATATTGGTTGTCTTTATTTAGATTTTACATCCCTTTAAACAATTGATATTGATCCTGTAATGACACTTGACATGCTCATGCTATTATTTTAAACTGGAATATGATGTGTATAATGTATACATATTGTATCACAGATACCAATGTATTAATCTTCAGGATATCCAGGATGCATATACAAATCTGGTGAAAATTGGTCAATCATGGACCTCTGGAAATCCAAAGGTGGGATCAAATGCCATCGAGGAGTAAGCATCCCCTGTTGACCGGTCTCATCTGCTGTGAGTCCACAATCAAATTCGAGTTAAATGAGTGAAGAATAATGAAATCCTCGTCACAATAGGTACAGATGACTCAACAACTACAGGTATCATACAGGTAACTCATCATTTCATTTAATGAAACAGTAATTGCATACAAGGCCAATATACAGACGGTGAAATTAATCGGAATGATGACATCAGATGTGATCTTGATATTCTTGTGATAATAACTTATCAGTTTACCTATGTATATGAAATGTTCAAATGTAGAACACACCATGGCATTTTGGATGACTTGCAGTTTATAAATACCATATGCTGGTGGTAGTGGGATATTAATATTGATATAAAATGTGGAAAATTGATGATGAGGAAAGTCAAAATACATGCATTTTTCCTTTAGTCAGTCTTTTCACATTTCCTGCCTGTGTCGATAGATGGTGAAATGTTGTGTGTGCTCATTTGTGTTTCGTCATTAATTTGTATGCTTGAAAAATTGTCATTATTCATTGACAAAATGTTGTTGATGTATATTTAAATGTCAAATTAAGGGCCACTGCTAGTTGTATTCGTATGAAGTGGAATTAATACAGTCTGCACTGTGCATCATGATTCAATTTTATTTGCAGGTAGATTGACTTTCTATATATAAATAATACAGAAGTTAAGAATTTCCTCAACCAGAGCCTGTTGGGCTCGAGATCAGTGAGACAACAGAGAGCAGCACATATGCTTCTTACCTAGATTTACTCCTGCCGATTGGAAAGGACGGTCTACTTCACACCTCCTTTTTTTGACAAGCGTGACAATTTCAATATCGATAGAACCGGCCTGGCTCAGTCGGTAGCATGATAGACTCTTGAGAGTCATAAGAGCGAGTCCAGCCGGTGGCAGGTTGGTTTCCTGTCCTTTGGATGAGACAATAAAAATTGAGGTCCTGTGTCGCAGTAGGTGTTGGCACGTTAAAGAACCTTCACTGCTCAATGGCCATAAGTGCCGAGCATAGGCCAAAATTTGAAGCCCTTCACAGGCATTTGGCGACGTCTCCACATGAGTGAAAAGTTCTTGAGTTGGACGTTAAACAACAATAAATAATCAAACAAAATCAATATCCATATTACAAACTTCCTGTTCTGGAGTATAACATTCGTCTTCTCCTGCCTATGATGTTTTTATTTTACAACTTGCACCTTATGTTAAGATATGCTCTTCTTATAAATGTTTTATTCTAAGAGCCAAATGTCTTCTCAGTAAAGTATGCTTTAAATCATCACAAAGAAAGTGTTATGGTCCATATGGGAATCTTGTTAAAGGTCTTAGGAAACTACAAAATCTTTTGCAGTGAAAAAATATGAAGAAAACATTTAAAAATGTATACTTTTTAAATGAAATACTTTATAATAAAGCGTTTACCTGCCTGTTATATCGCTGTATCTACAGTACACAAAGTAAGGTGATATTGGTTATCATCCCTGTCTGTGACATCGTCACATGTGAACCTTTCCTATCAAGAATTCAATGGATAGCGGTAGATGCAAGAATTTTCCCAACTTTTGTCGTCATCTTTATTTCAATGGGGAAGGTGTGAAAATAAATGAAGCGTGAAAACAGTGTTGTCAAGTTTTTACTAATAAGGCAAAAAATTAGATTTTAATATTATATATCAATCGCATTTTCTAATATTATTGAGAAATTTTATATATTTTTTTAATAGTAGTAAAACTAGAATTGAAATCCAATGTAAAATATCAACATCTTCCACAAACAAGATGCTATATTCCTATTGGAGTTTGAGTTTTCCTGCTGTAGAATGAACAGAAATTAAGCCATGTAATAACCTCGATCCCTGTCCATCCGTAACTGTATACCTGCTGTAGTAAGGCATCCAGCCTAAAAATAACTAGAATTCCTGTTGTATCCATATAGTAGGGTTCACGTCTGTGATTCTCATATAGTATAAGAATCCATGTCTCAGTCATACCAAATATAGAAAAACAATATACAATGTATCACATTATTATGTCATAATGACTTTTAACTCTTTTTGTACATATGTCAACACATTTATTAATTCCTCCATTCAGTTTTGTCTTAAGGCAATTCCTTTCTTTTTTACACACATGTAGCCTGCAACAGATGATAAAACCAAAATGATGTTAATGTTTTGTAATAAAATCAAAATTGTTATACAATTTTAGAAGGTGTTTAAAATGTTATACTTCCTTGACTGACATATATGAATAACTTGTCATGTGAAGTTTAGTTATATAGTTTTTTAAAAAAAAAATAGAATGAACATTTTTAGATTTAGCATTTAAATTTAATAAATAGGTTAACGTATAATTGATTTATTTCTATGATACCTTATAAACTAAGAGTCATATTGGAAAATAATAAAAAAATGTACAATGTAATATGTCTACTCATTTAATCACAAAATGTCATATTAAAGCTTGAGAGTCTTTACTAGAGATTGACCGCTCAATTTCATATGGTCAGCATACATCTGTATTCAGAAATGAATAACAAAATTGATTGTGTCAAATGTGCCCTTGATTACAAAAAATTACCATTGATTCTGATACCCATTACCTCATACCTTCATCGTATGTTACCTCTCATTTGATGTAAGTTTAAGTTTATCATCATATTTTCATAAACAACTGTAGTAGTTTTCATCAGTATAAAATGCAGCCAAAATCACACGAGCACTTGTAATTGTATTAACAGTAACTACCACTGTAGTAGGTTTTTTTTATCAGTATAAAATGCAGACAATAATGCAGCCAAAATCACATCACACTTGTAATTGTACTGTTGTCAGTATTGACAAATTAACAGTAACAGTAATACCACTGTAGTAGTTTTCATCAGTATAAAATGCAGCCAAAATCACACGAGCACTTGTAATTGTATTAACAGTAACTACCACTGTAGTAGGTTTTTTTTATCAGTATAAAATGCAGGCAAAATCACACGAGTACTTGTAATTGTATTACACACTTTGTAATTGTATTAACAGTAACTACCACTGTAGTAGTTTTCATCAGTATAAAATGCAGACAAAATCACACGAGCACTTGTAATTGTATTAACAGTAAATACCACTGTAGTAGTTTTCATCAGTATAAAATGCAGACAAAATCACACGAGCACTTGTAATTGTATTAACAGTAAATGACAGAATAGCAACAAATTTCAAACTGATGATAAATATTATATATTGCTTCACTGGTCAAGCTGTCCAGAGGCTGAAAACATGGGGTGCCTCTAAGGATAACCTTAAAGAAGATTATTAATTGGATGAATTATGCATTAGAAATTTTCACCAAATATCATTTGTTAAGCATCCCGGCCTGTTTGAGGATTCTGGCTATATGTTTATGCAATGAGAATGTAAGGTCCAAAAAGATCACATGTCAGATAACCAGAGACATATACGTTTAGGGGGATTTTAGAGTAGTTTGCCTAACAGTGAAATACCATCACTGACAACTATTTATTTATACTAAAATGATTTTCCAGATCTGTATATTAATGTAAAATTATATCTGGTAATTGAGAACAAACCAAATTGTGGGAGTTAGTTTTTATAACCATGTAAAAATCAAGTTTAGGAAAGGTAAACAAATCTTAGAAAGAAATACAAAACAAAGATGAACTGATAAAAACATAGAAACAAATGAATTAGAGAGATATCTAAAATCAGTAATTTGTTCAGTTAAAAGGGGAGATATTTTCTAGACTTTCGGCAAATAAAAAGATATCTCATGAAGACTCAATATTTTACATAAAACAAGTTTTTTTTTTTTAAATTTTATGTATACATGTATTTGATATTTCAAAGTAAAAATTCTTTAATCATTCTTGTAAACAATCATATTGGATATTTTGGTAAAGAAACATTACTTGTAATATTCTTGCAAACCACCATTTTAAATAACTGAAAGTAAAATTTTAAAACAAATCATGTTGAATTTTGGGTAAAGAAAAGTTACTGGCAACATTCTTGCAAACTTTTGTTTTCCCTGCAACTTTGCCGCAATGTTGCTGATATTTTCTTGCAAACAAATTTTGTTTGCAGTAGCAGCAACAACCTGCAACATTCTTGCAAACTGATTTGTTTGCTGCAATATTACTGCAAACTTTTCATTTCTGTAAGGGAATAGATACAGGGAAAGTGAAAGAAGCAAAAATGTTCAGCATGCTAAGATTTACAAAAATCAACATGTCGGAAATTTTCAGGTCGACGCTTCTGGGAGGTATTTCCCCTTTTAAGTGAGTTTTACATATATAAAAATCTCAGATACCAAAGTATAAATCAATAGGATGTCCAGGACATAGATACAAATCCGGTAAAAATGGACAAACACGGACCTCTGGAAACCAAGAGGTTGGATCAGGTGCCATGGAGGAGTAAGCATCCCCTGTCGACCGGTCACACCCGCCGTGAGTCCACAGTCAAGTCCAATGAAACACGTGAGGAGTGTATCCTCGTCACAATTGGTACAGACGTCTCAACAACCGCCAACGAAAAGGCAACTCAACATTTCACTTAGTGAAACAGAGTAGTCGCAAACAAGACTATTATACCGACCATAAAATTTGCGGAACGTTGACATTAAACGCGGTTTTCGATATCCCTGTGTAAATAATTTGTCAGTGAGTAGTTTACCTCTGTATATGAAATCTTCATATGTTGTGCACGCCCTGGCATATCGGATCATTTGTGAAATATAAACTCCATATGCAGGTGACTGAGGGATATTACTACTTAAATGTGGAAAATTTACGATGGGAAAGCCGAAATCGTCGCGTTTATCGTATAGCTTAGTTGCTAATTTCCCGTCTGTGTTTATATTAAGTAAAATGTCTAAGTATGAAGCGTGTGTACTTGATTCTGTTGTATCTTTAATTTCTAGTTCGCTGGGATATATCGCATTGACATATGTATGAAAATTGTCATTATTAATTGACAAAACGTCGTCGATATATCTAAATGTCAAATTAAAGGACACCGCTAACTTTTTCTTCTTTTGATTCAGCAGTTTCTGAATGAAGTCTGCTTCGTATGAATAAAGGAACAGGTCGGCCAATAAAGGAGCACAATTGGTTCCCATAGGAATGCCGACAGTTTGTTGAAAGACCACGTATGATTTCCTGCTTTTGGCTATTATCTTGAACAAGTATAATAGATAGAGTGAAAGAAACAAAAATGTTCGGCAAGGAAAGGTCTACAGAAATTGTCAAGTCAATGCTTATCAGAGTTTTCATTCCTTTTTAATCGAGTTTTTTTATGTATTTGGTTGTTTTGGGTCATTATCTTGAAAAGCAAATTAGATAGAGAGAAAGTGAAGTATGAAAATATGTTCAGCAAGCAGATATCTACAAAAGGGTCAACAAGGCCGGAATTGACAGGTCGAAGCTTATGGGTGTTATTTCCCCTTTTAAATCGATTTGGCTGTTTGGGGTCATTATCTTGAAAAGTATAATAGATAGAAAGAAGGTAAAGGAAAAATGTCCTTCATGAAAAGACCTACAAAAATGTCAACAGGGCCAAAATTGTCAGATCGACGTGTATGGGAGTTATTTCCCAAACATTATGTATATCTCTCGTGATCGAAAGGCTCGGTGAGACCTTTTACCATCGTGTTTTGTTTGGATTTTGGCAGGAACTACCTCGAATAAAGCTACATAATTTTTGGAAATAAAAACGGGCTAGCGAAAGACCCATAGGTGCATTAAAGGGGATCTTTAAAAATCTCTTAAGTAAACAGACAATAACAGTTTTGTTTATCATCATTAAGACATTTTATACTGCTGCAATGTGACCAAATTTGCCAGGTGAGCGTCTTAATCTCCCTTGAGCCTCCTGTTACGAGGTGGCGTACTCAGATCGTTTAGTTTGTGTACAAAAATATAAGATGGTTGACAGCCGTTCAATTTATCATTTCAAGCTATCTCATCGGTTCATAACCGGGAACTTCAATCCACTTTGAAACGAGATGTACCCCTGTTAAACTGCAAATTCTAGTATAAATTTTGATATCCTTGATTTGTTTACTTTTATCCATACGTTCAAAACAAAAGAGTTCACAGGAGATTACATCGTTTTCTTTTAGAAGCAGATCTTTGCAAAAAAGGACTTTTAGTTATCAATTATTTTTATGAGTAATTATACTGAAGATGGAATCGATAATGATATATACACGATATGGCATTCCTACAATATCTTTCAGTGTAGCACACGTGCTCATGCAGAATAGTAGAATAGTATTATGTTTTGATACTATGAATTTTAGAACATTTTGGGACATGAAACAACAATAAACAAAAAAGCTTTACAGCAAACTTGCTTTTGAACCATTTGTTGTTGTTGTTGTATTGTTGTTTAACGTCACACGTAAGAATGAAGACGTCACCAAATAAAGCGTTTCAAAATTTGGCCTATGCTTGGCACTTACGTTCATTGAGCAGTGATAGTTCTTTAATGTGCCGACACCTACTATATGACACAGGACCTTGATTTTTGCTGTATCATCCGAAGGACAAGAAAAGTCGGCCACCTCCACCCAGGCTTGAACCTGCGATCCTACGGATGAAATCGAGCACTCTACCACGTGACACCATTTGTTGTAGTTTAATGGTTGATCCTTTTGAATCGCAATTGAAATGTCCAATGTTTATTTATTTTAAGTTTGATTCCTGGTACGGGAAAGGTATAGTGATTAAAGTCGGGTGTTCCGTAAAGACTCCCAAGACCTGTTCCATGTCGGGTGTTTCGGATTATACCATTGGCAAAGGGCACTTGTACCAATCGAGTGTAAAACTAAGTATCGTGAACTTAATACGTTCAACTACAACTTACCTATCGATGGAAACAATTTTTGTGTGGCTTAGATGTAGATGACCTGTAATGTTTCTCTAATCAGTTGTATACATCAAAGAGATTGGATTTTAAAGGGGCATTAGCCGTGTTTTCTTTCAATTTTGACTCCTGTTTTAATTTTGGATTGCTATACAATAACAAAAAGAGATGTGCACAGGCATAATATTCTTAAATTGATATAGATTTTGTGAAAATTGCTTGAAAAACCTAGGTTTTGCACTATTTCAATTACAATTGAGTAACTCAGCCTTACTATTTGCATTTGAATACCACATTTGGACCTGACCTTATTTTCACAAAATATATAGGAATAAAAGATTTTTTTATGTCTGTGTATAACTCTAATTTGTTATTGTACATCAGTTACAAGTAATAAAAGTAGAAAAAAATAAAAATAATATTTTACACACAGTTTTAAATTAATATAGCATTTTGACTGTTTTGTTCGTGTACCATAGTAAATTGCGACTGAATGGAAACATATCAACAAAACTGTACAATGGTGTGCTGGTACTATGAAATACTAATTAACAATATAAATAATATTTCCAATGTCCCTTTTGAGGATTTATCGTGTATTTCACATAGGTGATAAAAGTAACTTTTTCAAAAATATCATGAATCTTTAACAATGAAATGGACAAAGTTTTCCAAAATAAATCGTTTGGCCCATTGCTAACTATAATCGTTAAATGAAATCACAATTTGGTTCCACCTAATCATAAGATGCTTTGACTCAAAGAGAATTTGAGTAAAATATGAAATGTTCACTTCTATTTGTCATGTAAGTTTGTAATCAGCATATCCTGACTTATTGATGACGAACGACTTATTTCTGTTTCCTTGGCTTAATGTTGTGGAAAATTATATTCTTTCTCTCTTTATAAATTATTCAAATAGATATCATGATAGCTAATGAAAGAGAATAAGTTATGAAAGAGAAAGAGTTTTTTTTTTCTAATAAATTAAATCTAATTAATTTCATTCTTTTTAGTGGTTTTACTAACGCTGTATACCCACCGTGGATTTTATACTAGTGGGAATGTCGTCTGTTATCGGCGAAGACTTAACGTATGCTGTGCACTGGTTACACTTTGTCTTCGTTAGTATAAGGTTTTGGCCAATCTGCACCAAATGTCGGCCAATCGTGACTTGGGACCTCGTTATTACGTCACTACTTTGTGACAAACACTTCATGGATAAAAGACACTGCCAGTTTTAAGTTTAAGTCCGTGATTTTCAATTCGTTTGCCAGTCACTACTACCATTTTCTTTAGTCTTTTGTTAGACCCTGTCTGGGAATCGAACCTCGGACATGCCTCTTGCGAGCGGAATGCTCTACAGCTATACGACCAGAGGCTGTTAATTTTTCATTAAAATTACAAATATTTTCAATTGATAACCATCTCAAATGAATGAATTTTGCTCTCTACATTTCATTTGTAATAGACTCTTTTTATTATGTTTTGAAAACAATTTCGATGATGATCATGAACAAAAACGAAATAATGCAATTGTTTATTAATCAACTGTGCAGGTAACTATGGTAACAACAGCCAATATGGAGAACTGTATGCATCAAGGAGATTTACTTGTATTAATATGTATGAAACATCGCATCATAGATGAAAACAACATGTTTTGAACTATAATCGCCCAACGCCAGTGTGAGTTACAGTAAGACTTTTCATATTTTGACCACACTAAATCGTTAATCGATCTTAATTCAGAGATACATTATATACCCAGTGCTGTTTATTAAGTCGGAAACTCGCCATTTAAAGTATGTCGTGAATTTTTTTCTATATATCGTACCTGTTCTCAGTTACCGTTTGAGTTAGATGTGTGCGATTGTTTTATGTGCGTAGGAGCGAATGTATGCGTTTATTTATATTCAGTGTAAAAATAAAGAAGAACAAATGGAAAATGGAAACTCAAAGTCCAATAAGAATACGACAAATCAAATATACAAATGGTTTCGACATGAAGAACAATTACGAATCCCAAACGGATTTGACTGGAAGGAGTCGGCGTCCCCTGGTAGCATGGCACACTCGTCGCAAACTTATCGATTTTGTTGAAAAGTCTAAGAATGTATGTAAGGAGTTCTAAAATGTTTTTGTTATTACTATAACAGCAAAGTCATTATAAATGTAACAATTTTTTTCAATAAGTATAATGAATATTCAATTCCAAAGTTAATAATTTGTAATATATCCTCATTTTTTCATTTTTAAATTATATTTTTAAATGTTCGAATAATTCATTGCTGTATGATCCAATATATAATTTATTTAACAATGATTTGAAAGATTCAGGAAAAAAGAGATGTTAGAAATACCCGCACGGGATATCCGTTGCCGAGTTGTCAAAGCATCACTCTTTAAATTGGTCCCACCTCTGTTCACCGTGGGTTTCAGCACTACTGGAACTATATCTGATTAAATGAGAAACTTTGCCAGTTTAGAAGCGGAAAGGTATTAATGTTTTTCTGGTACGTTGTAATCGGGGTTTATCTCTTCGGTAATAAAACTGGTCGTCATCATATAACTGACAAAAGGTTGAGTGTAGTTCAACACCATTAACATGTATACAAACCAAGCAAAGTTTACAACAAATTCAAAGCCTGTTCAGGAAATTCGGTTTCTTTAAAAGGACAACTTCAATTAATTATAAGATGTCGAATTGAATGTCGTGCTATGGGTCTAGGGTATCATATCATGTATATATGAAAACATCTCTATATAAATATTATAAACATAATAACAAAGTTATAAGGCCCAAGACGATCGTTTCTGTCAATTAGACTTCATCATTTGAGCTCAAATTTTAGATATATTTTCTAAAGGGAAAGTGGTGTAATACAAGGCCAAATAATAAATCAAGGCTATACCTGTAAAGATGTTTATAAACAATATGCATGTACAAACATAAAAAATATAAAAATCACAGACACCAAAGTATAACTCTTGATGATGTCCAGGAAACAATACTAGTATACAAATCTGGTGAACATTGGACAAACACGGACCTTTGGAAATCCAGAGTTCTGATCAGGTGCCATGGAGGAGGGAATATCCCATGTTGGCTGGTCACACCCACTGCGAGGTTCCAATCAGATTCAAATGAAAAAAAAACGAGGGATAAATCCTTTTCATAATTAGTGATAACGACTCAGCAACTGCTATCGAACAGGTAAATCAACATTTCATTTAGTGAAACATGGCAATGGCAAAGAAGGAACCGACCGGAGAATTTGATTTTACTGTGTCAATAACCTGTCGGTTAGACGTTTGTGTCTGTATATGAAATTTTATATATTGAATATGCCATGGCATTTCGGATCATTTGCACATTAACACCAATGCAGGCGACGGCAGGATATTACTACTAAACATGTGGACAGCTGACGATGACAAAGCAAAAATCATTGCGTTCGTCGTATAGCTTGGTTTTTAATTTCCCATCTGTGTGTATAGCAAGTAATTTGTTGTTGTTGTTGTTTTTGTTGTTTAACGACCCACTCAAGAATCTTTCACTCATATGGAGACGTCACCAAATGCCGATGAAGGCTTCAAATTTTGTTCTATGCTCGGCACTAGCGGCCATTGAGCAGCGATGGTTCTTTAACGTGGCAACACCTACTGTGACACAGGACCCAGTTTTGTCTGTTTTGTCTGTCTCATCCGAAGGACAGGAAACCAACCTGCAGCCGATGGACGCAAACTCACGATCAAGAGTCGAGCGCTACCGACTAGCCAGGCCGGCTCGTCTATATCAAGTAAAATGTCCAAGTATGAAGCGTGTGTGCTTTGTTCTGTTTCTAGTCGGATGGGATTTATTGCATTAACATATTTCAACATTATCATTGATAATTGACAATACGGCGTGGAAGTATCTTAATTAGATTGAATGTCTCCGCTAGCATTTTATTCTTTTGATTCATATGCTTCTGAATAATGCGAAATAAAGGAAAAGGACAGCCAATAAAGGGGCAAAATAAGTTCTCTTGGGAAGGCTGTCAGTTTCCTGGAAGAAACTTAGAGTTATTTGTAAAATAAATTTTATATTCCATCAAAACGAATAAATAGGTTAAGTACTGTATCAAAAGTTTGAGTACGTACTCATCTTTTTTTAAAAGTTTGAAGTGATATAAAGTGTCACGGAAGAGTTCTGTTTATCTCTGAAATGCAATCATATCAAGAAAGAATAAGAATAATACGTCAGTGTGTGTCATCAATTTAAAACCCTCCGTCTTACAAAAACTGAATTTTGAGTGGTGTCTTACGCGACACTCAACAATTTTTTCAGCTAAATGGATGTGGCCAGCTTCTAATGTTGGGGTGGGGGGTACAATTTGCAACCAGCTTTCCGCAAGTAAAGTGGCAAAACTTTCTCACAAAATCAACTTAAGCTCAAGTGGTGCTGGAACATACTGACCAAAGGTGAGACACTCCATCGTTCAAAGAGCGATGCTATAACTTCCCTACCTCGGAGGTCCTATTTTACAAGTCAAAGTGCTGAACATGTCGAAAGTTATTAAGTTTCCATGTAACAGAAAATAAACATAGACGAGGACGTAAACAACAAGTCATCATATATTAAAAAGGAATAGTTAAATGTCACACATTTTATAGATAAAAATTCAATATAGAAAAAATATTTATTACAAAGAAGTATAAATACAGTCCAGTATTGAATGTATCATTTCGCATTTACTCGTATGTACATAACTCTTGATGATGTCCAGGAAACAATACTAGTATACAAATCTGGTGAACATTGGACAAACACGGACCTTTGGAAATCCAGAGTTCTGATCAGGTGCCATGGAGGAGGGAATATCCCATGTTGACTGGTCACACCCACTGCGAGGTTCCAATCAGATTCAAATGGAAAAAAAAACGAGGAATAAATCCTTTTCATAATTAGTGATAACGACTCAGCAACTGCTATCGAACAGGTAAATCAACATTTCATTTAGTGAAACATGGCAATGGCAAAGAAGGAACCGACCGGAGAATTTGATTTTACTGTGTCAATAACCTGTCGGTTAGACGTTTGTGTCTGTATATGAAATTTTATATATTGAATATGCCATGGCATTTCGGATCATTTGCACATTAACACCAATGCAGGCGACGGCAGGATATTACTACTAAACATGTGGACAGCTGACGATGACAAAGCAAAAATCATTGCGTTCGTCGTATAGCTTGGTTTTTAATTTCCCATCTGTGTGTATAGCAAGTAATTTGTTGTTGTTGTTGTTTTTGTTGTTTAACGACCCATTCAAGAATCTTTCACTCATATGGAGACGTCACCAAATGCCGGTGAAGGCTTCAAATTTTGTTCTATGCTCGGCACTAGCGGCCATTGAGCAGCGATGGTTCTTTAACGTGGCAACACCTACTGTGACACAGGACCCAGTTTTGTCTGTTTTGTCTGTCTCATCCGAAGGACAGGAAACCAACCTGCAGCCGATGGACGCAAACTCACGATCAAGAGTCGAGCGCTACCGACTAGCCAGGCCGGCTCGTCTATATCAAGTAAAATGTCCAAGTATGAAGCGTGTGTGCTTTGTTCTGTTTCTAGTCGGATGGGATTTATTGCATTAACATATTTCAACATTATCATTGATAATTGACAATACGGCGTGGAAGTATCTTAATTAGATTGAATGTCTCCGCTAGCATTTTATTCTTTTGATTCATATGCTTCTGAATAATGCGAAATAAAGGAAAAGGACAGCCAATAAAGGGGCAAAATAAGTTCTCTTGGGAAGGCTGTCAGTTTCCTGAAAGATAACTTAGAGTTATTTGTAAAATAAATTTTATATTCCATCAAAACGAATAAATAGGTTAAGTACTGTATCAAAAGTTTGAGTACGTACTCATCTTATTTTAAAAGTTTGAAGTGATATAAAGTGTCACGGAAGAGTTCTGTTTATCTCTGAAATGCAATCATATCAAGAAAGAATAAGAATAATACGTCAGTGTGTGTCATCAATTTAAAACCCTCCGTCTTACAAAACCTGAATTTTGAGTGGTGTCTTACGCGACACTCAACAATTTTTCAGCTAAATGGATGTGGCCAGCTTCTAATGTTGGGGTGGGGGGTACAATTTGCAACCAGCTTTCCGCAAGTAAAGTGGCAAACTTTCTCACAAAATCAACTTAAGCTCAAGTGGTGCTGGAACATACTGACCAAAGGTGAGACACTCCATCGTTCAAAGAGCGATGCTATAACTTCCCTACCTCGGAGGTCCTATTTTACAAGTCAAAGTGCTGAACATGTCGAAAGTTATTAAGTTTCCATGTAACAGAAAATAAACATAGACGAGGACGTAAACAACAAGTCATCATATATTAAAAAGGAATAGTTAAATTTCACACATTGTATAGATAAAAATTCAATATAGAAAAAATATTTATTACAAAGAAGTATAAATACAGTCCAGTATTGAATGTATCATTTCGCATTTACTCGTATGTACATAACATTTGTACTTTGAGCTAAAATTGTATCTAATACATTTCACAAAACACTGTTTATATTTTAGTTCATTATTATCGAGTCTGGTAATAATAAAACTTCTATAATCTGAAACATATGGTTACATTACACCTATCACTAAATGTTTGGTCATTTGTATTGCATCTTTGATATTATTGTACATATTTCAAAGTTATAGGTATTAAAACATTTGTTATTAGTGTTCATTTCATGGTTACCGGTTTATGTTGTTGTTGTTGTTGTTGTTGTTGTTGTTGTTGTTGTTGTTTAGAGTTCCCAATCTTCATCTCGAACATTTATATTTAATGTAAATCCCCTTTGTGTCTGCTGAGTGGAATTAATTAATTGTAAAAACTCTGAACCAGACCACAGTACTTATTCATCAGATATTTATGTAGCCTATATAGCGAAAAGTGCAAGCTCGTTTTTTTTTTCATGAGTAAAACGGTCGTTAAACACATGTTATATTTTGTGTGTTTAATTTCTGTAAAATTTATGTTGGCTTGAAACTAACCCATTGTGTCTGATTGAGTGGAGTACCACTGTTTTTTGATGAAGAGAACTAGGCTAGAATGATGTCCGATTAAGCGACCTAGGCTGGATACCCATTTTCTGATTATGGGAACTACCTTTACATCTCTCATAACTGAAAGTCTTTAATTAATTGAATAATAAAGTGTAGTATGAGTATATTTAAAGAAAATTACACATTTATGAATATACGTTTTTAATTTACATGCATAAAAGCATGAACATATCTATCCAACACACATATAAAACACATGGAAAACACATGAATTTTTAAACTTGAAATGAAACAGACGTAAACACATTTATTCCAATTGTAAACCACATGCTTTACAGATTTTTAAAAGTATATAAAAACATGCGTGCACTATTTCTGTGTACCGGATGTTGTTATATTATCATATCCTGCTATATCCGGATCTGTAAAAAAATGCTTGTACATGGTATCCATGAAATAACTAATAAATGTAGATACAATACATTATATCAAATATGAAAAATAATCTCAAGGAATAAATAATACAAAATGATGATGATGATGATGATGATGATGATGATGATGATAATGATGATGATGATGATATAAGCATTTTGTTTTGTTGTGACTTTAAATTTTCTCTTGGATAAGTAGAATGTGATTCTTCGATTGTTTTCATTTTTCTTCAAAAAAAAAAAAAAAAAAAAAAAAAAAAAAAAAAAAAAAAAAAAAAAAAAAAAAAAAAAAAAAAAAAAAAAAAAAAAAAAAAAAAAAAAAAAAAAAAAAAAAAAAGAAAACAACAACAGTAAAATTAGATGACGATTTAATGGCATATAAAACCATTGACCTTGTAAAATATGTCAGTTTTCATCTCTCTCTTTCTCTCTCTCTCTCTCTCTCTCTATGGCACATTTAATTGTATATTGTAGAACAAGCAACGAATAAATGCTTATTAAGGCATGTAATACAAAAATGGTTTTGGCATGTCTTTTGAATGTCTGTTTAGCGACCTCATTCTAAGTCATACATGATTTGATTTAATCTAATAGTTTTCACGAACAGTTTAATTGACAGTTTTCGGTGAATCATCACCTTGACTCATTTTCACTAAAAATATCAAAGAAGTCAGAAACGTGAGAAGAAGATAGATGATTAAAAACAGTCTGTCTAAAAGTCTTGCTAAAATGTGCCAATCATTCAGATTATTTCCCACGTCCTGTTCTTTTTGCATGTGATGTTCCAACTTGTGGAGTGTTTTTGACTGGTCTCTGAGTAGTGAAATCACAGGATCACGTGATCGCAATAGAATGTCCTTTGAGGACACATTTGTTACTACACTTTGCAGTGGTACTTCACCATTCGGCATTTTACCCTTAGGTAACTGAAAACAATAAAAAGTTAAATTTTTAAAAATGCAACTGATCATGACTATTCTGTATCAACAATATGTAGATCTGTCCACTGTATGATATATTTACAATGAAATTATATTTAAGATATGAAGAAAAAATTGTAAATAAGTCACATTTCTGGACACTCGATATTTATATCAGAGTGTTTGTATATAATTTCCACTTTATTTTTTAATCTAAATGTGCTTTTTGTGGCATTAGAATGTCCTATGGAAGAAAGATATTGAACATTTTCAACAGAAAAACCCATTATATATACTTACCGTTTCTTCATCAGGAACAACCTTGTTCGTAGTTTTCGTGCCATTTTTGTCCTTATCAATCACGTATTTTTTCTTTTTGTTACATAATATCCATCCCATCTTATCCAGGAAAATCTTTTTTATCCATTTCGGAGGGGTACTACCCGTACTGCCTCGAAAATGTACGTTAAGCATCAACACTGTCATGAAACATGACATAGACACCAGGATCATCGATGATGCAAAGTACATACCTGTAATATTATATTGTATGTATATTTGTACATATTCATAGATACAATCATAACTACGTCTACAATATGTATTTACTGAGTTACACATATGTATAATGGAAATTATAAAATACATTATACTTTATATATGTATTTCATATGAAGTCTCATTCTTTCAATAAAATATTGTGAAACCATTTCTTATCGCATTTGAATAGAATTTTCACTTTTGATCAGAGAATGTTTCTAAAGTTTCATTGCTTAATGGATGAAATTTTCAATAAGAAATGTAACACTTTAAAAGAAAAAGAAAAATTAAATATCTAAATTTTACTTACACAAATAGGGAATTTTCATCATTAAAATTATTCTTTTTGTAAAAATAAATACATTTTTCAAATTCTAATTCAGAAAATGAAAATCAAACTTTAGAAACCAAGAAAGAAATATCCGATTCTGTATGTATCTAAATAACCGTCAGGTGCAAAAAAGGTTACAGTAATTAATTCTGGTGTATGTAATGTCATTATCAAAATGTGCACCTTTTAAAATGCGTATCGAATTGTAATGAATTACCTATGAAAGGAAATGTTTCCGACGACGCTGGAAGTTGCTCGGAAACCATTAGTAGAAACACAGCTAAAGAGAGCAAAACGGTAATTTCTAGAGCAACCTTTTCTCCAGATTCTGGAGGCAGTATAAATCCAAGGGAAGCAACCGAACTGGTAAGTATACAAGGAAATAATACTGTCATGACATAAAATAATGGCTTCCTTTCCATATAAATAAAGAAAGTCACATCCGGATAAGGATCGGGACAGCAGTCATAATACAGCACAGACCTTACAACTGGCATTTTGGTGATTGACCATTCGTTGTGTTTGACATAAATATCGAGGTCAGCTGAAAATAATAATAATAATAATAATAATAATAATAATAATAATAATAATAATAATAATAATAAATGATGATGATGATAATGATGATGATGATGATGATGATGATGATTATAATAATATTATTATAGATGGTAATCATGATAAACATAATTAAATGATGATAAATGATATCAGACTATATAACATTGAACAATTATTTTATTCTGCAGTATTTTAATTGATTATTCACTTCAGCTTTAAATAGAAAATTATTTTCTTGCAGTAGAAATTAAAGCAGTTTCAAATAATGAGAACAAAGTAATCATATCATTTTCACATAATATTACTTACTATACCAGAAGCTTTTTATTATACAATAAATTGGAGATTTTATGCATGATAACTATATATATAAGATATGCCGATACAATTTGATCGGTCAAAAGGTAAATGAAATTATATTGGTATTCACCTGAGATTTATTGAAATCGGGAAATTAAAACTATCACGCATCGTTCACGCGTTACAGTTACAGTTTCCCCATGGGAACTTTATTTCAGTATAGAGTCTTTGTTCTTCAATAGTATACATGTTCGCATAGTCAATCACAAATACATGTAATCTAATTGGACTTGGAAAAATTATATGTCAACTAAAATCTAAATAGGAAAATTTTAGTTTTAGTTCTTGGACACCATACTCGTGATTTGTCAGTGCCTTTAATTAAAAAATCGACTGCCATGTAAAATTTGATATGAACTGATGAATGTTTTTATTAAAATAAAGTATTCTTTACCATGGCGGCTTTACCTTGTTTCATTCAATCTTAACGGAAAACGGGGTTTGATAAACGTTTATTGCCACTTTGTCAAACAATTGTGAAACAATTGAACATCTGCCAAGTGTAAATGATGGTAGGTTTATGGCTTAATTTGGATCGTCCATTTTAGAAAGATAATTGGATTTTTAAAGCAAACTTTAAATGGCTTCAAACAAATTATTGTAAATTGACCGTGTCGGTCATAAGTAAAACGTAGGTAAATAGTTCACCGTGATGTTTATATGAACTTGGAGAAAATGGACGGTTGATTATTTCGTTGTCAAATGTTCACATTTATACATATTGTGTAGTCAATATGAGAGAAACAATTAGTTGTTCGTATTTTCAAACGACCTATAACTAGATTTTTGATTTTTTTACGCCATACTCAACAATCTTTCAGTCATATGATGGCGTCCAAATTATATTGGTGGAGGAGAAACCCCGGTTACCCGGGTAAAGACCACCGACCTTCCGCAAGAAAACTGGCAAACTTTCCCACTTAATTCGAAATGACCCTAGCGGAATTCGAACCAGAGGTGAGAGGCCTTGTGATTTAAAGCGCAATGCTCTAACCACTCGGCCACGGAGGCCCCCACCTATAACTAGAGAGAAACACATTATAATTCCAGGATAAATTGGAAACGCATGCCTTTTTTCATTAGCCTTGGTTTTGGGAACGAACTATTACATACCCCATTATGTCTGATTTGATTTTGATTTTGACTTTTTGTTTTACGGCATACTCAACAATTTTTCAGTCATATGATGGCGTCCAGTTTTTATTGGTGGAGGAGAAACCCCGGTTACCCGGGTAAAGACCACCGACCTTCCGCAAGAAAACTGGCAAACTTTCCCACATTATGTCTGAGTAAAACATTTATATTACCTAAGAGGGAATAAACTCTTTACATATTTGTTGCTCTAACTGATGATTACGTAACCTAAAACAATATAATGTTCTTTTGTAAAGGATATGAAGTGAAAATATAAAGTAATGAGACGTTAAGTCAAAGCTTTTGACAGAGAGCGTAGTATTACAAGAAATTTGGCATTACCCCATATTGTAGAATATTTGTCATTTTTAAATGCTTCCACTTGTGTCATGTTCCCACTTTTTGATTAACCGTGTATTTTACCATAAAGTGGGAACATGAAATATCATGTTCCCGCTTTTTGGTAAAATCTGTGTTTAATCAAATGGTAGGAACTTGATACTTGGATTGACAAAATATTTTGCTAATCATTGCAATTGGTCTGTTTATATAATTTAAAATTGTTTTGTTTTTCAAAAGTTCAAGGACATTTCCAAATATGTTTTGCTCCAAACTACCCCGAATATCTGTTTATTATGTTGATGGTTATTTTTGACTAACTAAAACGAATACTTTACCTGAAGGTCTACTTGGAAACAAATCTAGTTCTAGGCCACTATATGACCAAGACCCAAATTTGAGTGAACAAATCTGAGTATCAAGAGGGAAGTGGGTAACGTCCACTCGGCAAACACTTTGTATTACAGTAGGGAAATTGTAATACACTGAACCGTCGCTGTACACTGTGGCTCGGTAATCTGTTTTCCCGGGCATCATTTCTTCCTCCGCCGAGCTGTGATGTATTGGAGATTATGAATCAGTTCACGTGCGTCTTTTTGACATATACTAAGCAGAATAAGTTACACTTCATTACGCATTTGAAAGAAAGAATGACCGAAAATTGCATAGATAATCAACAACATTTTGTCGGCTCTTCATCATATAAATTAATGATTTATTTTTTTCAAAGGAAATTAGGAACTTGATTGTGTTTGATTTAAATATTAGCTTAGAAATATTGTCAACCTTTAAGACATACATGGATTTTTGTTTGTATTGAACGTTTCAAATATTCTACTTTTTATGCAAGTACATTGTTTTTTTTTTTACAAAATCCCGGGTTGAAAATGGACATGTAAACATTTGTATTCTTACGTTTATGGCAGGTATATTTATCACATTTCATACGTTTTAGGCAATATGTATGCATATGTAAACATTTTCTACGGCAACATTATATCTTTTTAATCAAAATATCTTTTCTAAATGCAGGGTATTTTCTAGTTGCTAATTATTATGATATAGGTCAATTAATGTTTTTTTGTGTGCAACTTTATGTAAATGAATTTCATTTATATTATCCAAAGATAATGTTATTAACACGTATATTCTTCTGTAGTTTCACCGACTGAGTTAACATGGCTTTTACTCAATATACATAGTTACCATACCTCTGATAAGCTGATACCCAGATTCTTGCCGAAAACTGTTTACAACTTTGTGGCAATACAACACATTAACGACATAATGTCGCATACTTTATACCAGTTATATTGCCATCCTAAAACTTTCGATTCGTGGGCCAAAGGTGACGAAATTTCTTTTTAAAAAGCAGCCAATTATAAAACGTATTTAACGCTATGGTAAAAATAGAAACAGAAACCAAATATCCGTCATAATGTTATCAGTAATTCCAAAGTTGATATAATGTGTGATATTCAACAATACTGTAATTATCGGATATTAGTAGGAAGATATATTATGTATATACCTGTCGTATAATGTTATATCTGGCGTCCATACATCCGCATATGGGATCACAAAGTGAGTTATATTTTCGAAATCTGACGCATTCCACCTCAATCTGCAGTCATTCCATTGCTAAAAGAAAAAGGGCGTATATCATTTATTCCTTACCAATATAAAAAAAATCTCAGATACCAAGGTATAAATCTTCAAGATGTCCATGATACAAAAACAAATCCGGTGAACATTGTCCATTGGAAATCCAGAAGTGGAATCAGGTGCAATGGAGGAGTAAACATCCCCTGTTGACCGGTAACATCCGTGCGAGTCCACATTCAAATCAAATGAAAAAGTATCCTCGTCATAATTGGTACAGACGATTCAACAACCGCTATCGAACAGGTAACTCAACAAATGTTTATGACAATTATAAGGATTAATGTATCTTTGATTGATCAAAAGAGAGCCCCAGAATATATACAGATAGAATGATTGATAAATGGATATAGGATAGATAAAAATAGAGAGATAGACATAGGTAGGTATACAGATAGATAGATAGATAGATAGATAGATAGATAGATAGATAGATAGATAAATAGACAGATGAATAAAATGCTCAGCTATTTATTCTTCAACACAGAAATATAACATAATTATTATTTTATTCATAATTCTGCATTTTTAAGCTGATGCATCGCACGCATCAGAGTCCAAGGTCATATGTGTGCATTATAAAGGAAGACAGCGCGTCGTCGAATGCATGCATACATATGATCTTATTGCTAAGATTCTGCGAAGTGAAACACAATTTAAATAGAGTTCTAATAGGTCATTATAATGATACCTGGGTTATGATTACTATGTTACAAGTTTTCCCATGACTTTAAATGTGTTATGAATAGTCAAGGTGCAATTGCAACTATTTTATGTTCCAAACATGCATTCACTAAACGAGTTTAACAACAACACAATCAATTTAATAATATAACTACGACATTTTCCTTTGATATGCGAAATGTTGCGGAACTTTGGTGAAAATCAGTGCATTTATATAGTTTACACAATTCTAATATGACATCCTATGTTGTAATATGACATTCTATGTTGATATTCCACCTACCTAGATTTTGATTTTGATTTGATTTCGAGTTTTTGTTTTAAGCCATACTCAACAATGGCATCCGGTCGATTTTTAAATATTGGTGGAGAGGATCTGGTTACAAAGTACGAAATATACGAAGTGGTTAAAAGGTTAATATTTGTATGATATGTTTTAAAATATTATTTATGTAAAATGAGATTTATGTAATGATATATGTCAATGCTATAGGACATGAACCTTCTTCTAGTAAACAAAAACTATTTATTTTTCAATAAAAATCAATTCTCGTGTTTATCACATTGAAAAATGTTTTCGATTGACCAGATTCAGGTATGAAAAAAAATCATAAATGATATTTTTGATCGACATGTTTTTTATCTTGAACAATGATTTCGTTTAACATAATCAGTGTTTAAAAAGTAAACCTTGAATACAGCGATGGTATATTCAACGTAAGAAAAAATGTATACAAGCTTATTAAATTTCTATCAATAAAATGTTCACATTTTCTGTTTGGTTTGTTGTTGTTTTTTGAGAGAAATAAGGTAGGCCACAGGTTCAGTAATAGTCACAGTAGAATGTCATAAAACGTAAATGCGCTTGATTCCTGCAATACAACGTTTATTGTGCAACAGGAGTTTCCAGTAACTACTTTGTATTATAAACCTTTCATCCCTTTCATTCTTGTCTAAATGGAATGTTCTTTTATATTATTATTTTATATTATATCATTAAAGATCCGTCTTTTATGGTCTATAGCGTTGAAAGAATTAGCAGAGTTTTGTTCATTTAATCACAAGAACTGAAAGTGACACCCAGAGTATTTTACGTAAGACTTTGGTGTAATATTCTTACAGATTATCACTGCATTCTTTTACGTAAAATTTTGGTGTAACATTCTTACAGATTATCACTGCATTCTTTTACGTAAGACTTTGGTGTAACATTCTTACAGATTATCACTGCATTGTCAGAAGTCCATAACACAGGTCAAACTATGTGTTACTTCAATTATTGTTTATAATGCATAACATTTGCAGTAGGACGTGCAACATTACTGCTAGTACCTATCATGTATTAGATTCGCAGTTGAACTTTGTGTTGAAACCATTGTTAGATCCACTTTGTCGTATTCTAATGGAATGAGAGTTTCCATTATTCATTACTGCCTCTTCATTTTTACTTAACTCCCTTGTTATTTTTGACAAATGATGTAAGATGATTCGAATATTTTAGTTATACAAATGTACATGTATTTAGTTATTCTTTACCAATATTTCAATGTATTTAAATTTTCCTCTTATAAGTACAATATTTATCAGTACCATATAAAATAGTAAATTCTAGAGATTAATGGATCGAAAAATCCTGACCCCTTCGACTTCTTTTGGGAGATTTTTCTGAGTCACCCGTAACATAATGTTATTATTGAAATCATATATCAATGGATCGTTTGTTCAAAGCTTTGCAAGATGTCTAAGTGTCTCAATGACATTTTCCAGTATTTCAACTTACCAAACGAAGCCATATATTGACCGAAAGAATCTGTTCTTTTTCATTCTGAAATATAGCAAAACATTGTATTAATGGGGAACAATGATAATTCAACATAGCATAAAATGATAGTTCATTGCTGTGTAACACACACACACACACACACACACACACCTATCTCTCTCTCTCTCTCTCTCTCTCTCTCTCTCTCTCTCTCTCTCTCTCTCTCTCTCTCTCTCTCTCTCTCTCTCTCTCACTCTCTCTTCCACACGTCTTGAAATTTCAATGTCAATTCGACATCTCAGTTTGTATATTCATTTATATTTCAATATAAATTTCAGTTCAAGTTCAAGTATTTATCGGCGAATAGAAATGAAAAACAATGTCTTAAACCATATCTGTAAAAATAACCAATTTGTGAGCATTTGAATGATTAGATCATGTGTGAGAATGTAGTTTGTATAATTTTCCTGTGCTGTTCGAGATATCGAGTCACTTGTATACATAAATGTGAAATATTTAAACAATGAATAGAGACAGAGGGATACGTATTATAAATACATGTTTATACTGTAGTACAAATGTAATCAAATACTTCTAGACAAATAAGTATTCAGAGCTAGCTGTATTGTATCTTTAACATCGAGTACCACGTTATTATTTAGGTTATTTAGGCATCTTATCAACGCTTACATCATTCATGGACATTTCAAACAATGCTTTTGCACGAACGTAATCTTACACGAATTGACATTCACTGCGTTAGTGTGACATAGCAATGGCGATGGAATCATGTAGAAACCGACAATGGGTACATAAATATGATAATATATTTAATAAATCTTTGATGACAAATAAAAGTTGTTTTTATACTTACTGGAGACATTTTAGTTTTAGTCTCTGGTTCGTGTTTATTTTAAATCAAAACTGAAACGAAGCTTAGTATCGGCTTTCTTTTTGTGGAAAATATGAAGATTTCAACATAATCAGTACATTTCTATGTGTAGCATGTCACGAAAGTATGTGATATTTTAATGATTTGTATGAATTAAACGGTCTTGAAGACTTGAATAGGAACTAAGGTAATTCCTTTGACAATAGGTCGATAAATGGACGCGGATACCCATATGGAATTCTCTCTCTCTCTCTCTCTCTCTCTCTCTCTCTCTCTCTCTCTCTCTCTCTCTCTCTCTCTCTTTTTTCTCTCTCAACTCTCTCTCTCTGTATGTGTGAATGTGTGTGGGTATGTGATAGTGTAGCCAACACTGTGATAACATTTGCGGCTGTTGTGACCGGTCAACAGGGAATTCTTACTTTCAGTGCACCTGATCCTATATCTTGATTTCAAGAGGTTCGCGTTTGTTCTACGTTTAACGTTATTTGTATATTTGTCTCCTGGATAGCATAAAGGTTATTACTTTGGTATCTGTGATTCTTATACTGAAATATCAGCTTCAGTAATCAATATCTTTTTTACGTAAATATATATACCTTAGTCCTGTAAGCGTTTACAAATCAATTCAACATAGCATTTTGACATGTCCTGTATCGCTGTGCTAAGGCACGTATACTTATCTTGTTCGTCTTGTAGTAGATTGGCCATATTAAAATTTGGTGCTCATGAAATGTAGTGCAGTATTTGCCTATTTTTACACTACACGTAATACAAGCAATCAAATGTTTAAGCAAGGTTGTGTGTCGATAGTGACATTAACTGCGCCAAACATAAATTGCGTACAAGTGGTTTATAACTATAGAAGCCTTTGGTCTTTGGCAACGACAGTCGCACCTTTGCATTAACTTATAATTCATATTCCAAATGAATCTTGGCAATTTCAGAAGATGTTATTGTAGTAAACGTAATACAGACCCAAGTGTTTTAAATATCAAATTAAGTCAAATAATTCCGTGGTGTCTTAGACACTATGTAATTTTAAAATCTTAAAATGCATCTTAGAAGACAATAGTTTTACAATGATTTCTGCAAAGATGAGCGAAAGTACGTTGTAAATATTTTGATACAGACAACCATTGAAACAAAAATTTGTAAATATGGCTATACAGTCAAACTTGTCTATAAAGGCCACACAAGGGAACTGGTTAAGTAGGCATTATAGATATGTGATCTTTATAAAGAGGATTGTATATTATAAAAATTAACAAAGGTTATTTTTGAAAGGCAGGTGCCCTTTATACAGAAGACATTTAGTGACCTTAGAAATGTGACTGAAGACTGCAAGTTACGATACGTACGAGATCCATTATTTGGCGGAGTGCTGTATTCATTTTGACGTCCACTTTTCCACCGTTTTCACACACAGGGATAAATCTAGGATTATAATGATTATGGAAGAGTGTCTCGTAGAGATTCGTGGTAATAATATGAGATGTGGCCATACAAGAGCCTGAAAATAGAAAATAACATTTAGTCCGATATGAGATTGGTCATCAGCATCGAGCTGGAAGTCATCTGTGACTTATAGCTGATACTCTAACCACTAGTTCGGGACCCCTGTAAGTCATCATCATCATCATCATCATCATCATCATCATCTATAATAAGCATAATTATAATAATAAAGCAGTGCATTGGGAAATCAATAGATTAATATTTTCTTTTAACAATCCAGTGAACTTTTCTGTATGTAGTTCAATTGCATGATTAAAATATGACCCTTTAAGTTATATGGGAATTCGGACCGTCGCCTTACATCGGGGTATTAAAACAGCTGGAAAACTATTGAATACACCCGTGATGCATTATCTGTAACTATGAATTAAGCCAACTCTTAGACAATATATAAATCAATTAAACAACTGCACAGTCCTCTATGCTGGCATTCAATAGTTGGCACGGTTTAATGATAAATATCGTTGTTGTAATTATCAGCAAATATATTTAGTAGTAGGACAAGTGTATAACAATTATATCACAAAATTAATTGCGCATATATTTACAGTGATGAGTTTTAAACAATATAAATCTCGTGCATGATTGTGTAAAAAGATAAACTTGAAATGCAACGTTCGTGAAACGCTGTAGGTGTTAAAAACCTCCAGTATAATTACACTACACACAATGTGAACGTATATTGCACAGTCTCGATGTGTGCAGAATTACTAACTGATTTAAATGATATGTTTTATTCAAATGTATCGTTGATTGGTATGTCCCAAGCTACGAAAACGAAATTGATATGTTCCAGACACATTTATACATGAGTGTATATTTATTACTCTGGAAATGAAATGTTTCGGCTATTTGTATGGTTTTCATCATCACACGCAGAGCAATATATATATATATATATATATATATATATATATATATATATATATATATATATATATATATATATATATATATATATATATATATATATATATATATTGAGTTACTCTATATGATATATTAGAGCTTTATATCGTTATCAATATAACCAACAGAATCCTAGATACAGACTAATTTAGCTGTTATGTCAAAGAATTTTGAATACATTTCTTATGCCGTAAATGGGAATATATTCCGAACGTCGTCAAGAAGATGCAAACGAATAGAATATTGTTTAAGAGTCACAGGAAAAGAAAATGTTCGATCACTGAAGACAGACAGACACACCACTATAGGCCTAATCAACAACATATTGTTAACTTAACGAGTGAGTTCTGAGATTCAAAACATTCCTCCAGCACTTCTAGATCTATTATCATAATTAAATGTCAATATTTTACCAGTTTCATATTGCAGGCTCCTGTACTTATTTCTATTACAAAAATGAACGAGCCATTACGGAATAGTCCGATTTGGAGAAATAACCCAGCCATTTTAAAACAAATATCTTTATAGATTTCGTGTACATTGAAAACAGTTTATAACTTTGGTATTATGTTTATTATATTTATCTCTGTATCGTTACTTGTTGTTCTTTATTTTCTTCATAGCATTTATCATTTTTGAGGATATAAAAAAAGTCTCAGATAACAAATTAAAAATCAATAAGATGCCCAGGATATAGGTCCAAATCTAGTAAAAAATGAACGAACACGAACCTCTGGAAATCAAGATGTGGGATCAGGTGTGTAATCTATATGCGATTTAACAAGAATCCATACATTACACTTAAATACTCTATACCGTGTCTACAGATATTTCAAGAGAAATATACATCGTTTGTTCTGTTTGTACGTTGTTGAAAACTTCATTGGATGCACAGATGTATATTTCTCTTGAAACGTCTGTAGACACGTTATACACAAAAGTACAGGTAAGATTCGTTGAGAATTGTTCAGCCTCTGGGATTTGCATGTTTCACGTTGCGAGTACAGATATACAATTACGACCGACATAACTAATCAGCCTTTTATACCTGCTGTGGGACTTGATTTTCCGGAGGAACAATTACAAATATGTCAGCTGTATGGGGATATGAAGTGGAAAATTTCTTCAACACATTTTTTATCAAGAGTTCAAAAGCTTTTTATCTTCAGCTCTAACTTATGATATCAGTTTAAATTTATACAGATAAACAAGAACAAAATTTAATATGTAAATGAATCGTCATTGCAAACAGAAATTAACACTTAACGATTCTTAATTATAAATAAGACATTTTGATAGCATTTAATGCCATTTGTTGTATTTGAAATAAAAACAAATTTAAAAATGCAGTGAACAATTTGTAACATACTTGACATGAAAGTAATGGAAGTGAAAACAATGATAAAAAGTTAAGATAGCACATGAAATGATATCAAAAAAGTCAATATTATTAAAGTATATTACAATGATTCTAAAATATTTGATTAGTTATATAATAGCTGCAAACATATCATTTATTTATATTCCTTTATTTTATACCTTGATTGTCCCTTTTAAATGTTTCTTTTATGTTCAGGGTAAAACATATATATGTAAAATTACGTTGAATTTGATTGCTGATAACTGTAGACATAATCATTATTTTTAATTTTTCGATATTTTATTTTTATTTCTTTACTTCTGCATTAACTGTATAAAAGCGTTCAATATATCTTTTGAATACTACAGGTAAAATACAGGTAGGTTCCTTTAGTGAACATCTTATTTGTTCGAGATAATTGGATGTTGTTTTAGTCCAGTGGGGAAACACACTCAATTATCTTAATAGAAAATGTCTAACACAATAGATAGATAGATAGATAGATAGATAGATAGATAGATAGATAGATAAATAGATGGATGGATGGATGGATGGATGGATGGATGAATGACTGGATGGATGGACGGATAAACAGACAGCCAGACAGATATTTCCTAAATGTTGAAATCTGATAAATAGAACATTGACGATCCGACGCCAGGTAAAACATACAGACCACAAGCAAAAAACACGTTACACCTTAACTCGTCATCGTATTTTACCTATGGTTGTATAAATAATAGATATAGATAGATGTATCATGTTTAAACCCTTTCAACTAAGTATACCTGTAATATGAAACAAATTATGCATAAAACATGTTTTAAGAGAAACAGATAGATACAAAATAGATCATCAGTCGTGTGTTTTAATTGCTCAGAAACTTCACAAGTTGATTCAAACAGATAAAAACAATCCAATTTATATTCAATAGACATACCGAAAGGACTGGAAAGAATTGAAATGACTGGCAGCAACATACCTCTTAGTGTCATTTGGCTTGGTTCGTGTTGGAACAAGACATAAGACATTGTTATCACATTATGAAGCCACACAACAAATGAATGTACTGGACAGGAAGTAGACAAAACAACCATGTAAATGCAATGTTCTGGGATTTCAAATATTTCTGCAATTTCTAGTAACTGTAATTTTTACTTTTATTTTTCTGCACTTTGATGACAAATGGAATTATATATTAGCAGTGTCATAATCACTTAATTTTTTGACTTGAAAGTTTATATTTCATTAGTAAAACATACGTCGTTTTCAATTTGTTAATAAACATGACGAACATATTCTACATGTTTTAAATCAGCTTGAAACGAAATGGTTTATAAATAAAATTTTAACGGCAAATTATCATGAAAAAGAGATTTTACATAGATCATCATTTGGTGCAAAATGCCTCTATACCATATTTAAGTTAATATTAAGAATGTCAATTAGACTATACATAATACAAAGTATATAGAGAGTTATTAACTGATTTATTGTTGCGTTAATATTTTATAAAATAATTAGTTACTAAAATTCCCAAGCACCCCGTTAAAAAATTCCTATATTAATACTTTATAACAAAATCAGTTACTAAAAATTCTCAAGCCACCCATAGGAGTTAACATCCTCTGGTGACCGGGCACATCAGACCTGAGTCTGCAGCTAACTCCAAACAAGTGTGTTAATTGTTTATATATCACGTGTTTGCATTTTGATGTCAACTTTCAGGGCAGAAAAGTGATTCATTATTCATCGTCCTACGGAGTTATATCCGGGTCTGATTATAACAAGAGTATTTCAGTTGTAGAATGATAATACCCATATATGACTTAGGGGTGATTATTCACAGATTTTCATTTTGCGTGAACTTATGTTTTTGGTCATTTCTTTGTAAGATAAAATTAACCGAGTTATCTTTTTGTAATAAATAAATAATGTAATCCACGTATTCCTGCATAGACTTCTATAAAAAAAACTCATCGACGCTAGAACTATGTTTATTCCGTGTGTCGTCATTGGAGATGTAATCATTAAACATAAGTGTATTTAAAAGCGGGAATCACACAAGGAAGTAGAAATCTATTTTTTCGAATTTCAGTGACTCGCTGTTAGTAATACGAAGAATAGATGTATATTGTAATAAAGTCCATTGCAATGAAACATCGTTTTTTAGAATTCTACTAGTGATGCTACTTCACTATGTTTCTATAATTGATTAACACACCTGGATTTACCTGACGTTCTTTTCTTGGTTCTGATGTTTAAATCCGATAAACAGCCAGCAATAATGGTGATTACATTGAAATCAAAAATAAATCAGCAGTATTCATTCTTTTCATAGAATCTAAAGTGTAATAAAAATGAAAAGAATAATAACTGCTGCCATAGCCTTTAGCCACTATCCTGAAAAGTGATCAAAATAAAAGCGTGTGAATGTATACTTTATCGCACAATTAGTATATGAACCATCCGGCAAACTCTCTTTAACAATACAATTCATCAGGTGATGTAGGTAAAAATAGTGTACTATATGGAAAATTAAAATGATGGAGACGAAACAAGAGGACGATTGAAAATGCCCATTTACAGAAATTCATAAAACTATTTTTTCTGCCATCTCCTAGAATATATTATATGGTTTAATACATTGTTCTGCAAATACATCTCAAATCAGACATAGTAACATAATATATTCTCATTTTTTATTAAAGAACCCGGTAAACAAGATAACTTTGGTTATAGGTTATTTTCTCATTTATGGTGTTTTAAGAGTGATATAGGTTTGTTCAATTCACTAAGCAATTAAAATGAAATCCCCATAGTTTACGGAAAAATTAACATTTTATCCTTTTACAACTATGGTTCAAATAAAACAGTATAAAAAGCTCAGATACCAAAGTATACATACTTTGGATACACTGTAAACAAAATGCAAATCTGGTGAATAATTGACAAACACAGACCTGTGAAAATCCACTTCTGGGATTAGGTGCTACGGAGGAGTAAGGTTGACAGGTCACATCCCAGCGAGTCCACAGGCAAAGTCAAAATGAAATAAGTGATAAATTGTCGTAACAGTTAGTATATATGACCAACAGATAACTCAGCATTACTGTCTTAAACCACCACCAGCTGTCATTTTCACTTACATGGAGACCTCGTCGCTAAAGTGAAAAAAACAATCTATATTTGGGGTACTCAGAAATGTATAAGTCCCTGATCGGGGACACTTTTTGGTCTGATAGAAAAAGTATAAAATACACTTCTGAAGCAAAAAACCCGAAAAAGGAACCGTGTAAGGATGCATTGGCTTTGATTGTAAATCTTTTGAGAGAACACCAACCTGCGAAGCTAACCCCCTACCACAATGCCACTGTCAATAGGTGATATGTGTAGATAGACATATGAAGGAAAAGATTAATATAATAGTTTTGTAGGTGTGTGCATGGAATAAAAGGAATTCAAAGAGAAATTAATCGGATGTAACCTAATATGTTGAGGAGTAAACGTGGGCATCAGAAGTTTGCAATAGGATAGAAGAGAATGATATGGGCAGGGAATAAAGAAGTTAAAGTTTGATAAATAAAAATCACATCTACCAAAGTATTGATCGATAGGAGGTTCAGGAAAAAACATACACATCTAGGGAAAAGTACCGTGGGTCCTTTATTTTTCCTTTATTTCAATCCTTAGACCATAGGTCTATTGGTACATGTTATATAGATATAGAAAACAATAATAAAAATGCAACAGTGAGGCTTACACATTTTCACAAAAACATATGGTACAAGATAATTGATAATTCATATCAAATTATAAGAAATATTAACAAAAATTGCTTGTTCTTATTAACAAAAATTGCTTGTTCTATGATAGAAGGCTTTGCAAAAACACAGTCCTCTGATGTCAGCCATTACTTCATGTAGTAGAATGTAGACATTTTAGAAATTTTAGTATTATCATAACAAGTACCATACAACTCATTAAAGTCTAATGTTGTTCTATTATCCTGTAATTATGCAGTCATTCCACAATCAATATTGAAAAGGTTCTTACATGATTGCAATTTGATGCTACTATCTAGAAATCGATCATGTAATGTCCATTTAACAAACGTATAATTATATGATATTTTTCTATAGCTCGTACCTTGAAATGAAATTCAAGCAATATTCAGTAACGGAATATCCCACTGAATGCAATGAGTATTTTCACTACGTTCCTAACTACCTAATATCTGAGGTAAACCATAGTATAGAGTAGATAATAAACGATACTGTCGATTTGATGACCTGGTTTGCGATTATTATTTCCCTATATGAAATGTTGAGTTACCTGTTCCTCAACGGTTGTTGAGTCGTCAGTACCAGCTGTGACGGGGATTTCTTCATCACCTATTTCATTTTAATTTGACTGTGGACTCGCAGCGGGTATGAACGGTTAACAGGGGATTTTTACTCCACTATTGTACCTGATCCCACATCTAAATTCCAGAGGTTCACGTTTGTCCAGTACTCACCAGATTTATATACCGTGTCCTGGACAAGATTTATACTTTGGTATCTGAGATTTTTAAATGTTCAGTTTGTGGCGTAGGATTGGATGTTGTTAGAAATGACCGGGTTATCCCCGCCTGTTATAATTAAGAGGATGAAAAAGTCATAAAACAAATTTAATAACAGCGTTATCGTCAGTCCCTATTTCTAGTTATAGGGGAATGGTCTACAATTTTAAATACCAGCGTTTGATGTATTTGTACTGCGATATATGTATTCTTACTTGTAAGAATGTTTGTCATCAGAACACACACTTGGTGGTAACAAAATAAAGTGGGAAATAGAATAACATAAGTATGTGTATATAGTGATTGATTCAGGTATATATGCTTTTAGGTAGAACATTAAGTTCGCAAAGTTCTGATCTTGTTAAGTTTCAAATTTTCTGTCATGGAGGTTAAGACAAAGTACGATATAATTATCTTACATCAACAAATATATCAATTATGCGAATTACAAAGCATTCTATCTTTGTGTTTTATCATATCTATTTATGTTTGTTTAGTTAATTTTTAATTTCCATTATAGTTTAATAAATGCAACTATTAGGTTAACATAAAACATCTAGAACTTTATAAACCAATGGGAATAATTCTTTGTTTTAACGGCCCTTTACATTACAACTAACAATTTAAAGCCATAAGAGGTTGCATTCAATTATTACGTCGGGTTCAGATTTTAAATGACGGTCAGTTATAAGGTTGCATTCAAATTTTAGGTGATGAAAAGTCATAAGGTGGTGGCCAATTATATATGCAAGGAATAAAATCCCGATAACGATGTATCCGGGGAAAGATCACCGACTTTCAAATTTAGCAGGAGGCCTACCCGATCAGGCCTGGAGGGAGCGCACAAGGGGAAACAAAAAAGCACTGGACATGCACTATAATGCTACTTGTTAGGGTGTCATTTTGGGACAGCCATTTTCATATGTACATACTTTCAATTTTGTCACAAAATTCTATTTTGTACCACAAAATTCAATTCTGTGGCACAAAATTCAATTCTGTGGCACAAAATTCAATTTTTACTACAGAATTGAATTGCCATGAAGCTGTGTATTGTGCAGACTTAATACTATGTAACTAATATACATACTGTCGTCTTTCACTTGATAAAGGCCAAGGGCCGAAAATTTGTGAATATTGAGTGTATTACTATTTTTTCGCATAACGATACTTCCTTTTGGAGGACATTGAATTTTATATACATATACACTGTACATTTAAGATGCACAATGAACATGTTAAAAAAAAAATAAACAATGGTATGATGAATAAAAGGCACCAGTTCATTTATGAACTATTCTAAATCTCAACATCACCCAATTAACTTAAGCCATATATATTATGCATAACTTAACAATATCAACAAACTAAAGCTACAATATCCTATTTCAAAGCTCAGATTTTTCCAAGTTTTTGACGAACCAATACACTAATGAAATTATTCTACGTTCATACATGTCTGAGCCTAATTTCTGAGCATAAAAAGAGAAAAAGAAAATTGAGCAGGATGATACCTCGCAACATTGATATTGTACCTTGTCGGGTTTGGTAATATGTGCACCACAAAGTGCCTATGTACGAGTGTCAGAAAATTGGAAGTTAAAAATCATATTAACAAATGCAGAAAATAGGAATCAGGAATTCACTAGTGATCCGACAAATAAGTATTACAATACCAGAGCCTGGGGTCATCTGGATTGTAAATCTTCTTGTTGACTAATTCATATTGGCGAGACAAAGGGGTAATTGAATAAAAGAGCATTTGGTCATCTATCCGAAATAAGCGATAGGGGTAAAGAAATAAAGTGTAGGGAATTGATCAAGCCCACAGTATAGTAATGCCATCAGGATAAAACTATTTAATACTAACGTAAGAAATATCGGATGTTATGGGTATCGTCCATACAATATATTCAATATACATGATGTCACTTTTTTGTCACTTTTACCTTACGCTTGTCAAAAACTGGATCTTCATCACATTCGCAACAAACTTCATTAATTTTCTTTTGCACTTCTTAATGAACGCCTACACTGATACTTCAATTCTAGAATGTACACTGAACTATGTTATAATGGACATTGCTTATCACAAAGTGTTCAAACCTAAATGTCTTGCAGACAATTACGTACTGAAGACAAGTCTTTTTTTCTTAAATTTACAAAGAAGGATATGCATGCTTTAAACATTGCTAAAGTTCTTTACCTCAAATGGTTCAACCCTGTGTTCCGCCATGTATTAAATTGAAGACCACAAGCCTTTCATTTCATTTAGTCATACACCAAGTATTGCATCCATGTTATCTAATTACCGGTTTTACAGTGCCATCAGCCATCTAATTCAATTTACCGTAAAAGGTTCATGTTCATCATCCCGCTTCATACATAATCCTATTGGGTATGTCATCACCAGTGAAAATTATATTGTTGAAAATGAAAATCTCAAAAATAGTATTTTAAGAAGTCCAAAATGCCCGTTCCTGTCATTGACGACAGAATTTCAGTATGAGATATATATACCAGACGATGGACCGAACATGAAGACGAGGAACCAGATAATTTGTTTGAATGGTCAAAAGTTGTACGATGGATGATAAAATCTCGTATTCGAAAACTTTAAGGAACTTTAAAGACTCGTTATAATTTTGTGTTCAGTGACGCAGAAGTGATAACCGAGAAGGATAAATTAAATTGCCAATATGTACTGGTCCCAGCAGATAAAGCCTCAAATGATATGATTTTTAAGATACCTTGCTATATTTGATTATTTGAAGAACAAGGGTTTAATAAAAATTCCGGTAACCTTCCAATTTCAAAGGACGAAATCCTTCAAATTCACGTATTAGTATTACGTTCTTTTGATGAGCCTACAACCGATACTGAGTTTGAGCTACAATATTTATATTGGAAACCTAAACTCCACAAAACCTCATATAAGCAGGGTACATAGCAGGAACCACGAACGTTCAACAAAACCTTTATCTTTACTCCTTACCAATATACTGACAATCGTTAAGGAGAAATTTCAGTTGCTTATTCCAGAAGCGGTGTAAATCAGATTTGGATATTTTATATATATAAAGAGCTTTTTGCAAATTTTAGATTTAACGACACACCATTTTCCTTTAGTTCATAGTATCAACACATACGACTTTTCGACGTTTTAACTATTTACATAACAATTTTGCAAATTAAAAGACAAATATTTTTGGCATCATCGACAAATGTTTTTTTGTTTCACTAAAAATGGTACTGGAAAATTTAGATATGTAGTCATTGGTTATCATGATAATTGCTTCGTCAAATACCACTCTCATTCCACACACAAATATACCGAAGATGATGTAAAAATATGCTGGAATTTCTAATAGATAATACATTTATAATGTTTTGAGACTTTTTACAGTGAATATAATGATCTTGTTTGCAATTAATCAGTTTCACCAAATAAATTTTGAATAAAACACAAACAAAACAAATAAAGCGAATTTCATATAATAAGAATATAATTAGCAATTCCGGTTTAGTAAGAAAGAAATAAAAACAATAGACAGTTTGGGGAATTCAGACTGTCACATATCATGATTTCGGTATTCCCGTATATTTCTTTCATTACTGATACAATAAGTCACTTCTTAATTAATCACACATCATTACATCGTCAATGTAGCAAATGAGCTGATTGGGATTACATTGGCGATATTACATAACTAAAAAGATTATATTTAATCTATTATCGACGTTTATTGGAGGATATAAATCTTAATCTTTCACACAGTGTTAATCTGATTTGTCGACAATAATAAGTATGCGTTTTCAAAAAAATATGAGTTGAAATATATATATACAAGGACGAACAATTTGACATAATGTCGAATTGATACAGAAAATGTTTCTTACTGAAATGTGTGATATTAGTTAGTACGTGCTTTTCCAACTGTAAAAAAGTGTTAATGTATAGTTGAAACATGCTGAACGAAATAGATAGAATATATATATATATATATGTCGTCCTCTTCTTTTTAAAGTTATACCTATTGGAAAATGGGTCGTAATATATTTGTAAAAACCTAAACAAAATGTAATAGAAGATAAAAGAACTCTACAAATCCTTCATCTATAAAGTTATTAAAATAAAAAGTATGAACAGAACAACGATGTCTGTAAACGTAGTATTCAGGCTAGTGTAAAAACCACAACGTAGTATTCATTGTAAAACAATTGTCAGTAAAATAAAGAAAGCATATTATTTAACTAGTATACGAGCCATGCCAAATACGCAAGGTCAATATCAGAATATAATTAAAGCTAAAGAAATGAAATGTAAATAAAGATCGCAAAATATATATAAAGACTGAAATTTGTTCGTTTCCAAAATACAGAAGTCCAGTTGTCAATATTTCAGAAATATCTTAAATTTTGATGGGCTGATAATACTTTTTCAGTACGTTAAATACGTTGTTAATGTATTTCGATGGGAATGAATCTCACATGGCCCAAACTTTATTACAAACGTTGGGAAATAAGTACAGTATGCTGTTTTCAGTGGTAAAAAAGTTATAAAAGAAATATTTATAAGACATTACAGAGCTTAATATTAGCATGATTACACATTGCATTTAAAAATCTTGGTATATTTTAGACCTATGTTGTAGACTAAAGTAATTGTTGATTGCTGTAATGGTGTTATAAACCTAAATTAACAATTTCAGTTATAGGGTGGTGGTTTGTTATACAGAAACCCTAATAGCATTATATCTGGGAAGTGATAAGTAAAATCCAACTCAATGGATTTAGCTAAACGTCTAATCAGATATAATCATGCTTATTAAAGATAATTAATAAACCGAATAATTGTAAACAAAGTAAAACGACAGCTATGCAGTATGTATATTTACATACTGTATCGTACAAGTATCATGACAGCTATGATGTCTGGATAGTTACATATTGTATCTTACAAGTAACATGACAGCTATGAAGTGTGTATAGTTACATACTGTACAAGTAACATGACAGCTATGAAGTGTGTATAGTTACATACTGTATCTTACAAGTAACATGACAGCTATGAAGTGTGTATATTTACATACTGTATCTTACAAGTAACATGACAGCTATGAAGTGTGTATAGTTACATACTGTATCTTACAAGTAACATGACAGCTATGAAGTGTGTATAGTTACATACTGTACAAGTAACATGACAGCTATGAAGTGTGTATAGTTACATACTGTATCTTACAAGTAACATGACAGCTATGATGTGTGTATATTTACATACTGTATCTTACAAGTAACAAGACAGCTATGAAGTGTGTATAGTTACATACTGTATCTTACAAGTAACATGACAGCTATGAAGTGTGTATATTTACATACTGTACAAGTAACATGACAGCTATGATGTGTGGATAGTTACATACTGTATCGTACAAGTAACATGACAGCTATAATGTGTGTATATTTACATACTGTATCGTACAAGTATCATGACAGCTATGATGTGTGGATAGTTACATACTGTATCTTACAAGTAACATGGCAGCTATGAAGTGTGTATAGTTACATACTGTACAAGTAACATGACAGCTATGAAGTGTATATAGTTACATACTGTATCTTTCAAGTAACATGACAGCTATGAAGTGTGTATAGTTACATACTGTATCTTACAAGTAACATGACAGCTATGAAGTGTGTATATTTACATACTGTACAAGTAACATGACAGCTATGAAGTGTGTATAGTTACATACTGTATCTTTCAAGTAACATGACAGCTATGAAGTGTGTATAGTTACATACTGTATCGTACAAGTATCATGACAGCTATGATGTGTGTATAGTTACATACTGTATCTTACAAGTAACATGACAGCTATGAAGTGTGTATAGTTACATACTGTATCTTACAAGTAACATGACAGCTATGAAGTGTGTATATTTACATACTGTACAAGTAACATGACAGCTATGAAGTGTATATAGTTACATACTGTATCGTACAAGTATCATGACAGCTATGAAGTGTGTATAGTTACATACTGTATCTTACAAGTAACATGACAGCTATGAAGTGTGTATAGTTACATACTGTATCGTACAAGTATCATGACAGCTATGAAGTGTGTATAGTTACATACTGTATCTTACAAGTAACATGACAGCTATCATGTGTGTATAGTTACATACTGTATCTTACAAGTAACATGACAGCTATGATGTGTGTATAATTACATACTGTATCTTACAAGTAACATGACAGCTATGAAGTGTGTATAGTTACATACTGTACAAGTAACATGACAGCTATGAAGTGTGTATAGTTACATACTGTATCTTACAAGTAACATGACAGCTATGAAGTGTGTATAGTTACATACTGTACAAGTAACATGACAGCTATGAAGTGTGTATATTTACATACTGTATCTTACAAGTAACATGACAGCTATGATGTGTGTATAGTTACATACTGTACAAGTAACATGACAGCTATGATGTGTGTATTGTTACATACTGTATCGTACAAGTAACATGGCAGCTTTGAAGTGTGTATTGTTACATACTGTACAAGTAACATGATATCTATATCAAGGCATTAGCATTTTATTAAAATTTTAGTGATAGAAAAATAGGCGATAAAAATCAAATACGAATCTTACATGCTTAGCAATTCTTTTGATTTAAACAGCAGTCAAGCGAGAACAAAAAGGTAGTAACAACTTCCGCGTAGATACTTTCCAATGAATACACATAGGGATTCAAATAATTACATAAATTGAAAGTGCGACATTTGACAACGTTTTACTCTGTCTGAAGAGCCGCTATGGCTGAAAGCGCTAACAGAAGAATAATTATGTTTACTATTATCAAAGGAATGTGTTGTTCTGAATAATAATTTTTCTACTATATATATATATATATATATATATATATATATATATATATATATATATATATATATATATATATATAATACTTTTATAAACCTCCTAGATACACTAGTTATGAGTAATGTATTAGGGTATATTAATGTCAAAAAAGCAAAATTTTTCCTATAACATAGTTTGCTATATTCTCAGTTCCATACAAATAATGTTTCTGCATACAACTTTTTACCATAATAAGTAAATTTTTCTCAAATTTGGAGAATACTTAACAATTAACATGAATTCATAGTTAAACGTATGCAGTTAAATGGAATATTCTACATATACGAGATATGAAATGGTTTTGTGTTTTGAGTCTTATGCAATAAACAGGAATATACAATTATCAGGTATGCAATTGAGTGGAATATATATATATTATATATATATATATATATATATATATATATATATATATATATATATATATATATATATATATATATATATTAAATTCCACTCAATTGCATACCTGATAATTGTATATTCCTGTTTTTTTGTTTTCTAAAACCTTTTAATCATTTTACCGTCCGTTGTCAAAGTTTAAGAAATATCGGTGACGGGATCAGTCCTGAATCTGATTATTTACTAAACCTATATTTCTATGTACATATCCACTAAATAAACACATACAATAGTAAAAGTTGATTTTGACGTACATCTATCATGATACAAGTCAATCACTGGCTGCAATACAAACTCATACAAGTCAATTACAGGTTGTAATACAAACTCATACAAGTCAATCACTGGTTGTAATACAAACTCATACAAGTCAATCACTGGTTGTAATGCAAACGCATACAAGTCAATTACAGGTTGCAATACAAACTCATACAAGTCAATCACTGGCTGCAATACAAACTTATACAAGTCAATCACTGGTTGTAATACAAACTCATACAAGTCAATCACTGGTTGTAATACAAACTCATACAAGTCAATCACTGGTTGTAATGCAAACGCATACAAGTCAATTACAGGTTGCAATACAAACTCATACAAGTCAATCACTGGCTGCAATACAAACTTATACAAGTCAATCACTGGTTGTAATACAAACACATACAAGTCAATCACTTGTTGTAATACAAACTCATACAAGTCAATCACTGGCTGTAATACAAACTTATACAAGTTAATCACTGGTTGTAATGCAAACGCATACAAGTCAATTACAGGTTGCAATACAAACTCAAACAAGTCAATCACTGGTTGTAATACAAACTCATACAAGTCAATCACTGGTTGTAATACAAACTCATACAAGTCAATCACTGGTTGTAATACAAACTCATACAAGTCAATCACTGGTTGTAATACAAACTTATACAAGTCAATCACAGGTTGTAATACAAACTCATACAAGTCAATCACTGGTTGTAATACAAACTCAAACAAGTCAATCACTGGTTGTAATACAAACTCATACAAGTCAATCACTGGTTGTAATACAAACTCATACAAGTCAATCACTGGCTGTAATACAAGCTTATACAAGTCAATTACTGATTGTAATACAAACCTATACAAATCAATCACTTGTCGCAATATAAACTTATACAAGTCAATCAGTGGTTATAATACAAACTCATACAAGTCAATCACTGGCTGTAATGCAAACGCATACAAGTCAATCACAGGTTGTAATACAAACTCATACAAGTCAATTACAGGTTGCAATACAAACTCATACAAGTCAATTACAGGTTGCAATACAAACTCATACAAGTCAATCACTGGTTGTAATACAAACTCATACAAGTCAATCACTGGTTTTAATACAAACTTATACAAGTCAATCACTGGTTGTAATACAAACTCATACAAGTCAATCACTGGTTGTAATACAAACTCAAACAAGTCAATCACTGGTTGTAATCCAAACTCATACAAGTCAATCACTGGTTGTAATACAAACTCATACAAGTCAATCACTGGCTGTAATACAAGCTTATACAAGTCAATTACTGATTGTAATACAAACCTATACAAATCAATCACTTGTCGTAATATAAACTTATACATGTCAATCAGTGGTTATAATACAAACTCATAAAAATCAGACTTATATTTATTCCATTTGAATATTGCCCAAACATTCATTTTTCTCATCTCTTTCAAAAACTGTACAGCATCTTATATACGTATGATATACAATCAATGGTATTTTTCTTACTAATATACAGTTGCTCTATAGTCATGTAAGAAGATCTGTATGATTCTTTATACTAATATATACAATATATACTAAATATATACAAATAAATGACGTTATTGAACACATAATCGGTTATGATCTTTGTTTAGATCGATTTAATTCTTCATATACCTCCAAAACTGAAATACAACATGTCGATGTTGTTAACAGGTTCAATCAAAATATACTGACCTATTTCTATAATATCAAAACAATAATACGAAGGAAATATTTTTTAAACGTTTTAAATTTTAATTACAAAGACAATTGTTTTAGAGAACTCATTTCGTATTAAATGATACTGGCGATTAATTATACATGATCAATATTCTTCACTCACCTTTTAATGCATATGACATAGTAAGTTCCAATAAATACAGGAAAAATAACAACATATTTCCGTTTGTAGATCTCTATCACGACTGGTTACATAAATGTAGCGAAAATATCGCTTTATAACACAAATATAATGTACTTTTTACCGAAGTATGAATACGTAACGCTTTCCATTCGTCGTAGCTTTTCGTAATACAATGCCGGTATTCGATTTAAATAGCTGTTCTAGTCGGATGGTTGTAAAAACTTTGACAGATGATCCACATGAGGAGACAACGCGGATGATTACAATGACACTAGAACAGTGAACAAGTTCGTCGTGATCAAAGACTCGGCGATCAGAGTAGGTCACGTAGTCACTGACCAATGTTTAGCAAACTATATTAATCCTTTAAATGTGAATTGTATTACATTTTGATTATTCAAGTTAAAACATGTAAACAAAGAATAACCCCTCTCTTAAAGCGTTTGTTTGTTTGCGTCTCTCTCTCTCTCTCTCTCTCTCTCTCTCTCTCTCTCTCTCTCTCTCTCTCTCTCTCTCTCTCTCTCTCTCTCTGTTTTTTTACATATCTGTATCCACAGTTAAGATACATGGAGAAATTAAAGCTTTCTTTAATACGTTATTCTACGCTATGATATAGTATAAAAATAATCCAGAGAATCGTCGTGTTGTACTATTTGTGTCACCGGTTTAGGTAAAAATGTTAAATTCTACCAAAAGCGTCTTAAAGACCTTGTCTAGGATGACGTAAAATTCCAACATCGCGCTCACGCGAGTCAGACGAAAATTGTAACATCTTTGTAATGGTAAATTATAGTATTTCATGAATATCATTTACAAAAACTTATACTATGAGGTCATAGTAGGAATGACGTCATGACACCTTGATTTATCAACCCCAGGAACATTTTATTAACCTCGGCAATGGCCTCTGTGAATATTACTTCCATGGAGGTTGATAAATCAAGATGTCAACCTCATCCAAATGTAGCATCAGGTGCCATAGAGGAGTGCATATTGACAAATACACGGATATAGAATTGTAGTAATATTCTGTACAAACATATAAGGTACACTGAAGGATTTAAAAACGAAACCGTATTTACATTCTATCTCAACATTATGATGTTATAAATAAATGGCTTGTCTGTAGGTATACCTTCATTTTATCATCATTTAAAAAAACAAGGTCTGATATTAAAATACATCTAATTTGTAGGATAAAAGGGTCTATATATGCATTCTGTGAGTCAACATCATCATAAAGTACTCTTTACATCCACATTCACTTAATACTCCGGTAGAAAATGAAATATTGACTTAGAAATATGAATTTGATTTTTCTCGTTAGGATAAGGCAACTGTAAAATAACCCATATTTAAACTCATCTACCCATAGAAATAAAGGACTCTACTTTAAATAAATGTGTCTTTAGGGGTATATGGGTTCAACACGTAGTGTAATCACTTTCAGTCATAAACCCTCAGTCTATCTCACATTTCGGCTCATCCATCTTTAATAGATCGTTAAACATTTCATCGTGAATATTGCGAGCCGTAGCTTTTACCTGAATTTGTTTTGAATAACTGTGTAAATGTTTATGTTAGAATTAAAGCACTCCGTATATCAAATTCATTTAGTTCTGTTTAAGCTTCTTAAAAATCATTACACTTGTTTTTTTTCATTGTACTGACATTGAAGACCTATATAGGGTGTAGATACATACGGTCATTATAAAACAGTCCTCATTTCTATCAGCATATTTTTTTCGAAAACAATTTTTTTTGGTCATGATACCATATTCTGTACGAAATTGGGAATACAGCTCCCAGTTACTAAAATGTGCCTCGTAAGATTACAGTGTAGTCTTGGAATTATAGGATATTAATTTGGAACTCCTCCTTCGCCAACCAACGACTTCTTAAACAGAAGGCCTTGTGTCACTGAATCACATCCCCGTTCACTTTGTGGTGGCCACATCACGTAAACAACGGTTTCACGAGCTTGTGGCTTATAGATCTGAATTTTATATATAAAAAAAACTATTCAGGACCAGTGTTCAGCTAAGACAAGTAGTTGGTTATTATTTGATTCGGTTAATATAGAACATGATTTTGTGAGATTTGTTTAGATCAATCACGTGCTGTTGGACAGTTTAATAAATCATAAGGAAACAAATATTGCCGTACTACAGACTAAATCACACTATAGCCGACTACTGGCCTTAGACGACTATCAGTCCGGTAACAGAAGAATTTTATTTAGACGATTGCAGTTTTATAACGTGATCGGTGAAATAACAGATTTTCAACAACTGACGCAAAGAAAATATCAGTCTCTGTAATAGAAATATTTATCATTTTCCGGGAAGTTCCTCATAGAAATCGCACAAGATTATCGCTTTATCGGCGTAGAACATCATTACAACAAATCTATGTGATTTAGTCATTGATTATGTTCTAAGGTAATTTTGTCCATTCAAGATAATATTTTGGAAACCCAAGCACGACACGAGTTGTGTATCTGACAAGCTGATTAATTTATCGGACAAACAAGCGAGAGGAACTGACAAGATAACGTGCTCATATTTCCGATCGATGTAATTTTTGACAAGTCAATATAACTTTCTGACAAAACTTATCTGATCTATTGGCAAGTCGATGATGCTATCCTAACGGATTTGCAGTTTTCAAATTTGTTTGTTTTTATCGTTGCATTTGCCATATTGCAATAACTTGTCGGCTTTCCGTTTAAAAATGGCGGAGGATAAAAGAGATCAGCAAATTTTGAAAAAGGGTTGAATGGAATTGACACCCATTTCTAACAGGCCTTGGTAATGATCATTTAAAGAGGCATTGGCGGTGTTTTTTGTTTTCAAAGATATTTTTTCCCTTTTTACTACTTAGATTGATAAACAATAACAAAAAAGAGATATACACAGACATATACATTCTTATATTCCTATGGATTTAGTGAAAATTGCTTGAGAAACCCAGGTTTGGCACTTTCACAATTACAATTGATCACCTCAGCCTTGATATTTACATATAAAAACCACACTGGACCTGATATTATTTTCACAAAATATATAGGAGTATAATATTTCTATGTCCATGTATAGCTCTCATTTGTTATTGCCCATCAAGTACAAGTAGTAAAAGTAGGGAAAAATTGATAGTGGATTATTTCGAATACAAAAGGTGATTTCTATATCTACTTTGATAATTTCACTAATTGGTTTGCATCATTCAATTCACTACAGAATAAAACATTGTTCTTTTCATGGAATTTAACTCAAATTAATGTTTCGAGACAAGGTATTTCCGAAAACTGTCGAAATTCTCATGGGAACCAAATGTGCCCCCTTATTGATATACAAAAATCTCAGATACCAAATTATAAATCAATAGAATGTACAGGACATAGATACAAATCCGGTAAAAGTGGACAAACACGGACCTCTGGAAACCAAGAGGTGGGATCAGGTGTCATGGAGGAGTAAGCATCCCCTCTCGACCGGTCACATCCACCGTAATTCCAGAGTCGAGTCCAGTGAAATACGTCAGGAGTGAATCCTCGTCACAATTGGTACAGACGTCTCAACAACAGCCAGCGAAAAGGCAACTCAACATTTCACTCAGTGAAACAGAGTAATCGCAAACAAGACTATTATACCGACCGTAAAATTTGAGGAACGTTGACATTAAACGCGGTTTTCGATATCCCTGTGTCAATAATTTGTAAGTGAGTAGTTTACCTCTGTATATGAAATCTTCATATGTTGTACACGCCCTGGCATATCAGATCATTTGTGAAATATAAACTCCATAAGCGGATGACTGTGGGATAGTGTTACTTAAATGTGGAAAATTTACGATGGGAAAGCCGATATCGTCGCGTTTGTCGTATATCTTTGTTGCTAATTTCCCGTCTGTGTCTATATTAAGTAAAATGTCTAAGTATGAAGTGTGTGTGCTTGATTCTGTTGTATTTTTAATTTTTAGTTCGCTGGGATATATAGTATTGACATATGTATGAAAATTGTCATTATTAATTGACAAAACGTCGTCGATATATCTAAATGTCAAATTAAAGGACACCGCTAACTTTTTCTTCTTTTGATTCAGCAGTTTCTGAATGAAGTCTGGTCCGTATAAATAAAGGAACAGGTCAGCCAATATAGGGGCAAAATTAGTTCCTAAAGGAATACCGACATTTTGTTGAAAGACCACGTCTCAGAACATTACGAATATATTGTATGTTAGAAATTCCAGCATGTTTTTACATCAACTACAGTGTATTTATATTCATATGAAGAAGACTTCATTCAGAAGCTCCTGAATCAAAAAAAGAAGCGATGACCTTTTATTTGACATTTAAATATGTCGACGACGTTTTGTTAATTAAAAATGACATTTTTCAATTTGTTCAATTCGTCAAATTGTCAAAGTCCCCATGAGGGAAGTTTGACTTCAAATAATGAAAAAAAAGTTTTATATTTTTAAAATGTATACAGACATAGTCTGAAATGAAGTTTTAAGAAAAATAAATCGACGAAATTGACAAAGAATTCTAGTCAAGCAAACTTAACATTTCTTCATCACTAATCGAATTCACGACTATTCATCACTCGTCAAACTATCTTCACGCATTTAGTATTTTAGATTTCGATAAAACTGGAGAAAAATAATGTTTAACCCATTAATCTGCTTTTGCGTAGCAATTTGAATTGATAAAAATAAGTTAGGTTTAAATAAAAAAAACTAGGTTGGACTGCACCAAACATTTGTATTCATTAATGAGATTTTAGCACAATTAAAATACGTTTTTTCTCAGTTAAAATCATCATCATCATCATCATCATCATCATCATCATCATCATCGTGCGTATGTGTTTGCTACAATTATGTCAGATATGCTAAAGATCTATCTAGTAATGGCGTCAAAAGCTCATAACAGAAATAGGACAGTCTTGGCTGGATCGATTATTTTTAATACTACGTATCAGTTTCAAAAAGAGAATAGAAGGAGAAACATTTCCACACGAGATAAATGTGACATCACAAATCTGAACTTCAATACAAATTAGAATCTCCAGTGATTATGGTAGGTAATCGTGCGTTGCAGTTATAGATATGAACAATAAAAACTATTTAAAACCCCGAATAAAAAAGACCTTGATACACATCAGTATACAGTGTACATACTTAAAATGATAATAGTACAAATTATCAAAGAGAAACAATACAATATTTTTGCCTTTCCAGATTACTTATCTCATCCTTCAGTTTAATATTCTTTTTCCTAAACTATCTTATCAAATCCTATTTCTTGCCATTGTCAAAATGTTCGCCATTTATTTATTCATGTGGATATAGAGCTATACATAACTCAATTGACAATCAGAGATGAAGATAATTCACCCTTAAGCGCGACTTCCAACTGATCTCAATCTTCCATGACCACCGCTAATGTAGTCCTTTACAATATATATATATATATATATATATATATATATATATATATATATATATATATATATATATATATATATATATATATATATATACATAAACGCCATGAATACCAGATTATTGCAGGGTATTGTCACTTTAGTCGACATTCTGGTACTATTCTGGCACTGAAACTGATTACATAATACATAGCGCCGGAATTTTGACAGATAGCATAGAGATGGTGTATTGTTGTGGTACCTTTCTGGCTCTATCAATTACGTCATTTGATCAATGAATGTTATACTGCTGAATACATATCCGATCACATGATGCCTAAACTAAACACTATGTAGGAAATATGTTACAATGTTGAAAAAACGAATTTAAGTGAATTGGTGGAAATGGAATGAAATATTTGCCATTACTACTTTAAAGGTTTTGTTCAGATATAAGGTGAACAATTTATTGTCCATTTTAAGTGTTGCTTGATCAAAGTGAAATGTTTGGAAGAGCAATCACACGATGTCCATAACGTAAGGTAGGAATCAATAGTTATTTCAACTTATCATTGACAATTTAGTACAATGATCTGTACAGCTAAATCTATACTCTATTACAATAATATAAGATTATAAAACATCTCAGACACCAAAGTATATCAATTAAAGACATGTTTAAGACATATAATATAAATATATATATATATATATGTATATATATATATATGTATATATATATATATATATATATATATATATATATATATATATATATATATATATATATATATATAAGAAATATAATACGACATAAATATATAGGAAAATATTTGCTCGACATGTACATGCCAGTAATTATGTTTTACGTAGACAGTATAAAACAATAGTGCCAAACGGCACCACGAGATAGTACTAGAATGGACACTGGCCAGAGGACACTGCTAGAATGGTACCACAAGATAGTGTCACAGGACAGCACCAGTATCATAAAATATTTACAAAAACTTTTAGCATACGAAAGACGATATTACCACAAATATTGCAACCTAGTTCATTCACAATAACCTAGTTTTTCTCCAGCTAAACCAAGTTTTTCTCACTCATCCACATTAACTTGATAAAAACTAGGTTTAACTGAAAAAAATAGATTTATCGTAGCAAAAATCATATTTATGGGTATTGAATTAATTTCGGTACAGTTAAACCTATCATTTCTCAGTTATTGTTTTCTCCAGTTAAACCAGGTATTTCAATTACTTGAATAAAATTACTAAAAATGAGAAACTAAATTTATCTCGAGAAAAATGAAGTACAACTAATTACTTGTGATTCTGACCTGCTTTATCAGTTAAAATTTTTATTCTCATTTACGCAAATTATCCTACAAGAAAAACGTAGCTTAACATGGAAAACTATGTTTCACTACGCTAAATCACATTATGGAGTATTCATGTGATTTTGGCACAGTTAAATCAATTTATCTCAGATAAACCTATTTTTTTTAACTAAAACTAGACTTCTTTCTGTAATTAATTCAAATTACCCTGGACAGTGAAACGAACACGCTCGGTAGAGCGTCATTACGTGACAGGCAACACCTTACCATTTATAAATAAGTTAATGTGTTAGGTGTTTTCCATCTCTTAGTTAGCAGGAATAGGACTTTGAAAATACAACAAAAGTTCATACGAATACGCATTAAGAGAGTATAGAAAAAAGTTTGTATTTCAGGAAACAGTCTATATAATACCCTGTATAGAATTGTGACGAACTTGATACACCGAAACACCCTGATACTAAACTGACTGAAACACATAAAAGATCTTTTTATGTATTTCTTTATTAATAGTCATTTTCCCATTTCTAAATATTTTGAAATATAACTTCCGCCTTACATAACTTACATAAAACATGACATAAATTTTGTTACCATAGTAACGTCATTTTGACCCATATTTAAAAGGGAAACGACTTACATAATTATGAATAATTATGAAAATCTGTCGAATTAAAATTCCATTTGCATTTATGAACATACTAAATTTGGGGCAACTTCACATTTGTTTGCTGTATGTCAAAACAAAATCTAAACAAAATGACGACGGTGGTAGTGATCATTTAAAAGACACCTGTACGGAATTCAATAAACAGGAAATATATCGCATTTGATCTAAAACCCGTTTTCATTTACAACAATTTTGACAGAAAAAGGAATGTTTCATATCGTATATGAGTGTAGCAGTGGGTGAACTAATGTTTCGTACGCATGACCGAACATTTCTTCAGGTAAAATCAGTTGTTTAACTTTAAAATCACAGAAAGTGTAGGTTATGTTGTCTTTTTAGGGCTTTCCACTGACTCATCGTCACATTTAATGCTGATATCCATCTATTATGAATGTAACAACTCCAAAATTTTGCCTACATATCAGTTATTGGTCATGTCTTATTTCAATGTAAACTCCTTAATGTTAAATTGATGATTTACAAATGTTAACTGTATATGGTTAATAAAATTCTAAATTATAATATAATTTAACTAAGTTGATTTTAGAATAATTCTCGGTGCATGTCGTTCAAATATGTTTTATTTACATTTTTCGGGCAGCAGGTGCATTTTGTTAGTTGGGTATATCTGTCAGATAATTGTCGAAATGATTGATACGTTACTGAATAAAATACATCATACATATATATTAATAGACTGACAGAAACATAGGTAAACAGATAGATTAATATGTTATAAATTTGTATTGTAAATTGTTGCACCAGAACATTTTTAATCGTTTTGACATAAAGATTCATGCATGTATTAATTTATCTATATGGGGCAATTTTATCACATGTTTTCATCTGCAGACTTAATAATAATTAGTTTTTGGTTGAATAAACTACAAATGTCAGATTTTATAATAAATTTGTTTTCTTTGTTTATGACAGGAAGTAGTGTTACCAATGGATAAATGCAATAAGTATAAATGTTTGCTATAAAAGAGCTTAAAATATCTATAAATACAATTATCAAAAATAATCTCCATGTGGGGGTAGACATTACTCACCACTGAAAATTTCGATATAATTGCTAAAGTATTGTTATAACAAACAGCTATCCATAGAATAAACAAACATCCATGCGTACAACACAATGCTAATAAGTTAGAATTATCACAAAGAATCGTGTACGAAGGCTTAAACAGGGCTCTTCGATAGAGCTAGAGGGTATTATTATTCACTAAAAGATAAAATAATTGTATGTGTTAGTTATTAATCTAGTCCTGATATTCCGTTATTATAAGGTAAAAATGAAGAAGTACCAATGGATAATTGAAACTCAAATTTCAATAGAAAACGACAAATTAGATATTAAAAAGGGTCCCAACTTAAAGAACAATTGCGAATCACAAACGGAAAGGGGCCAGGTGTAAACAGTTTTCGTTCAATTGATCATTTTATTAAATATACAATGACGAAGTTTATAACGATACTCAAAGTGAAAGAAAAGTGATTGGTGTATCGTTATGTATAAAACCTGCGTTAGAGTTCCTAGCGGTTAACTGGATTCTAGACTGATTTCGAGGGGGATTCTGCGATCAACTTGTGGCAGTAGCTCCGTATGTTCTTGTATTTCACTTTTACAATTATAAGTATTCACCGTCTTATGCATGTATTTGTAAATTGTCCAGGAATTTGTTCAAAACAATATTGAAATTAGAATAAGAAAAAAATAAATATGAATATATCTCTATTCATGAATTAAGATACACATCCATTGGTAACTTTAATTATTCTGTCAGAAGTGGCGTTAGTTTTGATGGCAATAATCCTAGTTTGACAGATATATTATAAACCTAATGGAGAAATATTCCATTATCTTTATGGGTCATTGCGTTTCAAAAATCGAAACAGGATTTTCAAAATGACATTAATATCTATTCGTTGTTCAGTCTCATTTTTTTCTTTTATTTGCTTAAGAAGAAGTGTCGGGTTTGCCTTTCAATTCGTCAAAATGTATTAGTGCGTCTAGTGCGACTTATACTAAAACTTGATCAACGTTCCATTTTATTTTATTTTAAGTCAAAAATGGCACTTCATAATCATTGTGTCGAGCTTTTAGTTCATTCTTACAATCAAAATACCGCTATTCTTTCCTCTTCCCACAAAGTTTAGTTTTAATACGTAATGTATTGCGTTACATTCAACGTGTATTTTCCATTTCGTTTAAGACACAAATGACACTTCTATTGTTCTGCGCTTGTAATTTATTCTAACATTAAGAAGACCGCTCCATTATTCTCTTCCCAACTACTATTCCGTTCATTATGCAATTTATTGCGTTAGCCAAAATAAAGACGTACTTGAATCTAACACAATGGCAAGTTCCAATAGTACAAAAGATAAAATCAACAAAGTACAGGTCACTATTTAAATACTCAGTATAATTAAACAACCCTTTACCATTTTGAAAACCAAAGATTTTTTTCTTTTGAGAGTATAAGGTTTAGAGCTGGTTGATGATAGATAACGGTTTAAATATCTGAGCCTACCCCGACAACTTCATATTTTCATATTTTGCTAATTCATTCATGCATTATTCATACAAATCCATTTTTGTTCTAAATTTCACTCCGTATTGTTATTCAATACTAGTGATCCAACATTTGTTTGCTTTGATAAAAGTTGTGAAATCCTTGAAACAAAAACAAAACAATCACAAATACTCATTTTAAGTATTGATGGTCAGGAGAATATGAAGAAAACTTGATTTTACTAAAACAGTTACGTTAGTAATATATTTCATTTAATATTTAAATAGTATTTGTTTGTGAATGATATATATTTGTATCCATTTATCTATCTATCCGGAGGATCCACCAGTCTATAATAAAAACTGTGGAATTAAGTATTTGTCTTGAGGTTGATACATTTATTGTTAATAATTTTGTGTGTTAATAGTAAACACATCTGGAGTAATGTTTTAATTACGGCATCAACCTGCCACACAGAAAATAAAAATAATGACATTTTAAGTATTTTCAGGTATAAATGTACATGTATGTTTTTACGCTTTATTTATTGAAAAGTCAACACACCAAATAATAGTTTCAAAAGTTATTTTAATCATTCTTATGATATGCGAAAATGTCTGTATTCCGTAGCATAAAATCAGATACTGCAATAGAAAAAAGAAAACTTGCTTACCTTTAAAAGACAAATGAAAAGAGGCGCCAACCAGGATCAGGTACAACATATGCTCACCACCTAAGATCTGAATCATATTTGTTTTGTCACACGTGTAGAAGATAGACCTGTATATCCTAAAATATACACACAGGAATTATTTCCTTTTGCTGTGATACCTCCAGTGAATGTTTATACAATTAGTACGCGTGGTTTTTCTTCTCACGTAAGCATTGACATAATTCTATTTGTATGATCTCAAGTCGTATTATTTTCACCTTCCACTCCAACCTCAGGTATGTTACAAAAGTATGTAAAGCTATCTCGTATTACACTCGGTACTTTTAAAGGTAAGTGTCATAGGTTATACCCGGAACTCAAAAATGTATAATGCAAAATTAGCGTGTGGGTGTGTTGTGTTAATATAAAATTCAACACAAATTGTCCGAAAAGTGTTATGGCCATCTGAGTCCCCAGTCTAGATGTATATATACATTGTTCGGATACCCAGATGTAAAATTCTACTTTATACTTAGATGTTATCATAATTAGCTTTACATTTCTAAAACATTGTTAGGACACAGATTTATTTACATAGCAAAAGAATCTCACCATGGCATTTTACTCAAAGAATCGCTTTAATTAATATAGAAAATGAACATCTACATGTATGTCACGTGACATAAACTTAGTAGGCATATAGACGCTTGAAAAACTTGAATAGATAAAAATGGCGATACTACTGTAATTCGCTTAAGAAATTTGTTTAGTGTGAAAATAAATACAAAGTTTCTAGTCATGTGGCTTTGGGTGATTTGTTTTTTTGATTTTTTCTACGAGAATGTCCCGCTTAGATGGAGACGTAATGATCCAGAGACGACAGGTTTTAACTTGGGGATTGTCCCTCATCTTATGCAATGAGAGATCATTCATACCCAAAACTTGACAAGGAATCAAAAACTACATGTTTCTCAGTGAAAAGTCCAACTGCCTAGATTTGAATCCGTTACCTATCGCTTGCGGAGCGGTTAAACTAACACTTAAACGCCATAAACATTAAGAAAATCAATATTATATATTTTGTAATTCTCATTGACCCGGTATTTCTTTGTAATCGGTCATTACATTCTTAAACAAATATTCAGACTGAAGAAAATAAAATTGAATCTAAAAAAAAGTAATGTTTAAAGTTGAAACTTTTGTTTATTTTTAGCTGACATTTCTAAATTAACGAAGATAAATACTATGATCTGATGGCAAATTCAGACAGAATTAAAACGTTAAAGTCGCCATTTTAAATGTTTCAATAGGAAGATAACGAATTTGAACAATAATTGCCGATTGAGTTAATAAATTTGAAATACAAATTCAAAAAAATTATGGAGAAGGTGACGCCAATCCCTGTATAATACAAGACTTTGCCTATGTGTACTGAAATACAAATATTGGTCTTGTAAATGAGTCATTAAATGATCTCTACCGCAAATAAACTACTCAAATATTGTTAGTAAATATGACTGCATCATTGCTACGCCATAAACAATTCATTGTAGTCAAACTTTTAATATATTTGATAAACAATTTCGCCTGGATTACACAAACATTGAATCGGATTGACTGTTTACAATTTGGACAACGAATCAGAAATTAGGTAAACAATTTTATATAACTATCATTTTTATATACCAGTATTTTTTTTCAATAAGCACATTTCGATGTCCTTTGAACTAACATATTATTTTATTTATAATAAAAAAACATAGCCTATAAACGGTAAAGATATCTTGAAAATGATAAATATAATAATTAACACATTGTAAATACTGCATACTTGAAATCCAGTTTAATTTTATCTATTTTTGTCCTTAGATAATAGTGCGAATTTTAATTGAAAGTCAAAGGCTAAATAATTGATGCACGGGCACACATGTCATCCATGAGACTGGTGAGTAAGGCCGAATTTAAAACAGAGTGAATATGTTTTTGTCGTAAAAAAGCGAAAATAACCTGGGGCGAAAATTACCAAAGTGTCCGAGGCTTCAGCTTACGTATTACACGCACATAACGAAAAACTGTATCAGTTTAATCGCTCTTGTTCAGATCATACAGCAAACTGCGTCACTCAGTGTTATCATAATATGAAGAAAATGATGTAAATATATATATATATATATATATATATATATATATATATATATATATATATATATATATATATATAGACTAAATACAAAAAAGTAGTATATAAACTGATATATATAGCTATACACCTAGCATCGCATCCAAGCTATTCAATATATGCCTAAAACCATCTTCTATGTCACATCAGTGCTTCATCTCCTTTCACCTAAGTATAAATCTTTTGGATGTCCAGCCTCAAATAGATACCCTAAATCCAGCAAATATGGACGTCTGACACGGGCCACTGGAAACCAAGATGTCGTAGAACGATTTGGGAATGGCTGAGTAAGTATAAAATCTCGTCGAAAACTTAAAGGGACTATGAAAACACGTCCCTGTACCAGAAGTAGTCCACTGAAAGTAGGTTACAATGACCAATATGTACACGTGAGGAATGCCTCAATTCTAGTCACAATTAATTGTATATCGTTTCATTACGGGAAATACGAATACACACGTATCACAAAGGCGATAAATCACGGGATGTACACTAATTTGATATACCTATGGAAACCGATTTCGAGTGTTATACTGAAAAGACGGGAAAAAACCCATTAAGCAACTAATAGCTATAGCAAATGTTCTAAACGCTTTACTTTATTTCGATATTGACAGCTTTAAGGAGAAACTTCAAAAATCGTACAATTTTCCGGTGTACAGATTGGATACTTAAAAATAGTTTTATCCACTTTTCTCGAATCACAGTATCAAAACATATGGAGTTTCAACTATATTTTCCACAAAAAAAATTGAAAGACTTTTTAGCATATAGACAACTGCTTTTTCAGGGCGAAAATTTAAATATCTAGTGCTATCAACATTTGAAACACCACTCTGATTTACACATAAGTATACAGAGTTATATAAAAAACTCATGCTGGACAAATTATTTGACACAGGGATCTTTCAAAAACTGCGTTCCTATGGGATGTCAATTGGCCGACCTGTTCCGCAAATTTCATTCAGAAACTGCTGAATCGAAGAAAAATTAGCGGTCTTGTTTGACGACGACGTTTTGTCAATCACTAATGAAATTTTCATACATTGTCAATGCGATTTTCGTTGGCGGTTGTTGAGACGTCTGTTTACGCTAAGTGACATTTTTAAATATAAACACAGACGGGAAATTAGCCTTTTACGTTGGCGGATTTCGTTGAAACGTAAATTTTCCACATTTAAGTAGTACCAATTGTGACGATATGGATTTACAGAAATCCTCAGGGCGTGCACAACATTTCATTTTCATATACAGAGGTAAACTACTGACTGTGGGGATATCACGCGTTTAATGGTTCCGCAAATGGTCGGTACCGACTACTCTGTTTCACAGGAAATGTTGAGTGCTTTTCGTTGGCGGTTGTTGAGACGTCTGTACCAATTGTGACCACTCCTCATGTTTCATTGGACTTGACTGTGGACTCACGGCGGGTGACAGGGGGATACCACACCTGATCTTGGTTTCCAGAGGTCCGTGTTTGCCCATTTTTACCGGATTTGTATCTATGTCCTGGACATCCTATTTGATTTATACTTTGGTATCTGAGATTTTTATATACAAATCCAGAAAATAACTCATAATTTGTGGAGTAAGTATCGTAAATAACATTTTTAATTTCTTGTAATCGTTATTAGGGACGCGTAAAGGGATGTACGAGTGTTATTTGAAAATTTCGATATTGAAAATATCTGTAAATACTAAGTTACTACGAAATACTGAGAAAATGTTTTATTAAACAATTTTATTATTGATTATTCACTCTGCATAACAACATGTATAATACACCAGAGGAATTTTAAAAGGATGCAACAGCCTTATAAGAATTTCTCAATTTTTGTAATTTGTTTCCACAATGCATTAATTGTTTAATAAGTTATAGATATGTATTAACAAAAATATGTTTAGGTAATAATGGGTATTTCTGTCGACAGTTTCCTGTTTAAATATCATTAACATTAAAGTTAACAGGGAGATGAAGTCATAGCTTGTACAAATCCCTAATTGTATTGCATAAAAACAATTTCAATGCTCACGGCGATACAATTAAAACCAAAGTTACTTTACATCAAAAACAAATGACGGCTCAAAAGACTGATCATATAAATGTAAAATGCCGAAAGAAAATGTGGAACTATACAAGACCAAATAAAATATTACTTAAAGGAACAAATAAAATATTACTTAATGGAACTATAAAAACACGTTATCCCTCTGTGTTTAGAAATCCAGAAGTAGTAATTGAACTGGATAGATTACATGACCAATATATACTGGTCCCAGCAGACAAAGACTCAAATCATATAGTTTGTTTTTGCAAGGCACATTACTATGATTGTTTATTAGAAGAGCTAGGGTTTAATACGAATTCTGGTAATCCTACATACACACGTAGCTCACTTTTAAAGATCATTCAAAATCACGTGTCCGTATAATGCTCCTTTGATGTACTTACAACCGATAATGATTTTGAATTACCATATTTATATTGGATACATGTACTTCATTAGACCCCATTTAAGCAAAGATACATAGCAGGATCCAGCAAATGTTAGACCAAACCTTTATCTTTACTCCTTACCAAGATATTGACAGCCGTTAAGGAGAAACTTCAGCAATACTGTACAGTTGCTTATTCCAGAAGCGGTGTAAATCAGATGTGGATACTTAAAAACTTTAAACAACTTTTAGAAAATATAAATAAATCTCAGATACCAAAGTATAAATCAATAGAATGTCCAAGACATAGATACAAATCCAGTAAAAATGTACAAACACAGACCTCTGGAAACCAAGAGGTGGGACCAGATGCCAAGGAGGAGTAAGCATCCCCTGTCGACAATATCAATACATACGACTTCTCTACTCTTTTCACTATTCCACATATAAAATTTAAAGAAAGACATTTTAGCATCATAGACAACTGTTTTTTTCACTAAAAGTGGTTCCCGAAAATTTAAATATCTATTGATTGGTTATCTTGATACTTATTTTCTGAAACAAAATTCTACACATAAATACACTGAAAATGATTTAAAAACATGCTGGAATTTTTAATAGGCAATATATTTGTAATGTTCAGAGATGAAATCTTTCAACAAATTATCGGCATTCCTATGGGAACAAATTGCGCGCCTTTATTGGTCGACCTGTTCCTTTATTCATACGAAACAGACTTCATTCCGAAACTGCTGAATCAAAAGAAGAAAAACCTTGTGGTATCCTTCATTTTATATTTATATATATCGACGACGTTTTGACAATTAATAATATATATAATTATATATATATATATATATATATATATATATATATATATATATATAATATATATATATATATATATATATATATATATATATATATATATATATATATATATATATATATATATATATGACATGACATTTAAGAAGGATAATGCTAATTTCAAACTGGCTAAATTTACAAGCTAAACAGTAATATATACGAGGTAAGAGAGATAACCCAATATTCTACACGACATTGTTATCGATCAAAGTACTGAAAGTACTGATACGAATTGATGGCAATCGTAAGTTTTAATGAGGTATAATAGACTCAGTACACTGAATACCTTTTAATTCGGTAAAATTAGGTTTTATAAAAAAGTAAATACATTTGGCCAAACGTGAGTACTAAATAGATGGCTTATTTATTATGCAACAAACTACACAGATCAGCGATATGATTATGAAATATTGTGCTTATAAACATCGTTTCATCGACATTAAATTTCTATGCGACAAAGAAGTATTATACCATTACGCTATACTTCCTATCAGTAGCCTTAAATTTCTAGATCAATACGTGTACATGTAAAACATTTTCCCAACTTCAAAGACTGCCGCTAGTTTCTCACTAGTTAATTTTTATTTTTCAGCGAATAGTTACTATATTTTCGTCATTTTAAAAAGCAAAAATATACGAATAAAAGTGTGATTTGAAAATTTCAGTCATGAAGTTGAATTTATGTTGCTGAAATGCACATACACGTAATATAATGTGTCATTAACCCCATACTGCAAAATGTGCTTTGATTTGTTCCGAATATAAATCTTAGCATAACATAACTGCGTTGATATTCCATCAACTCGTAATAAAACCGAAAACTACAACTCAAAGAAAAAATAGTTCAGCCATATAAAAGCTGTAAAGCACAGTCATAGTTATTTGTATAATATTCTTCGAAACCTAGGAAAAATTTAATCTTACGTTGATAAATTATAAAGTCATAAAGTAAAAATGATGAAGTACCAATTAATAATCGAAGCTCAAGTCCATTAAAACAATTAGAATGTGCAATGGTCTCAACATGAAGAACAATTGCGAATCCCAAATGGGGTAGGACCAGGTGTCCGGAAGGAGTCAGCATCCTCTGCAAGCATGCCACACCCGTCGCAAATGTTCCATGGAAACCTTTCTAGTACGATGAGCTTTGGTTATTAATTGGTACTTCTTCATTTTTACCTTTAGTTATTGTAGCTTAATTCATTTTGATTTTGCCATTTGTAATTATAATGTATCAAGCACCCGTATATGACAGGGCGTATTATAAAATGGCATTGTCCGTCCATCTATATTTGTTTTGGCCTGTTTTGTAAAACTGCAGTCATTAAAAATATTTTTCACATGTCGTCTCGCAATAACGTATGCTTGCTTTAATGAATCATTACGATAGTTTTACGTAATTATTGGTTCCTTTAAATGTAGGAAAAGTTCTGGGTTTTACGATTTTACTATGCTGAATTATGGGACTTTATTAGTTATTTCGCGATAAAATGGGACTTTATTCAGATTTATTAAAAATTTGACATGTCTGAAAAGAAATAAAGCATTTGCCTAGCTTTCACAAATGCTTAAGACATTTGTACAAAATGTCTTACTCCATGGAGGCTACGCACCTTCGGGACTTTATTCGGTCAAATCCGATAAATGGAACATTCTTTTGAAAAGTGCTTCTGTTTAATTCTCACGATTTTGACTTTCGTTGTTACAGAGTTTTGCTACTTTATTTGTGGATGTTCATAAACACTCGACATGTCTGACAATAAATCAGGTTGAATTAGACCAAATGTTACAAACACTATAAGAATTTGACATACCTGATTCTTTCCGTTTACCGAAACTGGTTAAGAAGACATGCACATTACTCCGAAATAAAGATCCTAAAGATCGCAAATAAGTATGGCTTTGTATTCTCGTTATCATTTTGTATAGTGTTTTACACCACAATGAACAATGTTTCAGTTGTATATGACAGCCAGTTTTAATTGTGGAGAAAGGAACTCGGTTACAATCTGCCCGGGACGAGATCATCGGACTTCCGCAAGTAAACTGGCAAACTTTCTCCAAAAAAAATCAGCTTAGGTTTCAGCGGTATTAGAACCTATGTCGATCAGAAATGAGAAAATTTATAGTTCAAAAGCTCAATGCACTGACCACTCGGCCCCTTGTATTATCTACATTACGTAAACAATTAAGTATCATTTAGCGCTATACACTTACACAACTATATATGATCTAATTATTTACCTGTATTCAACCTATCTTAAAAATGTGATGAAGTACTGCATTAAGTAAGTGTCAAATTTGAATTTCAGTTTGTACAATTAAGAGAGAGAGACAGAGACACAGAGAGAGAGAGAGACAGAGAGAGACAGAGAGAGAGCATCAAAAATGAGAAACGCGAGTTATCTCCAATTGCATGTTTATAAAAACAGCTGATAATATAACTAGAAAACACCTCCCAAAGTCTTTACTAAGCATCGTCTAATACAGTTATATATATAAGGCGCTTCCAAATACCCCCCCCCCATACTTTCATCTCAAAGACACTTAAGTCATCCAAAATTCTTCATCATCTCATACATTATTTAAAAGACACTTTTCCAACGGTCTTCATCACACATTCCCTGTTGTATTTATCTAAAAGACGCATCCAAAGGTTTTCTTCAAACTTCATTTCATTGTCAAAAGAATACTACTAAAAAGACTTTATGATATATTCCCTCGATAATTTTTCTATAAGATACTTCACAAATCTTCATCAAACATCATACCATACATGTATCTAAAATACTATTCCGAATGTCTTAATCAAACATCGTCTAATACATTTATATATACCAAGCTTCCATAAGTCTTGATCAAACATTACCTATACATGTACCCAAACTGTAATACGATTCCGAAGGTCTTTATTAAATATCACCCATACATATATATTCAAAGGGATTCTAAAAGTTGTTTGAACATACCCCCAACGTAACATTGAACCATTCGTGACATAATTGTTTCCTAAATGTTAAGAAAATAAAACTCTCTGAAGTAGAGCACTTGATTATGAACTATAAAATGTATTTATAAAGTTGCATCATGCATCCAGAGAAAAACTGGAACCTGGAATTTCTTTTTGATGAGTTTTGGTAACGTTGATTGGATTGGATTTTGAATAGTGTTTTACTACTACACTCAAATCAATTTTCAGTTATATAGTGTCGGCCAGTTTTTAATGGTGGAGGATAGACCCAGTTATAACGAACCTGGGGTGAAACCACCGGCCTACCGCAAGTAAACTGCGCAAACTTTCTCACGAAAATCGGTTTAGGTTATAGCGGGGCTCAAACCTGCTCTGACCAGATGTGAGAGACTTCATCATGATCGATGCACTAACCAAACAGCCACAGATGCTCCTGGTAACGTTGAATTGCAGTCATTGATTATTTCATCTAGAAATGAATCCATTTCATGTGTACATAATGTCATTGTTCGTTATAAGTAATTATCACTATCCGAAATATTGTATTACAAGATTTATTTTCATTGTTGAATATCAATTGTGATAGCCCGTCCCCCCGTATTCTGATCTTAATGGAACTGTAGGTTGTGTGACCGGTCGACAAGGTGAAGTGCACTCCTCCATAACATCTATCTCTGGATTATTTTGTGTACATCCGTGCAGGAAAATTGTTGGCTCCAATACTTTCATTAATGTCTGAAATTATTAATGTCTGAAATTGAACAACTATATGAAAATGAAAATTGAACAAGTATATGAAGATATGTGTTATTTTGATGCATTTGTGGGAGACTCAAAACTACACCGTGGGTTATCAGGTTGGACATTAAATGTAGTAGCTTGGGCGATATGTGGCCAACTGAACCCAGAGCTGCTGCTCTACCCACTGAGCTACCTGGTCCGACATACACCCAATCCCTGTTACATTATGTCACGAGTGTAATATTGTAATAAATGCTGGGACCGTTACATTGTGTATTGTAATAACTGCTGGCACAGAAGGATTGAAATGTAAATCATGTCACTGTGACTTTTGACTCTTAACTCTTTGAGCCCTCGATTTAGGTATACAAACAATTTGGAATATTTTTACCATGTTTTACTTCCTGGTCAGCATGATATATATAATATATATATATATATATATATATATATATATATATATATATATATATATATATATGTGTGTGTGTGTGTGTGTGTGTGTGTGTGTGTGTGTGTGTGATCATTATGAGCAAATGCACGATGAAACTGTTAGTTATTCTGAATTTTATGGTATCAGTTTTATCATAGCTGATATAGAAATGGCTGTCAATGAATTTGAAAAAAATTGTTGATTTATATTTATGAATTTATATAACATATATAGAATAAAATAACATACGTTGCATGAATTTTGGCATGTCAATGAATATATGTTGAAAAATTTTCATAATTGTTTGACACATTCCCCTGTCTGGAAAATTTCAGCAAACTGCTAGGCATTGTTCCTTAATTGGTGATTGTACAGCCAGGTATATTGATATGTGAAAGGAATATTAATATTGTACATGTATTTCCATTTTTACCTGTCACCATTGTTTTTCTAAAAATATCTGACAGCATGGTCAAATTTTAAAATAATTAATTCACAGAATCAATAATTCTGCACTGGATCCTATTACAAAAATACATAAATCAACAAAATCACTCCAACTACATTATATGTATCTCTTCACAAAATATGGTGAGCCTTGGTAAAGCAATGGAATAGATATGGCCTGGACAAACAAAACCAAATAGTTCAACTGTTGTATGAGAATCTCTGTCTACATGTATACCTACATCAAATGAAGACATATGACATATCATGTAAAATAAATAAAGGGGAATAACTCCAATGATTAGGAAGATAGGAAAGCAATTCTGTATGCTATACACTGTCTACTTAGGTCAATACCTGCACCAAATATGGAAAGCCTGGACTTGGATATGACCTGAAAAATAATATCAACAAATGAGAGTAACTAATTACATGTATAATAAGGGCGGTAGGAGCACACGTTTGTATAAGACATGTCATTCTTAAGATGTTTACCAGCTACATATGGAGGGATTAGCTGATAAAGAGGATATGCTCAGATAAAGCAAAGGAATGGACAGACTATTGTCTCCTTACAGAATCTGTAGAGGATTAAAACAAATTATGCTAATTCCACACATAAATATTTTACTTACCATACATGTACACATACATTTCATTTATACTAATGACACTTATTTACTACTTTAACCTAAGAATACATGAAGTGAAAAGTACATGTAAATACTATGTAGTTGAAGAATAAGGGGAGATAATTCATTTTCAGTATGAATAATATTTGTATAATTCATATGCAATATGTAAGCATTGTGTGGTAACTTATTTGAAATTACTTGTATATTGTATCTAATCGTTCATACCAGTTGATCCAAAAAGTCTTAGAATTGACAAAAAGACAACAATAGAACAACAGAAAACCAAAAACAAAATATCAAAGTACACTTTTCTTTTCAAGATCACGGAATTTTTAAAAAGGCAACTGTGGCATATCATATACATGTATGTCAAATGCATCGCAAAACAGAAATTTTCAAAATTTGTAGACAAGAAGAGACATTTTCTAGCTTTCGGACACTAAATCTTGACCTGTCTATCTGGTTATCAGTTTTATGGGGCTTCAGTGGCCCAGTGGTTAGAGCATCGCGCGCTTTGAACTATGAAGTCACTTACTTCCGGTCAGCGCAGATTCGAGCCCTGCTGAAACCTAAGCTGATTTTGTGAGAAATGCAGCCAGTTTTCTTGCAGAATGTTGTCGGTGATCTCTTTCTGGGTACATTGTAACCGGGTTATCTCCTTCACTATTAAAGATTGGCCGCCACCATATAACTGCAAAATCGTTGCGTGTGGCGTAAAACACCATAATTGAAAATTCAAATACAAATCTTATTATTCTTAACAATGAAAACAATGTTTGTAAAAATAACAATTACATCAGTCGTACCAGAGGTTTTATATACTTTTTATTTACAAGCTCTGCAAGGCAGATCAGGTGTGATAGCAATGGAAATGGGAAAATATTGGAAGACTGGTGATGAAAAAAATCCCGGAATGACAATGAAAAAAATTTAAGTCGCAGTCTTTTGAGTGAGTAGGTCGCATTACAGCAAACCAACAACTTATTTTTATGGATGGCTTAAGGTGACATTATAACTTCCAAATGCCAGTCCTGTGCAAGACGTAGAGAACATCACTGGACTCTACCAAGCAGACCACTTTAACTAAGTCTGTCAGGTGGTCATAAAATTAAATTTACTTGTGTACGAAACGTCTTGATAGCGAAAACCGGATCATACGGCGACATGCACGTTGCATTTTCTGTGATTATTATAGACCCTAAGAATGAAACATTTTAAATTATAATAACATGTGATGTCATAAATAATACGTATTTCATTAAATAAAGTTTTGGGCCTTGTCAGTGTTGATAAATTGAAACAATCAATCCATTTCGGCGCTCCCTATCGGTGCAGATTGTGCAAAATAAAATTAAAAATCGTTTTATAAAATCAGCGAAAATTAAAGGATATATATCGCTGATAAAATGCATTAATTTACTAGAATACAGTGTTAAATAATTTGTTACATATGAAATATTCGAATGCAAGCTGTTTTATTTGTATAAATGCTCCATTTTTGAATTCGGCAAACATGTCCCATTCCTGACCATCTTGTTCACTACCATATCTGCTCTGTAGTTACGATGTTGCCGGTATCTTTTTCTTTTGGACTCCATCAATTAATGAAGAATCGTCCGATTCCTTATCAGTAATTGTTTTTGCATTTTTCCATAATATTTTACATGACATCCTAAAATTTGAAAACAACACTTTTAACTATTAGAATTTATTTAATACACACTTCCTCCACATTTTCCGCACTAAATAAATGCTGTGATTGCTTGAGGGAAAATTTGTTTTGTATCTCTGTATCTCAGAATATCTTAATGTAACAGCTGTTTTGATTGGCTTATCGGCTATACATGAATTGCAATGTGAATGTCGAGTTTTTGTTTAAAAATTACAAATCGGACATCCAATAGGTACATCCTGCTATCCGATAGATACTAGGAGGTATCTATCGGATACCTGACTCGTAACACTGAATACCTGTTGATAATCAGAGAAACGGTCTGTTATCCCATTGATAACAGCCTATTATCCTATAGATACCTTCTGATATCTATGGGAAAGCAGGGGTTTAAGTTAAAATGCGTGCCATAGGGAAACATTTGACAGTTTCAGAATCTTGATTGTCTAACGTCAAATTGTCCGTATGTTTTTGCCAAGAATTCCAAAGCATTTTATATGTTTTCTTCACGTTAAAGTGGGTTTAAAGTTTGGGTAAATGTTCACAAAATATTTGCATATATAAGAACAAACTCATTAATATATTATCATTTCTATACAAAAATAGTTGATGAAACAAAAGAAAACACAATATCGATTTCAGTGATATTTATTTACTGACATAACCAATATATTATACACTCCGTGTAACAGTACCTGGTTTATGCAATTCACAGTAAAATAGTAAAACAAATGATTGTAAGAATAAAGTATAAATCTATTGACAAAATAATGATGAAAAATAGATAGCTGAATAGGAAAACAATCAGACAGATAAAGAAATAAATATATGGAAAGATAAAATATAAATAAACAACATATCCAGTGGAAATGCATTTTATATTCGAAAAACTGTTTCCAGTCCGAAGCACACCATATTTCATCACGACAGTAATGTGTGATAATGCAACATATTTTGATTCCTAGTCAACAAATTCATTACTTGTGAAAATTCTTTTTTATATATATATATATATATATATATATATATATATATATATATAAGCATGTTGAAATTTACTCTGTCCCGCGTCAAAGTAGATGTCGGGCTAAAGAACTCTCACTGTTCAATGGCGGTAAGTGCCAAGCAAAGGACAAAATTTGAAGTCCTTCACCGGCATCGGTGATGTCTCCATATGAGTGAATGATTCTTGATCGGTACGTTAAACAAATATACAAGTACAGAAATGGTAAAAAAAGTCAGTGTTTCAGACGCTTTGACTTCTTAACAGCAAATATTGGTAATGTAATTTTAATAACAGCCTAACGAATTATATATTATTTTACATTCTGTTAAAATCTCGTAATCTGATTTCGCCTCGGCCAAGAATGCTTCCTCGGTGTGAAAATATGCAAGATCACCCTCTCATGAATGTAATATTTATATATTATCAGTGGATACGACAACGAATTTTATAAGATTATTGTATAGGACACTTTTATTGTAAAATTGAATGATAGAAATGATTGCATGTAATTATGGGATCGTACACCTTCAATCTCATTTAAATGGTGATGAGTTGAAATATATCTAAAGGGTTTCGAACCACAATTACTGTATGAATTCAAACACCACGGTATAATTTAAAACAAAACACTAAAATAAGTAGTTAAAGATGGACAGTAAAATCAACGCGAAGTACAAAAGTGTGTCGTCATATCCGTTCCATAGATGATAAAGCCGCACTTTGAATATAGATGAATAGAACGAGTTTAATTGTTTGACAGTGTATACATGTTGTAAATGCAAAATAATGAATTCATGAAACGCAAATTCATTCTGGCTTTGGCACTTTTACATTGATGAGAATAAGCTTGAACTCTTACGAGATGAATTCATTAATATGTAGAGTATGGTTATTTTCTTTTATTCTCTTAGACATGTTTATCATTTACCATACAACATTTCTTTTGGCAACGGTCGCGGTTTCATTAATTTTGTAAGTCTTGTTTTCTGCTCCTGCGTTAAAGCTGGAAGTCTCCCACCAGAGGCTGAGGAAAGACGAGAACTAGTCGGGCGTTTCTGAAATATAAAATCAAACCGAACATTAATGCATACATAAATTTGCAGTGAATGTCGTATGAATCAGAACACACTTTGAAAAGTTGACATGTCCTACTAAGAGTTTATCTGATCCCTTGTTTATAGATAGTAAAAACCTGGTGGGTGGTGGCGCGTGAACCCTTTCTTAACCTAGACGAGTTTTAATTTTAGGTTGAAAGCATACCGACATCAAAATTACACTGGGAAGAGTATTTGTTCCTACTTGTCATCGAGTATCCAGTGAGAAGTAAAACGTGAGGCTAAACCGAAAAGTGAATAGAATCATCCATATGATAAACAAAAGGTTACTTCGACCGTCAAGTTATGTCAACTGAACAATAAAACACCGTAAACGGAAATGTTCTTTCGTATTATTTTCTTTACTGCATAAACCCTGTATAAGCTTGTCAAATCCTTAATTATAATACTTTCTTATTTTACTTAGAATTTCTTCTTGTTTCATCGGGGGTTTCTATAATCACAATAAACATTGAGATTTTTGTTTTAACCAATAATTCAAATCACCAAATATGAGTTATTCCTCTTTTGATGTTTACTCCATGAAATCTGTACATAGTACATACCTATCAATAATAAAATATAATCATCACATTACTTTACCGGGCATCAAACTTTGACCTTTTATATAATGGATACCCTAGTAGGACACATTCTTACCGTATCATCCAGTGATTGTACAAATGCATATGAAAAAGATTTTTCTTTATTTCCAAGTAGAAGTTCCGGTTTTCCACTTTGTGAGGTACTTAATACATTCTGTTGGTTTATAGCGATTTTCCCTGCTTTAGGATCAACCAGAAGCTGAGTTGATTCTCCAAACATTCTGGTAAAGTTGTTATCTCTGTTGCTCAGCTCCATTCTATATCTCTGTACCTCACGACGTAGTTTCTCCACTTCTTCATTATAATCCTACAATAATATGATTAATTCGTATTTACTCAGAAAGATCGGCAAATAAATATCAAATCTATTAAAATGTATGCAAACATAAGGGCATTTTTAAACACAGTCTCGTTTTTTATTTTAGACATATATAGATACCCAAATTCAAATTTTATGATTTTCAAGTGGTCAATATCCCAAGAGTTTACCTTCACATTTTATGTTTTCATTTAGAAATATTATTCACAGCATTTCAATATAAAAACACAGGTACCAAAGTATCAGTCTTCAGGATGTACAATGCAATGTCCGTATATTTCAGATCCGCTTTAATGCAAACAAAACATAAATATGAACTATTACATATGTGAACTAAAAACTGAAATTTGAACCCCAATCATGATTCACTGATTTACTCAATCGATTCAGTGCTTATTTCATATGATATTGCACAGATATGTAAAATTAGAGATGAAATGAAAAATTATATTTTGTAAGATGTGTCATGTCTAAATGTAAGTGGAAGTGTCTAACGTTTGTGAACCATCACGTGACCTAGATGACAATCCGTGATGTTATCGTGCATAATTATACCAATACTTTTGATGATCCTTTTTACCTTTAATATTCGAGTAGTATAATTCTGAAAGAACCAAAATCAAATAAATTAATTATTAGACTGACAAATATCCCCATGTTTTTGAAATACTGTAAAATGGCGACGTGGGTCATGATACAGAAATTTGAATAGATTTTGACGAGTTTTGGAGTTTTGGAAGTTGACCTACAATAATATAAACGTAATCTACAAGATATACTGCTCTTATCAGATTTGGAAAACACAACAAGCAAAAGATAATAATGAATATGATAACGGGCGCGTGCAAGTAAATGCTTACATTATCTACATTCCATATAGCTAATAAAATAATAAATATTAATTGTTCACATGGTATATTGACATACAGATATACAGACAGACAAACAAACAGTCAGTCAGACAGACAAAGACAGGCAGACAGATAGGCAGACAGATAGATAGACTGATTGATAGATAGATAGATAGATAGATAGATAGATAGATAGATAGATAGATAGATAGATAGACAGATAGATAGATAGATAGATAAATAAGACATTTATTGACTTATGTATTTATGGCCGAGTATATTCATAAGATTCATTCAATATTTCCACACAAATTCATATTAATTGTATTTAAAACAAGACTTGGATAGTATGTATTGATTAATTGACTAAAACTAAATCGATTACACTTAAATGGATATGTGGTTCTTATGATTCCAATATTATATAGTAATATCAAATCAACATTTTTATCAAACCAAATAAAGAGTCAGTTTGCGTTTTCTCTCTCTCTCTCTCTCTCTCTCTCTCTCTCTCTCTCTCTCTCTCTCTCTCTCTCTCTCTCTCTCTCTCTCTCTCGTTTACGTGTATATAATTTGTATTTATATATGTATACATGCAGTACTGTGTACTATATTATGTTTTTCCAAAAAAAATTCGATGGTAAGTAGCGGTGAATAAGTATTTTAAAAATTAACATATAGAGTTAACTACAGAAACGTCTATCTATCAATACTGATGGTAATTATGATTGAATATAATGACAATGCAAAGAATATATGTGTTAAAAGAAGCAAGCCCATTTCGTCCAAAACAGACGTATTTGTTCCCTTTGACAAAAAAAGGAATACAAATGTTAATATGATAAACTACAAAGTTACCAAAGTATGACAAAATTGTTTTTCTATAAAATCTGTAAATCTGAAATCTAAAATGGTATAGGAAAAAGGTGGAAGGAAAGGGAGGAATATATACATTTTGCATGCGTCATGCATCCCATAATGTTTTTATTACCTTGATTGTCATTGTACCGGAAGCCTGCAAACATATTTAACATGTGAACAAAGTTACTTGCTAAACCAATAGGTTTAAATAGAAAAAAAATACATGGGAGCGAAAACTAGAAAGATAATAAACTCTGTCCCAACGCATGTACGTCATAATGTACAATTTGCGAATTTAGAAATTCATGAACACAGAATTCCTGGTATAGAATATATACATTATTGCAATATATATATAATTGCAATGTCAATGTTATCATAATAATTCACTTGTTAGTTTTACGTTTAGACTGTAATGCCATTTTAAAGGGTAGAAGAGGACAACGACCACCAATTCTCCTCAGATAATCCAACAAACTTTCATAATAAGATTAGTATGAAGTCGAGCTTGAACCTGCACCGACTACAGTTGGGAGATAATTTTAATGTAATATGATGATCTAATCACTCGATCATGATGGTTTGAAAGGTTTAATGCATTATGTTACTTGGATGGTTTTGCATTTATAAAAATTAAAAGGTAACAACATCTTAATTTGCTGTAAAATGGTATGTGCCATCAAGCATATTCTTTTCAATTTTAGTCATATAATTCTGTTGATTCAAATAAATAAAAACAAAACAAAAAAACAACACTGTTGTCTGATTTGACCATACGTTTTATCATGAAACGCTCATAATATCGAAGCAGATAGTCTAATATACGTAGTGTTATCGCACTACCCAAAATCAAAAATCGAAAATCCTTCGACATCAGCTCATCCTCAAATGCCGGCTAGAATGGACGCTATTAGAGTACGTGATGTCAAAAGTTTATAAATAATAATAAATTATCAATCATATCATTTATCTATATATTCATTCAGTTATTTTTATTTCTAAATGTACGAATTCTCTATCAGATTTCAGATTTAATCTTTTATTGATTTTGTCAGTTCACATACTCACTTATAGAACTCTAGATCGAAGTTTATCGATTTTTGTAGATAATGGCTAAAGGTACATATTTTGTTATTCGTGTATCGTCGTAAGAAAATTATTTACTTTGAAGCCGTGGAGTTTTATCAAATCACATTAAGATCAATGCATATAACTGGCTCCTACACGACCAATCGAACAACATAAGGTTTACTAGGAACATTTGATCTTTTAAGTAGATACACTATCAAATATATAAGAGTTACTATAATCCAGCTAGGAATATATGATTAAAGAATTATATTTTTGACAATGTATAATTCCATTTACAAACAAAATTCTCAGATACCAAAGTATAAATCTTTAGGATATAGATACAAATCTGATAAAAATGGGACAAACACGGACCTCTGGAAATTAAGATGTGGGATCAGGTGTCATGGAGGAGTAAGCATCACATATTGACCGGTCACACCATCCATGAGTCTACCGTCAAATCCAAATGAAATAAGTGAGAAACGAAGCCTCGTCACAATTGGTACAGACTTCTCAACAACTGCTATCGAACAGGCAACTCAACATTTTACTTAGTGAAACAGAGTAATCGCAAATAAGACTATCATACTGACCGTAAAATTAACGGAATGTTGATATAAAACGCGGTTTTCGATATTCTGTGTCAATAATTTGTCAGTGAGTAGTTTACCGCTGTATATGAAATGTTCATATGTTGAACACGCTCTGGCACATCGGATCATTTGTGAAATATAAACGTCTTTCAGGTGACTGTGGGGACATTACTACTTAAATTTGAAAAATTTACTATGGGAAAGCCGAAATCGTGCCGTTTGATGTATAGCCAAGTTGTTATTTTCCCGTCTAGTAAGTAAAATGTAAAAGTAAGTGAGTGTGCTTGATTCTGTTGTATCTGTTGTAATTTTTTGTTCGCTGGTATATATCGCATTGACAACGGTATTAAAATTGTCATTATTAATTAACAAAACTTTGTCGATATCACTAAATGTCAAATTAAAGGACACCGTTAGCTTTCTTTTGATTTAGCAGTTACTGAATGAAATCTGCTTAGTATGAATAAAGGAAAGGTCATCTAATAAAGGGGCACAGTTGGTTTCCATAGGAATGCAGTTTGTTCAAAGATCACGTCTCTTAACATTACAAATATCTTGTCTAATAGAAATTACAGCATCTTTTCATATCAACTTCAGTGTATTTATATGTAGAATCAGAGTGGTGTTGGACAAATTAAGTATCACGATAACCAATCACTAGATGTTTGAATTTTCGGGTACCACCTTTAGTGAGAAAAGAAACAGTTGTCGATGATGCTAAAAATTCTCTTTTTTAATTTTTCATGTAGAATTATTATGTAAAGAGTAGAAAAGTCGTATGTTTTGATACTGAGAAAAAATGTCTATACCTTTATTTGTAAATTTAAGTTTAAAGAAAATACGTTTCTGTTCAGAACAGTTATCGTTTTTAACGAGTGTAATTTTGAACTGTCTGTGATTGGCAATGTCTATTATAACGGAGTTCAGTGCATATTCTGGGGTTGAAGAATCTGTCTAGGGGTTTATTTTTGTTTCCTGAAAATGTTACATATAACATCTTTAGCATTATCACTATTTTACTGATTTATGCAAGAAATAAATCAGTTTATGTTATGGTTTCACTTAGTTTTAATTGAAGTTATAGTTGTACTTACAATAGAAGTCGTCATAACGATGTTTTTTATTATGATTCTAACCTCCCTGATTTTTTTTGCTGTCCTTCTATGATCAAAGTGCCAGAACATACATTTGACATATCTTTTGTACCACTTACCGTATATTGCTTAGGAACAGGCTGCGGAGCATGCTGAGTTGGTCTTTGACTTGCTACTACCTCAGACACCTTCCGACTGAAATCTTTCTTCAAATTCTTAAGATCTATTTCTAGTTTTTGAGAGCGGGATTCGAAATGCATTTTAGTTCTGTGTGTTTCCTCTAAAAGAGCCTGTAGTTGCGCTAATTCCTTTTCTAATTTTTCGTTACTTTTCTCTAAATCTCGAATTATTTCCTTGTAATGTTTTTCGCTCTCTATTTGCGACTGTTCAAGATTTGCCACTTTTTGGCGCAACTTCTCCAATTCTTGGGTTTTCTTCTGAATTTCTTCATTTTTACTTTGGAGTTGTTCTGCAACTCCTTGTCTTAACTTCTCTATGTCCTTTTGGGCATTTATCAACAAATCCCGAAGATTTTGACTTTCAGACTTTTCTTCAGACAATTGTTTTTCTAAAGCACGAACCTTTTCTTTCCATTCTTCCTCAACAGTATTTGTTTCCTGTTGAACAGCGCTTTTGACGCGTTCTCGTCCGGCTTTTTTCTCTTTATCTAAAAGCCGTTCAAGTTCAAGTTTTTTCTCCTCTAAGTTCCCAAGTCTTTCTGTCGCATCCTCCTGTATTATTTGAATTTCATACTCATAAGCCTCTTTGAGTGCTTCGATTTCGACCTCCTTTTCATGATTTCTTGTAAATAACATATGAACCACTTGAGTCAATTCAGCTACCTTTTTCGACATTCGAAAGTCAAAGGTTTTCTTGGCCTTTTCTTTCTCTGACGCCATCGTCATTTGTTTGTATAGTAATTCGTTGGCGTCCAGTGTGGTGTCTTAAGTATTATAACTGTGTTGAAATTAGTCCCTCAAAAATATGTTTTTCCTTTTGCTACAAAGCACTACTCCTTTGACACATGGAATGCCATACCTGAAAAAAAACCAAGAAATAAAAATTCGGTCTTTTGTCGTTTGAAAAGCTTTGATGCCAGAATAATTTGGTATCATTATATTGTTTCTTTAAATGGTTTTAAATCATCTGGAATAGGAATCTATAATCGTATAATTAATGAAGACTGGAAATAGATGTCTATTCATTTCTATTTTTTCTTGATTTCTATCCAGGTTTTCCACTGTCAGTTTTATCATGTAAATTCCATACACTATTCAGACGTCTTAGAATTTCATTTTATCTATATGATTCCTCAAACAGTAGCGGCCTACACTTAAACTTATCGTCGTATAACCTGAAACAACTTGTTATTACTCTACACTTATACACATGCTCGTTGGGAATAACATCTTCATAACTGAGATAATGCAGCTTTGCAAACACTTCGTAGGTTTGATGGAAACATCGAAGTTTGAACAAAACTCTTCGTAAAGGTGTGTTAAAAGGTTTAATACAAACATACTTATCGTCCATCACAAACAGAGATGAGTATATGTCCACAAAAGGCCAGCAAATGAGCCAATCGGTAATATTAATATAAAATGTTCATTGTATTAGTGGCGTTATCTATCGGATACCTAAAGTCAAGTGATTATACGCTTTGAAATGTCAAGCCGTCTACTGTGCAGAGAACTAATACAACAGCGATAAATCAAGTGTAGAACTTCATAACGTGTCTGTTCCTGGCGTTCAATATTAAAAATCAATGACAAATTGATTTTCCTCTGAATGTGGTAGTTATAAATTGTACAAAAAGGAACACATTTAATTTTACGTTGGATAGTCTGTTAGATAACACGGTATTTGGCGGCGTGTAGCAAAAGCGGAAATTCATAATTGTGATTTGTATTAAAAGAGAAAACGACGACAATAATAACACACTTAAAGCGTGAACGAGCGGATGACAGAACTAGATTCCATCTTTTACCTGAGCAGGTAAAAAAAATAAACGATATCGAATGTTTACATAATACATAAATAGAATTGCTTATAACTATGCTTAAAGTCACAATCTGCAAGTGTAGTACACTACGATCGTTTCCAGTAGTAAAAGTTTGGGTGGTGTATGCTATGATAGACTAATATTTCACTTGGAATTTATTACGCGTTATCACATTTTCGAATGTATTTGTACAAAAACTGAATTCGCTATTCCATAGCTGTAAAAGATTTAAATCTGACGAGAGATATTATTGTATAGCAGAGATAACGTCTGTATGACTGCGGTAGGATATTTTTGTTTCAGTCAGATTTTGTTATATTCATCAACTTATTTTAATAAAAAAAAAATCTTCAAATGATGTGTTTAATGATATTTTTGTCAAAGAAAACGATTTAAGGCCACACCAAAAAAAATTGTTCTGCGGATTTTTATGACAAAAACATTTTGAAAATTATGTCAAGCGAAATTTTTTTTCGAGTAATATTTTTAATTTACACTCCATATTAAAGACTTTTCATTTGTATGATTGCTGTAAATTATGTATTTTTCTGTATATTTAGGTGATATTAAATACTGTGGAAATCTACATGTATAAATGTCTTATTTTCAGTCAGTCACCATTCTTTCAGTGAATGGATTGCTTATGCCTTGATGTATACTCCATATCTGCATTAACCTTCACTTCCCAGAGAGATAAAAAAATCAAAAATCAAAATCTTTAAAAAGAATTATTTAATACAATAGTGTAAGAATACATTATTGTTCAGTGATACAATATTACTACTTGGAATATTACAACTATTGATTTAACTAAAAATTTAAAAAATACTTGGTGTATTGAAATAAAAAAGTTTGTTGTGTGAAGTTTATAATATTTTAAAGTTTTCACTGTGCCCATCAAAATTTTGAAAGCATTTGTTTTTGTTGAATTAGAACAAGGTGTAGCAGCACCCTCTGCGGGACTCTCAGGTTTTAAAACAACAATTTTTATAAATTCCAGTCCACGTTCTTCACAGAATGAAGTATTGCCACTAAAATTCACATTGACAACATCTGAGGACTTAGCGTCGGAAACAGAACACACAAATCCCGGTCCTACGAATTACAGAAAACATGGGTCATTTACCGGAAACACGAGACAGTTTGCCGAAAACACGGCACAAATTGCTGAAAACATGCATTTGAGTGTATCAATTAAATATATTTTCATTCTGAGGACAAAATTTTTTTAGCTCCTGAAGATTTCTCTTAATCATATCAGAAACTTTCGGTTTCAAACATTGTTAAACGCCACCGCCATTTTATAAAATTGAAATTGTTTTGCAAGATTGATTCAGTTAACAAAAATGAAAAAATTACAGTTACATATAAAAAATCTCAGATACCAAAGTATAAATCAATAGAATGTCCAGGACATAGAAACAAATCCGGTAAAAATGGAAAAACACGGATCTCTGGAAACCAAGAGTCATTACGTTTAAGTTAAAAAGTAGCATTTGAAATACTTCCTTGGATTATTTTGAATCCACACATGCGTGTTCTCTGCATATTATACTGGTTTTCGTTGATTTGTACCATGTTTTCGGTATATACCATGTTTTCGGTAATTCGTAGTATCCAATGGCCATAATCTCGAGAGCCGGCCTGGCTCAGTCGGTAGCGCGCTCGACTCTGGATCGTGAGGTCGTGAGTTCGAGTCCCGCCGGCGGCAGGTTGGTTTCCTATCTTTCGGATGAGACAGTAAAAACTGGAGGTCCCGTGTCACAGTAGGTGTCGGCTCGTTAAAGAACCCTCACTGCTCAATGGCCGTAAGTGCTGAGCATAGGCCAAAAATGTGAAGCCCTTCACCGGCATTTGGTGACGTCTCCATATGAGTGAAATATTCTTGAGTGGGACGTTAAACAACAATAAACAAACAAACGAACCATAATTTCGATGTTCATGAGCCATGATGAGGCCTAGCATGTCGTCCATTGAAATAACATTTTTTTTAACAAAAGTAATTAACTTCTTCAAAGAAAAAAGAGTATTTGGGCGAATATTTCTACCATTATCCCACACAGATGCGAAAACATTGATCGATTCATCAATGATGATCATCAAGTGTCAATCTATTTATTCCTAGTCTGCAAAATGAAACGAAACGAATTGAAACCAGAAACGGAATTGAGAAATAAAAAACGAAAAAATCACGAATCGGATGATTTTTTTCCGGATTAAAAAAAAAACAAAATCGGAAAAATCGGAGCGGCGATTCCATCGAACAAGATATTAATTTGTTGCGGCCTAGGAATAAATCCTCAACACAATTTCTATCGAGCAGATAACTCGATACGTCAGTTAGTGGAACAAAGAAATTGCCAACAAGGTAATTGAACCAACCATAAAATTTGCAAAATGTTGTCATCGAACGCGATTCCTCTTATCCTTGTGACAACAACTATCAGTAAGACGTTTGCATCTGCATATGGTATGAACAAATGTTGAACAAGCTCCATATGAAGCCGAGATTGGGATATTACTTCTTAAATTAAACGACAGGAAAAAGCCGAAATAATTACGCCTGGCATGCAGATTAGGTGTTAATTTCCCGTCCGTTTCTATATGAAGTAAAATATCCCCTACGGACGCATGTATTCTTGATTTTATGTCGTCTGATTCCTTAAAATATATCAAATCACATACGTTTGAAAAAAGTGCGTTGACATATCGCACTGTACCATTAAAAGTCACAACTAGCTTTTTCTTCTGATTCCTAACCTTTTTAATAAAGTCTGACTTTATAAAGATAAAGTGACAAATTGGCTTATAAACGGACACAATTGATTTCCATGGGGGTGCCGACGGTTTGGTAAGAGACTCGGTCCTAAATATATGCATACAGTCAATACATATGTACAAAAGTCGCTAAAGTGAACAAGCAAAGTGGCCGTTCTAGACAGGTGGCCTTAAGTTAAAAAGGTTATGTGTTTCAGAGGCCTTTATAGGCAGATGTCTTATATATATATATATATATATATATATATATATATATATATATATATATATATATATATATATATATATATATATATATATATATATATATATATAATATATATATATATATATATAATCTCTTAGAGATTAGAGATTCCTGCATGTGTGATTCCTGAAATAAACGTGAATTAAAGTATTTGGAAAAACATATTCTTTTCGAGCTATGATTATACAACATTTGAAACTAAAATCATCTTAAATCTAAAGTTTTCTCAGGATCTTAGACCCTATATATTTACGTCAATATTATTCCGAGTACGTGTTTATTGTTTTCGTTTTAAATTGACCTTTCTTTAATTAATTAGTCACGAGTCATGGGAATGAAAAGGCTGATTTTAAAATTAGTTTAATCGCGTGGACTTGAAAGCTTATTACTGGGTACAAAGTTTTGTCTTCGAAAGCCTCCTTGGTTTTGCACTCATTTGTACCTTATTTCCATTGTGTTTTTAATTTAATTGTAGTCCTAGCTGTGAACTGTTTGGCGATTGACACAGAGATTAGCATTGTTAAACAGTAGTACATATTATCGAGTGACGGATACCAGATGTGTATGTCTGTCTTTACAGTGTATATGTGTTATTGTTTTACACCTATCACATAAACATTACCTGAGCTACTGTACAACCCACGTGTGTTAACGTCATACCTAAGATCACAATAAAAGATATCTTACTTGTTAAAGTCTCAAGTTTTAACATTTCATGATAAATATATGAAGTTCAACATTTAAAAAATATACCGTCCCGAATCACTTCCCACATCTTATTTGCAGTTTAAATACATTACAGGATACTTTCAATACATAGAATTACGGAAACTGAACGTCATGTCGACTTATGTGTATAAAAAATAAAATTTCAAAGACCTTTTGATCTGAACACTTCAGAAACTACAAAATAAGTCTGATATATTGTAAACTTCATGCTAGTAATATATTTTTTACACGAGTTCAAATCGGAGATTATTTCACAAATATAATTAGATTATTTATTCTCCAACGTATATTTCGTGTACTGACGTCACGCAAATGACTTCTCTTTTCATCTTTTGATACGGTTCACATCTCGAAATATATGGGGCTAGTCCGAATTTTTATTATACAAAGCATTTTCATATGAATAATTTCCTCGTACAACATTTCATAATGGTTTGTATATATGAAGTACTGATTTCCTCAAATATATTCATTGAAATAATAATTGTAATAATATAATAAATAATAACTGAATAACAATAATAATAAAGTTATTCAAATTATATTCATTCTAAAGGAACTGAGATAACGACACTTGTTCGATGTTGTCAAACATTTTTACTTCACATGAAAGCTGAATTTGTGATTGATACTCTTTCCATATGGATGAATATATAATCTACATCACTTCATGATTGCATACCTTTCCACAAATAAGTTTACAAAAGCAATATATAAAGATGTTTGTTTGTTTTTTTATTGTTGTTTAACGTCCCACTTAAGAATCTTTCACTCATATGGAGACGTCACCAAATGCCGGTGAAAGGCTTCAAATTTTGGCCTATGCTCGGCACTTACGGCCATTGAGCAGCGAGGGTTCTTTAACGTGCAGACACCTACTGTGACACGGAACCTCGAGTTTTACTGTCTCATACGAAGGACAGGAAACCAACCTGCCGCCGGCAGGACTCAACTCCCGACCTCATGATCAAGAGTCGAGCGCGCTACCGACTGAGCCAGGTCGGCTCAAAACATAAAGAACACACACACACACACACACACACACACACACACACACACACACACACACACACACACACACACACACACACATATATATATATATATATATATATATATATATATATATATATATATATATATATATATAAAATAATGGATTTTGTGAGATCAAGGAGATGGACTCAGGTAGTCAGCTGCACTGCTGATGTAAGTATCCCTAAGTGTAAGTATCAAATACAAATACACTGCAATTAATTTTAAAGAGGCATTAAATTTAGCTGTTGTTTCAAAAAAACTATATTCCTTTTTTTACAACCTAGATTTAGATAATTATAAAATTCTTGAATTCCTATATATCTTATGAAAATTGCTTGAGAAACCCATATTTGGCACTTTTTCATTTGCAATTGATTAACTCAAGAATATAAATACCACACTGAACCTGACTTTATTTTCCAGAAATACATAGGGATATAAGATTTCTATGTCTATGTATAGCTCTTTTTTGTTACTGTACGTCAAGTGAAAGTAGTCAAACGAGAAAAAAATCGAAATATGTTTTTAGTAAAAACAGATAATGCCACTTTAATCAAATTCCCATTGGTTCTACTTTTTCCACATTTCCGCATTTTCATGTGTCTCAGTATCTTCACGAGTGAGAGAAATAGAAAGAAAGAAATAGAATCAGATAGAAGGGAAGATAAAGAATGAAATAAAGATAGTAGGAGACAAGTAAGAATGATACAGCCTCGGGGAAAGACAGAAAAGAGAGAGCGATATACTACCGTTATATATGATTATTTAACTAATACAATGACCTTAAAAATAAACATTTAACAAAACAGAAATCAAAAATTAATTCGATTGCCCATGGAAGCTTTCTTCTTCTTATCTTTTAAATGCTCAAACTTATCTTCTTGAAAATAATCAATTGGATATACAGTGTGTTGGTATACATACGCGTACGTTTGCTCATATCTCAAGTTTTAATGATTCCAGTCTGAACAAGTTTGATGTTTACTACAAACTATACCTGTGGAAGTGTTTCTTTCACACTTAATCACTTTTGTCATCCTGTACAATACCAGGAATAGATCTGCCTTTGTGATTTTAACACCATTATTTTCTTGTTTATTTACCGCAATCACTTTTCGGTCACAAATGGTACTTGAAATTCGAATTTGAAATGGTGAAAATAATAATAAACTGGCAGTAATTTTAAAGTTCAAACAAAACGTATTCAAATTAAATAAAAAGTACACAAGATAGATATTTAAATGTTTTTTTATTTTGTAGAATGTTTTCAATCAATCTTAGTGTCTGTGAGAAAGAAGAGCTAAGCGATGTTAACATGCATGACGAAAGTAAATCGACACATCTTACACAAGACTTATGTAGTAACGATTTGCTCAATATCGTCTTCCATATATACAGTGTGGGAAATAGCTAACGTCGTTAACACACTTTCGGGATTTCTCATGTATTAGTAACTCCTGTCTAAAAGCTCTGTTATAAACTGAATATTTAGTTTTTGGGTTTAACTGATTTGCTTTTAAATTTACAAGAATCAATAATCAACGTATATTCTAAATGAATTTGGTACACTGGAATTATGATACAGTTATTTTGATACTATATGTAGTATATAATGATAGAAGTGGCATTAGTGTATCAGTACATACAAATGGAAAGACTAAGGGTACAGAAGATATATATATATATATATATATATATATATATATATATATATATATATATATATATATATATATATTGTTATTAATATTATTATTATTTTTTTTTTTATAGAAAAAAGATGCTTCGGAATATTACTTTTAAAGAATTGAACCCCACGTAAAGATGAACAGGAGTGTACAAAACAGCTATTATATTTATTTAAACTTAATGTTTTGCTTATATTTACTATATAAATCAAGGCAGAAAATTATAATTAATAGGCTTTACAAAGTTAAGTCGGTGTACTTCTGTTCAACTCATTACGTGACTACAGAGATTACAAGTGCTCGAAGTGTACATACACACACACACGTGTGTGAGAGTGTGCGCGCGTGTGTGTGTGTGTGAATTATGTTCTACTGTTTAATTTTAGCCTTACGATTTATCAGATTTAGGATGGAGTCTGCTTTACATGAATAAAGGAACATATAGGATAGAAAATGGTCATGGTTGATGCGTATTGGAATACCGACTGTCTAAAGAAAGACATTTTCTACATGGACGTTAGTTTGTCAGCTAGAAATGCTGGGATATTTCCGATATCCACTTGTACTTGTATTTCCAATCGGATTAATGTTAGTGGGAATACGTATCATGATAACAAATGATTGGAAATTGACATTTGCGGGAACAATTTTTCGTGGGGAAAACTTATTCAGACGGGAATTGCTGCTTAACAGTAGTAGAGAAATCGTACAATTTGATACTCTCAATATTACAGAATTTTAGTATCTGTTTGGATTTTTCGTAAATATATTTGAATCAAACCGTTATTGCTTTGATATAAGCGATCCCGGGTAAGGTAATAAGATAGAGAAGAATGGAAGGACTGTAAATACTCGATAATGCATTGTAAAGGGGAATTATTCAAAGAAGTTAAAGGGCCATAAATCACTGTAAAAGGTAACTCTACATGAAGAAACATGATTATTATAAGATATAAAGATTACAACAGAATACGTTAGTGTGAAAAGATGAACAAAAATTGCGCTGTCTCAAGCTATGGTTAGTAGTTAGTCTGTTTTTTCCAGTAATGAAATTAAATATTTGAGGAACAAGAAAGACCTAAGATATTTATATCATTTACTGATGTAAAATGAGAATGGAAAATTGTGTTAACGGAACAAACTAATGACAGCATGAATTACATAAATGTTATCAATATCATCAATACTGCCCATTTTCTATATACATGTATTTGTTCAATTAAATTCAAAAATTCTAAATCGCATTATCACACTTTCTCATTCAAAGAGTATTTAAGATTCAATACCACATGTATTTCTCCTCTAACTATAGATATCAACGTATTGATACATAGGTGTATTGGATTGGTTTTGTTTACTTTCAATAAATACATTTGTCAATAGTTTATGCAGCATTTGGTAAGACTTGTGTAATTTCATTGTATGACTTACCTGTAATATATCTCGGTAAACCAATTCAAACGTTCTCCAGGTTAACGTACGGGCATACAGATCACTTAACAACCATAGTAGTTAGAAATATATCCGCCATTAATCCCAACTACATTTGACTTCGGGTAACGGTAGAGCCGAGACTAAACTAACTAAATTCCTTAAATTAAACCGACGTTCCATGTGATATTCTGTTGTCGGGATAGACTTGTGCACGCCTTTGTATATCTCTTATCAACAGAAGTTACAAATTTAACATACCGAAATAAAAAAATAACATGAATCGATCCTATACTGACAGTGCGAACAGAAATAAAGGCTCTGACAAATTGTCATAGAAAAATCTACACACGCTTGAATGGACAACAAAAACTTAAATGTAAAGCTTTAAATTGAATATATTCATGTAGATTTTGTCGTCGTTGTTTCTGTTATAATCAGCTAAAGAAATCACATTGATTTAGATTTTGTAATACGCTTTAATCTTCATGAGGCGGTATGGATGTATTTAAATGCTTCGTAAATATAAATTCGTCCTAGGTAACACGGCTAACAATGCTATTTAAGGCTAGGATTCGAAGTACTGTATTTAAAACTCGCTCTCTTTCTGAAATACTGTATTAATGGATTTTAGATACCTTAGTATGTTTAAATGAGGTCGGTATTTAAAAGGGATAAAATGTAAAATTTGTTAGATTTGGGAAATAATCAGGCAGGACAAAACTACATTATTAATAGATAATATGAATCTCACACGTATATCAATGATAAACATAGAGACGTTCACACACACACACACACACACACACACACACACACAGATATATGTATATATATATATATATATATATATATATATATATATATATATATATATATATATCTGTGTGTGTGTGTGTATATTTATATCTGTCTGTCTGTCTGTCTGTCTGTATGTATGTATCACTACAACCAAAGACATTACATATCTAAAGGTGTCGGATCTAAGCAATTAGATACAGTCACGAAACGATTTATATAAAGTACTGAAATGACTACTATATATATATATATCAACTGCTTACACACGCATATACATGAGTGTACAATACACATACACAGGCCTACATTACTTGCAGAGGGCCGGTGGTATTTTCCCCGGGGACATTGTTACGGGGTACTCGTCTCCACTAACTGTGGCCGCCACCATATAACTAAAACATGTCCAAGTATCACGTAGAACACCATTGAAGCAAGCAAACATTCATGGAACTGAAAATACTCAATAATAGCAAGAGTTGTCTCCCGTTCATTACTATGATAGATACAATTTGTTTTTTAATTATTTGCTTTACTTGAATGATAACCCTTTAACTAATTTTGGTTTTTGCAAATTTCGATTACGAATTAGTGTTGTATAACGACTGCCCCGTAAATTTTAATTCCTCATGAATAGAAAATTAGCAAATGACCTTTATTACATTTTTATAGGATTTATCAATGAAATAAAATAATATTTTTCACTGTTATTTTTAACTAATTAACCTGTATTTCGATTGGCTTAATGAAAATTATCAATATACAGAGTGATATTTTTCATTTTAAGCTAATCAAAATAGTGCCAGGCCACTAATGAAAATCCGATTAATTAATCCCATCTATAATGTAACGATAATTTTTAATTCATTGTTTGATTGTAAACTGATCATATTTGCTAACAAATGCCAATAAGGAGTGATGCCGTGGTTAAAACTTTTATATTCACATAGCGACTGCAATTCCCTCAATTGCAAGTATATAGCGCGATGTATTGCATAGTTCAGTATTTGCAGTCACGTGACCCGAGTGTTAACTGCTTCACTTTTTGGCGTAGGAATGCATGAACGCATCAATAAAGATTCTTATTTATTTAATATCTCATAAGGGGACCAGTGTAACTGTGCATGTTGAAGTAAATTTTGATTAAAGGAATTATATTCAGGATCTAGATGATTTTTATTGCCAGTTGTGGCCAAGAATTTCTGATAATGCCATTAGACCTTAATAGCGGATCGTGATCTGACTACCGTGACCTACCAACTCACCAAGCCTCAATATTATAGAAAGTATATGAATGATATTTAATTTTATTAACACAATAAATTACACTTCTTCAGAAATTTCAAATGCATAGTCGCGGTCAAGTGATGTATTTCAATCAAAACGTGGTCTGTTTACATTTAACAAGCCGTAGACTTGTACAGAACATCGGGTAGCCTAAATCTAGGGCCTGACGAAACTTAACTGGAAAATGTAATAAATAGAAAATTTGTCAATTTCTTTTAAACAGCGTGGTTATTACATCGAGTGAGTCAGGAGAATATATTTTTAACACGAGTGCGCATCCTCTACTATATTTCATAATGTATCTGTTTAGAAAGCGGCCACATCTTCAAGGTTTTCATTTTTATTTGACTTTTCGAGTATATATAAACTTTGAAATACGATAGATATCAGAATTATATTATATAGGCTATTAAAACAACTGATTTATAGTTTAATGCATAGTAAACTAAATGTTGTTTTGATAATATAAATATGCCCAAAAGATAACGATTAGGGCATATTGTTCAACCTATCCGATTAATCCCGTTGTTTTATTACTTCATTCCCGCAAATCTTTACTTTTTGCCCGTCTCTGTCCGCAATTTAAAGATTCATTCTCATTTTTATGAAAACTAAAAATATTTCATATTTTTCAAAATGTTAAAAGGTGTACCAATTTTTACCAAGTTTTATAAATTGTTTTATCAGTATTTCATAGCATTCGCAAAGTTTTTAGTTTTAAGGGTGGCAGCTAGTTTTTAATGATGGAAGAGATAACCCAATTACAATGTACACGGGAAGAGACAACCGAAACTGGCAAACTTTCGCATAAACTCGGACTAGGTTCCAGCAGGGTTCGAACCTGCGCTGATAAGAGGTGAGATACTTCATGGTTTCAAATTGCTCGCGAAAGTAACAAAGAATGAAGGCATTATTGGTGACAGATACTGAGGAGTTATCTCCCTGTAATTCTTCTAGACGTACGCCACACGCGTAATGACTTGTCATTGCACTCTCAATTTTGCTGAATAATCGACCCAATAAAATAATCTTTGCATGTTTATTTTTTTTTTTTAAATCAATATTGCTTAAGTTACAATTAAATATCGTCTAACAGCACTGCAATTAACGCTACGGAGAGTATAATCGAGTGTCATCTAAGATCTACATGTTTGATATATACATTGTATATCTTTTTTATATCATATTATTTACTCTTTTACCCAAATTTTTGGATTATATTATTATCATAATTATCATCATTATTTGTATATATATATATCCTTCTCATTTCCATTTCATTTTCATTTTTCCATATTAGGCTTTTTTCGACTAAAACAAAGTACGCCGGTGTAACTTTATTTGCTATTTCTATTATAACGCAAAACAGTGAAATAACTAATCACAAAATCAATTTTGTATTAAAACCCACCCTGTAAATTCAAAATTCACAACAAGACAATACATTAATATGGAGGTGAAATACATGTTTAATGTAAAAGAAGTTTGACAATTTTTGTCGCATTCCGTTATATATACGTTTTCTCTCTTTCTTTCTTTCTCTACTTTGCCCGCTCGGAATCGATTTAGTATCATTTATAAGTGGATACATGTATATAAACATCATTATATACCCTCTGGTCACTTGTCATTCAATTATTTCCCAGTTCGTCTTGATATCAAACTTCTAGTAAGTAACTAACGTCATTCCTTTCACGATAGAAACACACAAACATGCGCACACTCACGTACAGAGAGAGAGAGAGAGAGAGAGAGAGAGAGAGAGAGAGAGAGAGAGAGAGAGAGAGAGAGAGAGAGAGAGAGAATAATTTTTGCGTGTTTTTACCTTAGCATCATGAAAAGTTAGTTGAGATTGAGTAGGCCTTTCTGCGTAAATTTGGTGACTTCGGGGCCAGATTAGCGAGGTGGTATCTTAAGTGAGAATGTGGTCTTATTCAATATCTTATTCAAATATAATTGCTAAATTTATTGACTATACAATCATGATCTTAAATGCGAGGTGGTCTCCTAAGCGAGGTGGTCTTTAAGAGATGTTCCACTGTATACACATTGACTTTCTTGTAGGTCTATAGAATACGTGTAACAGAAGTGTATTTTATCCTCTTTATTGTCAATACATGGTAACAGCAATTATAAATACTCACAACAACATCCGTATAATAATGATAAATGTGTATACCCCATAACTATTTATCTAACATAGTTTATGTAGAATTAAATAGCAAACATTCATAATATAACAATAATTAAACAGTATGTACAGAGTGTTTCGTATCCAGCAGGTTCTGTAATATGATAAGTATGGCTGCTCAGCCAAGTCATAACATTAGAATCCTGTAACATACCACCTGATCTGTTTTGTCGCAGGTGTACGTATTTTAAAACTGGATACAACAGGTTATAATACATTCTACTGAAAGTGACTGATATACCTGCGTGTTTTTTTATATAAATAGTAATAGGAATTTAGCATTATGGTTCTTGGTGAATTGGTAAATTCAAGACGGCTACCAGACTAAGCCATGCTGAATTTATAAGCTTGACAAGATAGCAGCTGATTTTTTACGACATAACTCTTTTGACATGTGTTGAAATAACAATATGCACCAATTAATAATGTTTTTCATTTCCAGACATTGTCTATAAGCCTATGCTCGGACAGAAAATGACATCATGGAAATAGAGACAATGTATTGAAATGTTTATCTGAATAAACATTGTACTTGTAAATATAAACGCTAAATATTTACGTTTGGTCAACGGAAGTAAACCAGCAAAATAACGCCATATTAGCATAAAGCAGATACCAAAATGTCAACAGTGGCAAAATCCGACAGGAAATATGAGTTACGACCACCAGAAACGGACTTCTGGAACATTCAGTTGGATCGGTTGTCATAGAGGTGTTAAAACCCCAACCAGTCAGTATCATTTTTTCTGGGTATATTTCAATTCCTCCTCCAGATCCGTTCATACAAAATCAATTGATATATGACCATTTGTTCACTGACAAACAAGTATTGAACTTCTGGATACAATTTACGATGAAACTATGTCTTTCATGTTACCCATATTTGCAAACTTGCATTGTTTCAATTGTAGAAGAGTTAACATGAAATAAGGAGGAGGTGGAAATTGGTATCATATGCCTGTAGAAACGAAATCGTTCAATTCACAATGGATTTGCAGATATACAACATTACCACATCTATATATATATATATATATATATATATATATATATATATATATATATATATATATATATATATATATATATATATATATATATATATATATATATATATATATATATATAATATATATATATATATATATATATATTTGTGTGTGTGTGTATGTGTGTAACGATTTTAGCCAATTTGCAAATAGCAAATCAAAAGAAGAGAACACTATATATATGTACAGTTGTACCTAAAATATCACAGTTATTGGCTCTTGGTTGTAGAATTTATAATATATTCAAGTGTCCCTCTTTATACGTTTGCCAAGTAGAGTAATAAATGTTTCCAGAAATTGTCACGTGTGTATTTAAAAGGGGAGTTTTGTTTTTGTCTTAGTAAATTCGACAGTTTATTCTCCCTTATCATACTCAATTTCTTGAAGAAAGCATCATCATTTGCATAACTGTTTTCATGTGGTTTGTCGAACGGCAATTGCTCTTTCTTCTCGTAGGTTGACGGGAATGTTCGCGCATCCTCAAGGTCATACACTTGTGTTGGCATAGGATATGTTGGTATAGCAGTTACAGTTACAGGGACCGTAAACTGAAAACTTTTACCATTTGTTGGATCTTCAAACATCATGTTCTGTTGTCCGTTTTGTTTGTTGTATGTTCCTTCGAAATTTTTGTTGCTGCGCACGACTCGTGCTTTATTTCTGCGTTCCGAAGATGTTGGGAATTTTCTTAGAACATTTTGGTTCAGTCGCAAAGACACTTTCACCTTTGTCTTCGAAGAGGCTGGTGCAGCCGCGGGGATGTTTAGATTAAGTTTGTCTTTTGGCGCCGGCGGAAAGCCTGTCTCACCCCGAAATGGTACTACATCCATAGGACCGAGAGAAAGTTTGGCATTTTGAAATGGATCCTTAGGTTTCCTGTTATCTACAACTGATCTGGACTTCCATCGGCTGTACTGACCTGAAGAGAAAATGCAACTATATAATAAATACCAAAGTATTAATCTTCAGGATCTCCGGGGGTAGCAATATACCAATAATCTGGTGAACCTTGAACATACACGGACATATGGAAATCCAGAGGTGGGATCAGGTGTCATTGAGGAGTAAGTATTCCATGTCGAACGGTCACATCCACCAAGGATACACAGTAAAATGAATGAATGTTAATGTTTATAACTGAAATTGTTAATCGTCTTGAAATTGTACTAAAATTTATTTCAACATTTTTTTTACATTATTTCAGATCCATGTGTCCATGTTCAAAGGGAAACATACAATTAAATAACAAGATTAAACACTGCAACGCATTTTTATCATTGCCAAGGTTTGGAATATTTTTCTAGTACAGATATATGTAACGTTTTAATACACATTTGTTAAACGCTATGAATTATGAAGTGAAAGTCGTTGGTCTTTCGACTTAAAACCAAGGCCCCATGTTACAGAAGGCCTGGTAGTAAAAATTAGCTCACTGCATTGGCACCAGTCGATAAAACAGGCCAAACAATTGTAGTACTTCACCTATATCTGATGACATATTAATCAAAAGCAAAAACGTTTGACGGGATGTAAAAGAACAAATAAACAACTTGAAGAATAAAACCAAGCTCTAAACTTAAACGAATATCACAATTCTAATGATATCCCATTTCAACAAATAATCGTTTCCACTACTGTTGCTTTCCACAGCAAGTAATCAGCGATAAAACTTATCATTGTACGTTGTATTCCGTCACAGTTGTCAACCAAATATAGCATTTGTATGTAAATTTGAAAATGCAAATGTGGCTTGAGTCAGATAACGGTCAATAATGTGTGGTTATAATATAATGTATGAAGTGTCTTTTTGGTGTTGAAAAGACAAATGATTCTGCTTATAGAGGTTTTATGCAATGAATTATTTTGTTCCGATATGATGTAACAATATCTCCCGCCTAGCAGTAAACACCCCACCCGAAAGAAAATAATGTGCAGTTACAGTAGTCGAATATAAAAAAATTCAGATACCAAAGTATAAATCAATAGAATGTCCAGGACATAGATACAAATCCGGTAAAAATGGACAAACTCGGACCACTGGAAACCAAGAGGTGGGATCAGGTGCCATGGAGGAGTAAGCATCCCCTGTCGACCGGTCACACCCGCCGTGAGTCCACAGTCAAGCATTTCACCTTCAGAGGCTAAATCTAGGCGATTTCTAATATTGAGCATTTGTTTTGGACTCCTTTGTAAAACTGTAATTTTGATATTGATAATAGTATTTACACTAGTATATATGAATACAATATGTACACATATCCTAAGATGATGCCCACATGACGAGTGTTTAGAGCATCGCACTTTGAACCATAAAGTCTGGGTCGAGTCCGCTGGAACCTTAGCTCATTTTTGTGAGAAAGTTTGCCCGTTTACTTGCGGTAGGGCGATGGTCTCTCCCCAGGTGCATTGTATACGGGTTCCCTCCTCCACCGATAAAACTGTCCTCCAGTTTTAACTGAAAAATTGTCGAGTGTCGTGTAAAATAAAAATATCAAATTAAATCCTAAAACTAAGAATATGTCTAAGACTTCACCAATAGTGTTTAAGATTTATACGTATTCCGATGAGAGCTATGTGGGACGAAATATTACTATGCAAACAATAATTTAAAATTTGACTAAAACTTTGCTAAGTAGAACAATCTATAAATAAACAGAATAAACCAGTTTTGATTCCACACATGTTTACATTCTAAACATTCCAAACACTTCATTATGGGTAATTAAAACCCTAATGATATCAAACCCTGACCTTGAAATGTGTTTATATCATTGCATACTTAATTCACAACAGGTGATATCTAAATAATTCAAACATGACACCTGATCATTATCCGGAACACAGATCACAAACAGGTCACCCTGAGATAAAATGATAATGAACCAAGGTCTTTTAATACCTCTGTCATACTCTGTCATACAACACTAATAACCCATAAAGAAGTCAAAAATAGCTGTTCTTACCCTCAAATGGATTGGACGAGCACGGATCTTAATACAGACATTTTAGTTCTTTTTTATTCAACTAGACATAAAATGACAGTCGCTTAATAAAACACCACTGTCTTCTTTTATTTGCGATAACTAAACAGAATTAGAGTTTAGGTTAAACTTTATGTTTACCGATATGTTTAAACTTTATGTTTACCGATATGTTAAAAGCATATGCTTTAATCAATGTAAACCTCATGTGATGTAACGCAGTTTAAAAGCTTTTATTTCACATTTTAAATGAAATTGTGATAACCTATTGATATATTGTTATTTCAAAACTCGTTTGTTAAACAGAGTAATATTCCGGAAATAACACAAGAACGTACGGTATTTTGAAATGATCCTTTGGAGATCAGTATTGGATCTGTGAATTCCCTTCTGCAGATAAAAAATATTTACTTTTCATTTAAGTGTAAATTTCCTATTTTCGCGTCTTGAATCTATATTGGATGTAAATGTCAATAAAAGATTACAAGCGTGACTCTTTCCATGTAGATAGTGACGTCTCCATGGAAACGCCATATTAGGACATCAAAGGACCCTCAAATAAAATAACACTTCAAAGAAAAAGTGTAAGCTTAGCTTATACAGGACAAAATGGAGGAAATTAGACGGACGTGCAAATGCTTTTGACATATTAGCGTGTATGTGATTTGATCTGTGATTTGGCTTGTTGTTATTTACACTTGTTAAGTGTTTTGATCCATTACTTCCGCCTGTGTAAGGCTTCAACTCGGCAACGATAGGTGTAAAAAAATGTATATATTTATGTTAACAAGATGTTTAATAGCACTATATTATACTCACTTGGCCGAGCAGTAATGGAGTAGATCAGAGTAACAATCAAAACGGTCTGTAAGGAAATCTGAAAAATATCAAATAACAACACAATTACTTAACACCTCATGTTTTATTTCATTATAAGATCAATGATTGGTCAATGGACTATATACATAACTGTCACAATGCTACTTTATACATGTCCGAAACTGGACAGAAGAAAAACAATAACTGTCACCAAAAAATAAAATTCTCAGTGCATTCTGTTGATATATTGATAACACACAGATACACAACAAACGCAGGTACACGCATACAAAAGCAAATATTATATACAGTTCATCCTCGATATACCACCACCTTTTGTTTTCCTGAATTTTGGTGATATAACGGGTTTGGCAATATATCGAGGTTTACTATTTTCGATGTGTGGTCGTTTTCATCATGACATGTCTTCAAACCCTTTTGTATATCGCTTCCAGTTAACAACTCATTATCGCAAATTCAGATATATCGTCTATTGTTTAAGTTTGGAAAATTCGGCACACTACTAAAATGGCCAAATTTAAACCGTCAGAAATATGTAGCAGTACATGTTCGACATCCGGAAAATCTATGTCCGTTTCTAACATTAACCGCAAAGCATTTCTAATGTTAACTTTCGTCGTTTTTGTTGTTGTTGATGTTGTTGTTGTTGTTGTTTAAGATAACTCTTTGACAGGTCGGTCATACAAAGGTTTTAAGTTTATATATCTCATCTACTCATAATTATTTCTTGACGTGTGATAATTGCTGTGTAAACACACGGCGTGTCCAGAGATATGACACTCGTAATCAGGTCTCCGTCTGACTTCTACACTTTGTTCATATTTAAACATACCAGTTTATGACACTCGATAATCGAGTCATCTCCATTTGCAGTCGAAGTATGAAGTCAACAAACTAGCGTCAGGTCACAGTTTTACTCACTCGTGTCTTTTAATCTGGTCTGGCGATATGTTCGAGAGATTAAACAGGTAAAAATGACTAAAGAATCGGCGGCGGATGGCGGTATGCGGGTTTTGGCGTTACAACGAGGAAACCCGTCCTTCAAGAAATAGGTGCGTTATGCAGGTTTGGCGTTATAACGGGGATGAACTGTATATATATATATATATATATATATATATATATATATATATATATATATATATATATATATATATATATATATATATATATATATATATATATATATATATATATATAATACCAAAGTTACAATGCTCAAGACGATCGTTTCTGTCGATTGGACTTCATCAGCATAACGATTATGATGGATATGGTTTAAATACTAAATTGGTTTTGAAGAAGTCGAACAAAATACATCATCCAAAGGAATCATAATCATGGTCGTTTATCACCTGAATACATATGATCGAAAAGGTAGCAATGGTCATTAGATACATAAATGATTGAAAGTTTAAAGTTAAAAATAAAAAAATTCTCATTATGGTAATAATGATAAATGATTTGCTTTAAAGCCAGGATGTTAACAGATTGATTTTGAGTTATTATTAGTTAAATTAGTCAAATCCCTTGGTAATTGAGATGAAATTTCTATAAGATCGCCATTTTGAAATATTTTTGTGTGACTGATGTGCCATGTGTTTAAATGCAGTTTACAAAGAAAGACTGATTGAAATGTCCCCAATAATTGAAATTGCATTTTATTTTTCTTGTTATCATTTTCGAACCTGTTGAAGCACACTGGATAAATTTTATATATTTGACGAATCAAAATAGAATATGATGAATAATAACATCGCTATCGTCGTTTAAATTATACATATCAGTAATTAGATATGTATTAGGATATTTTTGTATTTGGCGATTTCGATGGGATGGCTTCGTTTTCGTTTTTATCTTATATATTTAAAATATTCTTATATCTATTGAATGTTTTCTGTTGATTTGGTTTTATTATTATTTACATATGTATGTTAATTTGCACTGAATCTCCAGAAAAGTCAACACGGAAGTTCTTTTGCAATAACGCGTGTAATACGGTGATTAACGTCATTATCTGCTATAAAGACATACATAACAGATTCGTATATTGCTGTATGTAGTAAAAAACAACAACATTTGTGTTTTATTTGCATTTTATAGTTTCTATGCGACATTATTTCTTGCTCCCGATAATTATAGTAGTTAACTATCATAACCAAATATCACCCCCGCATAGGTCGTTCCGCCTGATTGAGCCATAATGCACACATATACCATTATACTCCCTCGACTTTCTTGTTCGAGTGATGTTTGATGCACTAATATGTCGCTTAGAAAGAATTATTAACCGACATGCATTCTTCCCATAAAACAAAGCTTGGACACAAACTAATGTCGGACGTGCAAGTAATTGAAATGTAAGCTGTGGGAGTGAGTTTCGGAATTTTCAGAAATCACTGGTAATAAAAATGTAACTGCAATACAAAAATCATTTGTCCATTTAGAGGTTAGCATCTTATCAACCGCAATTGCTAATGAGGTCAAACGTTTTATACACAAACATTACACGTTTACATGTGTGTATGTATGTTCGTATATATATATATATATATATATATATATATATATATATATATATATATATATATATATATATATATATATATATATATATATATATATATGGCAACAAATAGTAAATAATTATACGGCATATATTTAAAACTTTTACAATTCAAAATTCACAGCACCTCTTGTAAGTGCTTTATCAAATTGATATATCATATTTTGGTTTTTTGACCAATTTGTGATTCTAAATTGAGATTGAATGATAAGAAACTGGCATTTTGAAACAACCAATCAAAATTGTGACAACCTATTCTTTTTACTCTCATCATTTAATCTAAATTTAACCATTCCATTTTCATTTTTTTCATATCAGATTAAGATGTTTAATAAAACGTCAATATTATATGATAAAGTATCTACATTTAAACAACATTATACATTCTAATAATGACAATATCATGATTGAAATGTCCCTCGAACTGTTATACATTGTTTGAAAAGCGATAAGACATTTGTAAATTTAGCTTTCCCACCCTTTATTGAGCCCCTCGCTGGTCATTGATCTTCATATGTAAGTGTCAATATTGCGGAAGTAGTTTAGGTTTGCTTAGGTAAATATGCATAAAAAATATCCCATCCATCAGTAATTACTATCAATGAGCGTGAGTTATTGCGTAATTGTGTGCAAATTGAAGACTTCTTCAGGCTGCATAATCTTATTTTATGAAATATAAAAAATTGTTAAATCGTTTATAAAATAAATCTTAAGAAACAAGGACATATATCTTTTTCTTTTTAAAACGGTACATAAAGTTAAATAATTAAATAAATTAATGACATGGGTTTGTTTATTTGAATTTTTAAATGACGAAACAAAATTACTATCATTAAGTGATGACTAGTCTTCTGGGCTGAAGTAAAGGCCAGGCCTTAGAGTTTTTCCGAACACCGACGATCTCGTTATCACATTTGTATCAATTCCATGATCTCAAAACTACGTTTTGTATCAATATTACAAACATAATACCAAAGTAGTAATACTCAAAACTATCAAACATTTGCTTTATCGGCATAATCAAACAGTGCACGATTACGTTCACACGACCTCCCATTAAGCTGGTACCTGCTATCCATATCGAAGATTTTTCTCAACGGGACAAAAAGCAATACCAATAAAGATCAAAAGTGAAAATAAAAAGCCATAAGCAGTTTGACATATCATCGAGTCATATTTAATCAGATGCATTCGAAACCATCCCAATATCCAAAAACAGTGATGGTGACGAAGACCTCTTTGTCATATATGTCCACGGTTTAAGATTTTATCAGATAGATGCGTAATTTTCAATTTAATCTGAGCGGTTAACAGTAGCAAATGGCACTGTGTGTAATAAAATATGTCTTGACGATTTGGATTTGAATTTGGAGTTTACACTGTTTGTACCAAAGATTCTAAATATGTTCTTGAACCACCTGTTTGTTTGTTCATTTATGTAAAGCAATGTTAACATGTGATTGCAGTTTGAAGGTAACCGACGGATTGTAACAATATTATAATGGAAATGCATGATCGCAATGTACCCAAGAAAAGATATTGAAAAATGGTATTCAGTGGGTAAACCGGTTCCCCACATATCAATTTATGTTCGAGAGAAGATCGAAACAATACTGAGGAGGTTAGACGCATCGTGATAATAAAATTGTCATAGCCCCTCAGCTACGGAGACCCTCATCAACGAGACACTGCGAGTAAAAGTATGATATCTAGCCGAGATCACGTCATCATACAAATGGAATAAATTCATTTATCCATCGGATAAACAAAGTATATAGATCTACTAACATTTTCGAAATGCTAATTTCAGCATGATATTTTATAATCTTCATTCTTTTAATAATAAATGGGTAAAATCGTATAAATGTCGTATTTTAGCCACGATTCAATCTAAAAACAGAAATTTATGTTTTTGGTATTTTCTGTAAAGAATAATTTAAATGTGTTTTTCTTCAGATTGGCACCTAATTAGGTCAAAATTTTAATTTCGAGTAAACTGATATGCATTGTAATATTCTATATGATGTGAAATAAACGACTGACAACAGTAATGATTATTAAATTTGTGCATTGATTTATTTATTGCAAAATCCAGGGCTCATAAACGCTATAAAGTGGAACTTCGCCCAAACTCCACCTAGTCCAGGGAACAGTCTTTTATTTAATGATTATCAGATAAGTCTAGACCCTCACTTAAATGAGCACCTCGCTAATAAGACCAATACGAGTAAGTCTGTTAGGTGGTTGTGATAGCGAGGTAGTAATGTCTTTGTTTTCATCCCGTAGGATGTATTTTCACTTATTTCGTGTTTACGTTCAAAATCGTATTTCCCCATAAAATTGCTCTGTTTTTTTGTTATTACTCGAAGAGTTAAAAATAACCACATCGTTTCAAATTAATATAATAAACAAAAAACGTATAACTAGAACTTTTCTAGTATGACTTTTATATACTTTATACAAGACTATCAAAAAGCGTCTACGACGTTATAACTGCGTGTCTTAAATAGTCTTATGTCTAAAATAATAATAATGTAATTAATGCAGAAAATGAATGAATGGATGAAAAACTACTATATTATAAGATATAGGTCAGCCTACCTTCATGCTTGTATGTATCATAAACAACAATGAGATATCTCGTTGAAATACTTTCAGATTTGTTGAATAATTAATACATGTTAACTACCGATAATTATCATAAAATAAAGCGATGCGACATTGTTGTTTTGTTTTTAGATATGTATGCAGGATCTACATTTAACAATGAATTATATAGAAAGCATTCTCTGTGACAATATTTTGCAAATCAAGAAGATAAAAACAAAACCAAAGTTAGCTGCACATAACTATTACGACACTCGTTCTTTCGGGGGAACTATACCTTATTCAATATAACCACTATAGATGTGAAAGCAACTTACCATTTTGTAGATTGTGGTTTAAAAGTAATGCAGTCTCCTTGCGGTTCCTTATCTAAATTTCTAACATCCAAATTATTATAGCGAAACAACTATGAGAGTGAACTCCGTGTCCGTCCGTCCAGCACGGTGTTGTAGATGGAAATATTTAGTGTCACTATGCTAAACGCTTAGAAATACATAATAAACTTGGCGAATGACCCGTGAATTAGACTTTTTACTATGTATCTTATACCTCGACGGTGCCTTTATATTTGTGATGTCTTATCTACACTTTGCACTTATTATATGAGGGGGGCTTGTAATGGCCACGCTTGACGTAATGATAAACTCATCAACATAAAGTGCAATACATCACGGTTTCGCATCAGTGATTATAAGGGAACGACGCGGCACGCCAGGTAAACACATGCCCTCGCCAATCCATCAACATATACAAATATGTGGTCCTTCTGTGCGTTAACTTGACTTAATATAACTCGATACCATTAAATCAAAACCTTCAAAATTCGAAATATGTATCAAAACAAAACAATAATTTTTTTATTTTTGCAATAATCGATATAAATGTAATTACGAATAAAACAAATTTCACAACCACAGAATTAGAGGAAGTATTTTTATTACGTCAAAGCATATAATAAATAAAAGGTATATAGATCAATTTGCAATTATGACGAGGTCAACAGATAAATATTGTTTTAATTATAACGTAACACAATGTGAACACACATTCTGACCATTTTAGTAATGTGAGGTGCGGAGGTCATAACTTTTACGGCAAAATAAATTACTAAATATAAATGGATCAGTAGACAATACTTTTCATGTAATTTCCCACTATTCTCTTTCTATTTTTATGCGTATAAAACAACTTTTGTTTTTATGTGCGATTATCAATATGCATATCTCATGAAAGCAAACAAAACACACTATCTGATATTGTTTCAATAAAACGCTTAGAAATGATATACTGTGTTAACAGCTTTCTAAAAATCAGAGCAACAGAACGAAGGAACAATGTATGTTTTTTTTATCTATATTAAGTAAATAATCAATTAGCAGATAGAAAATATCCATCGCCGTTTCCGGTTATTGAGGCATTTCGTAATTAGATGCATGTGATAAAATAAAAAACACATATGTGCTTGTTTCGGGTTTGTAATCACAAACATGTTGCTAGTTGCTTAAACATCATTTCCCTCGGGCTTATTTAGTGCTTAAACGGCGATCGATTTAAAGGTAAGTTACATGTTCCCCTGATCAGATTCTTCAGGTGCGTCTAGAAGGCGGACAACATTTGTCATAATTTTAAGAAAATGTCAAGAAGTAGTTGTACTTGTACTTTTGTTATGTTGATTTCTTATACTTATCGCCATGTGTAATAATTCAAACTCCAGTTAACAAATGATATGATGTCTCTACCTAGTATGTCGTAAATCTTATTTACAACACCAAAATTGCAGTTTTACAAAAAAAACAAAAAAACAAACCAAATGCTCAAGACGATTGTTTCTGTCTCTAAGACTTCATCAATAAAACGTATAACCCTTTTCTTTTAATATTTATTCTTATTACATTTGATAGTTTGTCTGTTTCGTTAAACATATTGCTTGACTTTTTCAAACGTATTATTAACGCATATTTCGATAATTTCATAATTTTGTCGTTAGTAATGATATACCAATCGAGTATTTGGTATAGAGGGTAAAGGTCAGGGAATTTAAAACGGCAGCTGTGGCATATTAAAGGACCCTCACAACATTGGCAAGGTCAAATTTGTGTTACTACACCTGGTTGTGGTGACGTTTCCATATAAGTGAAACATTTGTGGCAGAAAGTTAATTACCGTGAAGCAAACATATATCCTGTGATGTATTGTAAACAACGTATAATTTAGTAAATATTTACGTATATAACATTTTGAACAATTTGCTTGAGTAATGGCATAAATGTTTAAAATGTTGTTAATTAACATTTAATTACTGTTCTTCTTTTAATTATCGTCAGCTTTGTTATGTAATTTTAGTTTTGCTACATATTCACACATATAGTGTCTGACATAATTATTTCTGTACGGTTCATAATTCGTAATGTCTCGACCATTAATTGCTTATAGCTTCTGTGAATCCTCATCATGATGTTTATCAGTTCATACAAAAACAAAGTAAAAGATTGTGCAATCATAAAAATAGAACATTATATTAAGATCTATGGAAACATAGAAAATGATTTGAGGACGTAATTGCGTGTATTTTTTTTATCAAAGCCAACAAAATATCATAAATGAATAATAATGACCGCGTTTTTCGACGTTGCTTCAGCTTCAAAAATTGACATGCGCTGTTATGATCCTCGGTGTATTTGACCTTGAGAACACTTGCATAATTACTATGATTATGTCAGAGAAATAATCTATCACACTGGAAAGTTAAAAACATTTAAATATATTTGACAACACATATTGCAGAATTGAAATGTTGTATATTGTATATATATATATATATATAATTACAAAAAAAGTGGAAATTGTCAACCCGAGGAAAAGAGGAAATACACTGACAACCGAGGTGATCGGGAATGTTATATTAATTATATTACCGAACCACTGTATAGAAGCATGTTATCCATTGAATCAGATAAAACACAAAATATACTAAACAGCAGTTTTATTTTTATACTTTATTCATACGTAACCTACGTAAGTTCATCAAGTTCGTAATACAAAATGCCTTCGATACCCAAACCGTTCTTTGCTTCGATTTCGAATCTTAAGCCTCCATCAAAGCGAGCATGTCTGTTTGGCTTCCGGAAATATATTTGATAACGATATCAATTATGTCAAATCATATAATTTCGGTTGTCAAATACATCAAATCATTTAGAGGTTACATCTAATAGAGAAAAAACTAACCGTACGCGCATACATTTCTGTGCATGTGATATTTTATGAATATCACCTTGCTGAATATCACCCTGGAATTACCGAAACAGTGGAAAATACGCTTATTGTCCAATGAAATCACTAGAATTTATAAAGAGGTATAATATAATAATTTATACCACTTAATATTATCTGAAATAAATTGAAATGATATGGCATCTTGTACTAACATATATTACCGCAGATAAATTGAAATGTTATACCATCTTATCGCAACTTATATCATCTGATATAAATCAAAATGTTATGATATTTTATCCAAAAGTATATTATCTAAATTTTATATTATCTTTTCTCAGCTCATATTTTCTCAGATGAACAGAAATTGTATTGTCGTATTCTAACTCATATTTTCTAATAGATAAATTTATATATCCTACAGTGAAATCTGAATATAAAGCCCCCTTAGAGACAAAAACTTTATAGGGAGGTGGTCTTTATATACAGGCTGATATGTGCATAAATGGTACTATTGGGGACAGCAGAAATCGGTTTTTTGACCAGGTGGTCTTTATACACTGGTGATCGCTAAAGCAGGTTATATTATCGTAGATAAATTAAAATGTTATATTATCTAATCCCAAATATTTTATCTTATATAACAAGGTAATTGATGCCTTATTTACAAAGCAAAACATCTGCAATTTATGGCACTGACATATGAATATGAAATTGTACAATTTATTTGGGTAAACTTTTCAAATATGAATATAAAAATACCTTTCAAGTGTAAATTCCGAGGTGATAAGTCATTTTACGTGTTGCTTAAGTCTGCACATTTTACTGTACATATTAATGTTTGAATAGTTTATTTTCAGTTTGACAAGTGTCGGCCCAATATATCACACTCCATTTTGCTTAAATTGGGTAAATTGATCGAAATCTGCACACAAATATATGTTTGTGATTCAAGTGTTTAACTTTTGTAAAATTTTGCTTTCATTGTAGATTCGCCTTCTCATCTAGGGGCACATGTGACGAAAAATAAACGGCAGCGAAAATAACCAGGTATACCGTGATACCAATTCTATAGTTTTTACGTTCAACTTTAAAATTAATTCCACCATTGTTTAGGCAAGACATTCCTCTCATAATTTTTGCAAGTTTATCTTCCATCAACTGAGTGACGTTATTGCAAGTTGTTTCTTGGGATCAAGTCAAAGCACATCTTGCTGTATGGGGTTAATAAAACATTATATTGACGGGAAATGTGCATTTCAGCTACACAAACTCAACATCAAGATCTGAATTTCCAAATCGCACTCTTATTTGAAAATGTAATGCTTTTTAAATAGAAAAAAGTATCAATTCGCTGAAAAATGTAGGTCTAGAAGGCTTGATGAAATGTATGCTATTAATAGTCATTTCAACGTCCTTTATAAGATTTAAGATATTAATGTTAAGACTTGCTTTAGAATGTTACTTTTTGATTATTTTAGCATCATAGACAACTGGTTTTTTTTCACGAAAATTTAAATGTTTAGTCATTGTTTATGACGATACTTATTTTGTCCAACACTACTCTGATTCTACACTTTGGTATTATGTTTATAATAATTATAAACACACTGAAGTTAAAGATATAAAAAGATGCTGGAAGTTCTGATAGACAATATATTTGTAATAATCGGAGAAGTAGTCTTTGATCAAACTGTCGGCATTCCTATGGGAACTAATTGTGCCCCTTTATTGGCTGACCTGTTCCTTTATTCATACGAAGCAGACTTCATTCAGAAACTATCGAATCAAAAGACGAAAGGTGTCTTTTATTTTGACATTTTGATATATCGACGACGTTTTGTCAAGTAATAATGACAATTTTCATACATATGTCAATGCGATATATCCCAGCGAACTAGAAATTAAATATTCAACAGAATCAATCACACACGCTTTATACTTAGACATTTTACTTACTATAGACACAGACGGGAAATTGGCAACTAGGCTATACGACAAACGCGACGATTTCGGCTTTCCCATCGCCTTACGTAAGAAGCCTTACACCCGCTGCAGATAACCAAATATAAAAGCTAATGTCTAACCTGAATTTAGTCATTTATCTCCCTAACCCTTCAAATTATACAAAATTGTGGACGTAAATATGATCTTAATCTATGAGAGTTTGATATTGATACCAAATACGGCTCTGCAAACTTGTATGAGTTTTGAATGCACAAAGTTGGATTTTAACGACGACAAATGAGTAATAACAATGTCACCAATATTATGTAAACATTGTTATCCTAGTTACAAACATACAAACACGTACAAACTCAAATACGTGTATATGTACACTCTTTAAAACTGATGTAGAATTGGTATTTCATACAATGCGGGGCTGTACTCTTGTTCAAGATTTCTCAGAAGAAATGTTTATGTAATTTTAATAACATAAACTTTCTTATTCGGTATTATATTCGGAAAATGCATGGCTATGAATAACGATAGTATAATGTGATAAACGTTGAATTAATTTGAGGAAATATGTAAAAACAGGATGACGTGTGCAAGAATAGCAATTGCATTAGATACAAATATACAGTATAACAAAAAATAATCAGGATAGATCTAGACCAAATTGAACAACTCGAAAAAAATATATTGAAGATTTTTTATTATGAATACATGGATTAAATATCGTACATCAAAATTCATTTTTTTTCTAGTTTTTATATCATTGTTTTGTGATTATTCGTTATCACTATGGATATGAAATAATAATAAAGATCATCATCGTCGTCGTCGTCGTTGGCCTCGTCATTTAATTATAAATTATTATTATTATTATTATTATTATTATTATTATTATTATTATTATTATTATTATTATTATTTTCTACATTTAAATTAATGTTCGACAAAAAATCCTTTTTACAGTGGTAAAATTAGATTTAAGGTAAGTTTTGAAACATTTGGCAATCGTTTTCTAATTTTCGTTGCAGATATTAAAAGTTAATTAGTTTTCACAGATTCAACTTCATTTTGTATGAAGACAAGCATTTGTATATTATTGTCACCCTTAATTTTTTTCTTTTGAGTGTCAGGCTTCATGATACATTTTTTCATCTTTACTGTTTGGTAGTATGACCTTTTCCGAATTCAAGATTGATCGTTTTTTTTAGGAACTGTTGGTTTTTAAAACGTTGGACTTTTCGTATTTGCATTTTAAAATAAACTGAATATTTGCATTTATAAATAAAGTGAAGTGTACACACTTTCATTCCACAAACGTCTTGTAGTTTGCGCTTCACTACTTTTGTGATATGTTAAGTTCTGTATCAACGAACTAAGGAAATCACCCAAAGATAAAAATGTGTATGCTTTCATTTGAATGAACTAATTAATATAGCTTCAATGTAATAAAAAACTTGCACATTCATATGACAAACTTGCAAAATTGGGAAAAAATAAAAAGAATAAAAAAAATTTCAACTATGGAATGTATTCCTCATATCTTTTTAAAATGTTTTACAGATAAATGTATATTGTTTAAGATTTAAATGTAATTTGCACATTTCAGAGTACGTAATTTTTTAGGCATGCATCGTCATGGGAGGGAAGTAAGATTGATCGAGGTATGTAACATGTGATTAAGCATGTTTATTCCATTCGTTGTCCTATTTCTAATATTAGAGGAAGTGTTTGAAATGTTTATAGCCTTATAGATTATACAATGATCAGTTGAACAATCATATATAATATATATTATGCCGAAATAGAAATATATAATACGTCAACATCTTTTTACAGTGGTCACTGTTTGGCAGATTGGGACATTCATATCTTTATTAACTGGTTTTGTATGTAACTACATTCTGTTTTAGAACTTTAGATCAATTTTAAATTCGGGATAAATTGGTGGAGACTTATTGTCAGAAACGACCGACTTGTGTATGTGTTTGTGCGTGCGTGAGTGCGTGCGTGCGTGCGTGTGTGCACGTGTGTGTGTGTATGTGTGTGTGTGTGTGTTTTGCTGATTTTTGTTTTATTTTATCCCGGTCCCTTTGGTTACCCAACCTAGCCATTATTACTAGAGTATAAACTACTGCATTACGAAACTTTGATTGGTTTATAGCAAAACGTCTCAATATATAGGTATTTTGATGACACGAGTTCAAGTTTTTGGAATGCTAATTACACTCCAACCCACTTAAATTGAACCATATTACATTGAAATCCCACTTTATTTGAAATGGTTTGATTATCAGGTCAATTTACGTAATTACGTGATAACTTCGTTATTTTGAAGTCCTGTATTTAAAAGAAAAAATTAACCCCGTCGAATTCAATTCATCCGGATGCGACCATTGCAGCAAATAACTTTCTTTCGATGAATTTTAATTAAATCAGGTATTTTCAATCTACGAGGATGAGTTTGATTATGGTGAAATATTTGCATGAGCTGTGGGACTGAAATAATTAGGAATAGTGTACATCTCTTTTTATTTTTAAAAATGTTTTTAAAATATCAGTCACCAGAGAACTACAAAAACTACAACATTTTGATTGAGAATATCCTTTGACCAGCTGATGAAGCAAATCCGAATCTGAATGATATATATTCAATAATCCATCACACAGCCCAGTTACAGCGCCACATGTTGTCTTTCCCCCAAAGCCTTGTATAAAATGTGATTTATGATATTGACAGTAAAACAGATTACCTTAATACATTTATTTTAAGAAAGTGTTGAGACAGTTTGCTTCCTTTGGCAAAATCAAGTTTTGCCTCAGGTGGTTTATACCTCAAGTACTTACGATTGTTGATTTGAAAATTGTTGAATCTTCAGAAATATAGAACAAATCTCAGACATCAAAGTATAAATCTTTGGGATGATCAGGATATAGATACAAATCTGGTAGAATAGTAGATAATATATCCTACATTATAATTATATATTTCAAACTCACTCTATTTTTATTATGGACTATAATTCCATTTTCGTTATAAAACATTCAATTATAATTGAATATCAAGTTTCAATACAAATTCATTCACGGAAAGGGGCATTCAGTTATCAATCTCTTTCAGTCAATTACGTTTGCAAAAGAGGAAAAATAATGTAAGCATGAAGAATAGAGTGCTGGTTGTTTCTAATATAAAATCTCAGATACCAAAGTTTAAATCTTCAGGATGTCCAGGATACATATCGGGTGATATTGTACAAACACGGACCAGAGGTATATATCATAATTTACCATAATTTACTTGACTGAAAAAAATCATAAACAGATTATTACTATATGCAGTATTCGATATATGGTCCAGTTCAAAATCACAATATGCGTGTAATAAATATAGAATTGTTCTTGATATTTCTACGACATATCATTTGTTAAAACTTTTTGCAAAGTCTAATAAGATTGCCTCAAAATAAGCACTATGAATTGCTATTCATGATGAAACCAAATTTTACATGACATATTTTCGCTGTATTCTGTTCACTCTTAATAGACACAAATCATTAGTAGTGATAATCACATCACAGGCGGAAGGTTGCGCAGTCCGAAACTCACGAAAGAAGAAAAAAAATTGTTATCTTGGTGGTTCAGCCCACGTCAAATCTAATTGTGTGGAAATTTATTTTATTTGGAAATATCTTCGATTTATGCATGTTCCGGTTTTCAACAGTGAAAAATTTACAACTTAGACTATTTCGGTAAATCTGCTTACATTCTGATTTCCCGTTGTGGTGTTATAAGTTTTTAGTTTTATATGTAGATGAAGACGATTGCATGCGTTAATTCAGAATATAAAAAATATCAGATGCAAAAGTAAAAATCTTAAGTATGTCCAGGATACAGATACGAATCTGGTAACTCTGGAAAAAAAGGACCTCTGGATCAAGAGTTTGGATCATGGAGGAGTAGGTATCCCCTGTTGACCGTTCACAACCGCCGTGAGTCTACATTTAAATCCAAATAAAATAAGTGAGGAACGAATCCTCACCACAACTGGTACAGACATCTCAACAACCGCTAACGAAAAGGTAACTCAACAGAGTGATCGCACTATTATACCGACCGTGAAATTTGCGGAACGTTATCATCAAATGCGATTTTCGATATCCCTGTGTCAATAATTTGTCATATGTTCATATGTTGAACATGTCCTGCTATATCGGATCATTTCTGAAATATATAATACCCCATATGCCGGTGATTGTGGGATCTTAAATTTACGATGTGAAAGCCAAAATCGTTGCGTATGTCGTATAGCTTAGTTGTTAGTTTCCCGATTGTGTCTATGGTAATTTAAATGCCTTAGAATGAAGAGTGTGCGCTTGATTCTGTTGTATCTTTAATTTCTAGCTCGCTGGGATATATCGCATTGGCATATATATGTAATTTGTCATTATTAATTGAAAACGTCGTCGATATATCTAAATGTCAAATTAAAGGACACCGCTAGCTTTTTCTTCTTTTGATTAGGCCGTTTCTGAATGAAGTCTGCGTCGTATGAATAAAATAAAAGGTCAGCCAATAAAGGGGCACAATTGGTTCCTATAGAAATGATGACATTTTGTTCAAAGACCACTTCTCCGAACATGACAAATATTTTGACTTCTGGAAGTTGTCTTTGATGCTAAAAAGTTCAGTTTTTAATTTTTATGTGGAATTGTTGCGTAAAGAGTAGAGAAGAATATAAAATTCTCAGATACCAAAGTTTAAGTCTACAGGAAGTCCAGGGTACAAATCTGGTGAACATTGGACAAACACCCACCTCTGGAAATCAAGAGTTGGGATCAGGTGCAATGGATTAGTAAGCATCATCTGTTGACTGATCACACCCGCCATTAGTCCACAGTCTATGAAATACGTTAGGAACAAATCCTCGTCACAATTGGTACAGACTTCTCAATGGTGAAATCGAGTCAGCGCAATCAACTATCGTAAAATTTGCAGAGCGTTGACATCAAAAGCGATTTTCGATATCCCTGTGTCAAGATAAAATAAATGACAGAACGTATTTTTTATAAGATAAAATACAGAAACTTGGAATAAGCAATGTAATGACTCTAGTTGTGTAGCATGTATATCTAAAAGATACTTAAGTACAGTACAATGGGTTTAATAAGTTAAAATACATAGTTTGAATAAACCAAGTAAAATTGACTGCATACAATGGATGCGTACTCCTCCATGGTACATTATCCCACCTCTGCATTTTCAAAAGGCAGTGTTTGTCCAATATTCACCAGATTTATGTATCTTGGACATCGTAAAGATTAATATGTTGGTATCTGATATTTTATATTATAACAATTAGATAAACATAAACACAAAACAGGTATGAATTCCGTTTGAACATATATTTTTCTTTTTATGATTGATGTTCGCGCAGTGTGTCATTACGTTCATATTTGCTCTTCGAGACATAGTTACTTCTTTAATTCTCTTCTAGATTTGTTTATTCTTATTTTTGCAAAAATTAGATTTGTTAAAATGAGCATAAATAATGGTGTGTTAAATGGTGCGCTCTTCGTTAACGATGTTCGTAAATTGCATAAATAATGATTCATGAACGATAAATGAGAGTTATGAATCTTGCCCGTTCAAATGTCAACAAACATGAAACTTAAATGCCGCGAGCGGTATTCCATACTTCTTAATTAAAGTGATAGGTTAGAAAAGTATAAGATTAAATAAACAGAAATTTTCTAACAACTTCTATGTAAATTGTGATTTTTAAACAATGAAATTGAAATAAGTTCTGCTACTGCAATGTCGAAGAAGTCGAAGAATTTATAACTATTGTCATTGCTCTACATAACCTTTCGCTCTACATTAGGGTGTCCTTTGAAATATTTAAATTTGATAAATGTTTTGCATGACTATAAATGTAAATTTTTAGTAGGTCAAGGAATTTTAATCCGATTTCCAGTTATTTCTCCCATACACTCTTTTGACTCTCATGATAAATGATGCAGTTTGACATAACAGCAACTGGTGTCTTAAAATACATTTTTAATTGATGATATGAATTAGCTTATTAGAGGAGTTTATAGGTACATGCATAATGACGTTTCCATTTCAGGGACTACAACTTGCAAATCTCGTCTAACATATACATTATCTGTTTGAAGACGGTTATTAGTACATTCATATTAATGTCTTCATTTCAGGGGGCAATAATTAGCATATTTCTTCTATAATATTAATTAACTTTTACGAGGGGTTATAAGTACATCTTTAATGTTGTTTTCATTTCAGGGACTACAATTCATATATTTCAGCTTTGATACGAACTAGCTATAAGTTATAAGAAACATTCATAAATATAACGTTTCCATTTCAGTGGCTACAACTTGCAAACCTCGTCTAAGATATGTTATAACTCTTTAGAGGGGGTTATAACTACAATCATCAATATGACTTTTTTATTTCAGGGGCTGAAACTTAAATTCGTGGTCTAAGATATGGATTACCTCTTACTGGGGGTTATAAATACATTCATAATGATGATTTCATTTTAATAGAAGGGTGGCTATCCAATGTTGTTTCCATTTTAACTTCTACCCGGACGTATATTAATTAATTTTCAACAATGGGAAACCAAGAGTATTATAAGATAAATCCATAATGATTGTTTCCATATTCAGGGGTAACCTCAAATCCGTGTTCCTAGTAATGATATAGACTTTATATATGGTAGGATATTTCACGTGTTCCTTTATCATACAATGTAAATGGAAACCAAGAGTATGATATATGATAAAAATGAAAATTGTAGTTGAACAGATTGTACTCACATGCGTTTACCTAGTAGTATAATACACATTGTAGTCACATAGACTTTATACATATACGTGTCCCTAGTAGTGATATAGACTTTATACATATACGTGTCCCTAGTAGTGATATAGACTTTATACATATACGTGTCCCTAGTAGTATTAATACACATTGTAGTCACATAGACTTTATACATATACGTGTCCCTAGTAGTGATATAGACTTTATACATATACGTGTCCGTAGTAGTATGAATACGCATTGTGGTAATATAGACTTTATACAGATACGTAGACTTTATACATATACGTGTCCCTAGTAGTGATATAGACTTTATACATATACGTGTCCCTAGTAGTGATATAGACTTTATACATATACGTGTCCCTAGTACTGATATAGACTTTATACATATACGTGTCCCTAGTACTGATATAGACTTTATACATATATGTGTCCCTAGTAGTGATATAGACTAGTAGTTTACTTTACATATACGTGATATAGACTTTATACTAGTAGTAGTGATATAGTATACATAAACGTGTCCCTAGTAGTGATATAGACATACATATACGTGTCCCTAGTAGTGTATAGACTGTATTATATAGTGATATAGACTTTATACATATACGTGTCCCATAGTAGTCCCTGATATATTGTGGTCATATACTTTATACGTGTCCCTAGTATGATATAGACGTACGTGTCCCTAGTAGTTATATAGACTTACATATACATTGATATAGACTTTATGTACGTGTCCCTAGTAGTGATATAGACTTTATAGACTTGACATAGATACATATACGTGTCCCTATATACGTGATAGTAGTATAAATACACATTGTATACATATACGTGTCCCTAGTAGTGATATACCTATATACGTGTAGTATGACATAGACTTTATACATATATACGTGTCCCTAGTAGTAGTGATACACATTGTAGACTTTATACATATACGTGTCCCTAGTAGTATTAATACACATTGTATACATAGACTTTATACATATATACGTGATATCCATAGTACTGTCCCTATAGTGACATAGACTTTTACATACGTGTCCCATATAGACGTGTCCCTAGTAGTATAAATACACATTGTAGTCATATACATATACGTGTCCCTAGTGATATAGACTTTATACATATACGTGTTCCTAGTAGTGATATAGACTTTATACATATACGTGTCCCTAGTAGTGATATAGACTTTATACATATACGTGTCCCTAGTAGTATAAATATACATTGTGGTCATATAGACTGTATACATAAACGTGTCCCTAGTAGTGACATAGACTTTATACATATACGTGTCCGTATACATATACTAGTAGTATAAATACACATTGTAGTCACATAGACTTTATACATATACGTGTGTTAGACCATATAGTAGTGGTATGAATATTGTGGTAATATAATATACATTGTAGTCACATACGTGACTTTATATATATATACGTGTGTCCGTAGATATAGACTTTATACATATACGTGTCCCCTAGTAGTGATATAGACTTTTTATACATATAGTAGTGTATAGACTTTTACCTAGTAGTGATATAGATATACGTGACTTAGTATACATATACATTGTAGACCCGTGTTCCTAGTAGTGATATAGACTTTATACTATAGTATAAAAAAACACATTGTGGTCATATGTTCCTAGTAGTGATAGTAGACACATTGTATACATAACTTTATACGTGTCCCTAGTAGTGATATAGACTTTTATATACGTGTCCCTAGTAGTATACATTGTGTAGACCTAGTAGTGATATAGACTTTACACATATATAAAATACACGTGTCCCATATAGTAGTATTAATACACTTTATGTAGTCACTAGTAGTGATATAGACTTTATATAGACTTTATATATACGTGTCCCTAGTAGTGATATAGACTTTATACATATACGTGTCCCTAGTAGTATAAATATACATTGTAGTTATATAGACTTTATACATATACGTGTTCCTAGTAGTGATATAGACTTTATACATATACGTGTCCCTAGTAGTGATATAGACTGTATACATAAACGTGTCCCTAGTAGTGATATAGACTTTATACATATACGTGTTCCTAGTAGTGATATAGACTTTATACATATACTAGTAGTGATATAGTGTCCCTAGTAGTGATATAGACTGTATACATAAACGTGTCCCTTAGTGATATACATATATACGTGTCCCTAGTAGTGATATAGACTTTATACATATACGTGTTCCTAGTAGTGTAGTAGTGATATAGACATTGTGGTTATAGACATACATATACGTGTCCCTAGTAGTGATATAGACTTTATACATATACGTGTCCCTAGTAGTGATATAGACTTTATATATATACATGTCCCTAGTATACTTTATATACGTGTCCCTAGTAGTAGCATAAATACTTTATACATATATTGTGGTAGACATATAGACTGTATAAATACACATTGTAGTCACATACACTTTATACATATACGTGTCCCTAGTAGTGATATACACTTTATACATATACGTGTCCCTAGTAGTGATATAGACTTTATACATATACGTGTCCCTAGTAGTATAATACACATTGTAGTACACATAGTGTCCCTAGTAGTGATATACATACATACGTGTCCCTAGTATTGATATAGACTTTTTACATATACGTGTCCCTAGTAGTATAAATATACATTGTAGTTATATAGACTTCATACATATACGTGTTCCTAGTAGTGATATAGACTTTATACATATACGTGTTACACTTTATACATGATAGTAGTGACATTTATACATATACGTGTCCCTTGATATAGTATACGTGTCCCTAGTAGTATAAATACACATTGTAGTCACATAGACTGTATACATATACGTGTCCCTAGTAGTATTAATACACTTTATTACTTTATATACGTGTCCCCTAGTAGTTATATAGACGTGTCCGTTTAGTGATATAGACTTTATACATATATACGTGTATAAATCCCTAGTCACATAGACTTTATACATGATATAGACATTATACATATACGTGTCCCTAGAATATTGTGGTAATATGACTTTATACAGACTGATATAGACTTTATACATACGTGCCCCTATACGTGTCCCATATACGTGTAGTAGTGAAATAGACTTTATACATCCCTGTAGTAGACATATATACATGCATTGTATTCTTATGTCCCTAGTACATTGTATAGACTTTATACATGTGTTCCTAGTAAATACTCACTGTCCCTAGTTTTTACAGATTGTGGTCATATAGACTGTATACATAAACTGCGGTGATATAGTTACATATAGCTGAATACACAGCACTTCGTTATGAAATTTATACATATACCGACTTTATTTGTGAGTGTATATACAGTTAATACATTTCCCTAATATAGTATACATAATAGTAGTATAAAATCATTGTGGAGCATACATATACGGATGTAAATTAGATGTAAACACCTGTAGTGATATAACTGTATACATATACGTGTCCCTAGAAAATAACATATCATTGTGCCTGAAAATTGATTTATAGCATATAAAGACTTTATACATATACGTCCCCTGATTATGAATTACGTGTTCCATACAAGCATCAAATGTGATATAGACTTTATCATCTAGTAGTATAAATCACTGAGCAGTACATATACGTGTCCCTATAGTGATATAGAAATAATAGACTTTATCCAAACGAAACACATTGAAATGCACTGTAGTTGTAGTATAAATGTACGGTTTTGATTAATCTTACTCTCTGTCTGGACTTCGGTACAATGTTTGTGAGTTTATAAGTAATAACTAAATGTTATAATAAATAAAATGTAGGTGTTGTAAACATGTAACTGAAGAAAAATAACATATCAACCCAGCATATAAAGTACGTTGAATTACATGGTCATCATCTGCAGATCATTAGAAATCAATGCACAGTATAATTGTGAATCTATCTCTGTACCATGTGTGAGCTCAACCCACAGTACGAGTTCTGGAGTTTGTGAGAGAGAGAGAGAGAGAGAGAGAGAGAGAGAGAGAGAGAGAGAGAGAGAGAGAGAGAGAGAGAGAGAGAGAGAGAGAGAGAGAGAGACTCATGTTTTATAAATGTAAATTTCCGAAAGAATAAGACACAAGATCACACCATCCTCTTATGTTCAACTTTTTATCTATGTTATCAGCATTGAAAAAACCTCCAATTGTTGAACCAAGCATTTTCGCTTTTGTCAAATCTACTTAGATTATCTATTGTAAGTTCGAGCTCAATTTGTAAACTTTTAAAGACAGAACGGATCATCTTGTGCATTTGTTTCAGACTTTTTTCTGTGGAAAATTATAACTTTGGTCTTATGTTTGCAACATGAAGCAATATATTCATATTTCATTCAGTTTTTTTTCTCATCAAAGTTCTATCCTTTCAATATTGCCCGTGATTTAATTTTAGAATAAACCAGCTTCACAATTATCTCGATTTGTTTTTTACCTGATATACTATGAATGACTTAATTGTCCCTGGGCTCTTTTATATTTGTGATGAAATTGCTCTTAAAACTTTCCATCTCAGACTCTTCTTAATTGACAAATTCTATTTTAAACGTTCCTGAATATTCGTCATTATGATTGTTACTGGATTGTTTTAAGATAATGCCTATTCTGCAAACAATTTCCCGAATAATTTCACTCATTTCTCTATTCTTATCTGTTTAACTTAAACTTTGGTATCATATTTTTGATATAAGTTATTCATTTTCTATTAAGACGGAATCGAAATTACATGATACGCTTCCATTGTTTCTCATTTTTCGTTTCAATTCTCCTTGACCTATAGCTTTTGTTATAATGTCAGTAATATTTAAATCAATATGTGTTCACAGTATTTATCAAGGCTCTGTTTAGATATGATTTACTTACTTCCCTGAGACTTTCTGTGATTTCTTGAAAGTTCTTTGTAGATTTGTAGACGAGTTTTTGTTGTTACTTTTGTTGAGTAGTTTTTTTGTAGCGGTGATTAATGGTAGTGATATAACTTTTTCTCGAATTCACAGTATCAAAACTTATGACTTCTCTTCTCTTTACACTAATATTCCACATAAAAAATTAAAAGAAAGACTTTTCATCATCATAGACAACTTTTTTCTCACTAAAGGTGGTACCCGAAAATTTAAATATCTGGTGATTGGGCTATCAGGATACTTATTTCGTCAAACACCACTCTGATTCTACACATAAATATACTGAAGCTGATATAAAAACATGCTAGAATTTCTAATAGACAATATATTTGTAATGTTCGGAGACGTGGTCTTTCAACAAACTGTCGGCATTACTATGGGAACCAATTGTGCTCTTTTATTGGCCTACCTGTACCTTTATTCATACGAAGCAGACTTCATTCAGAAACTGTCGTATCAAAAGACGAAAAAGCTAGCGGTGTCCTTTAATTTGACATTTTGATATATCGACGACGTTTTGTCAAGTAATAATGACAATTTTCATACATATGTCAATGCGATATATTCCAGCGAACTAGAAATTAAAGATACAACAGAATCAAGCACACACGCTAGATACGAATCCGGTAAAATTTGACAAACATGGAGCTCTGGAAACCAAGAAGTGGTATCAGGTGCCATGGAGAGGTTAGCATCCACTGTCGACCGGTCACACCCCCTGAGAATCCATAGTCAAGTCCAATGAAATACGTGAGGAGTGTATCCTCGTCACAATTGGTACAGACGTCTCAACAACCGCCAACGAAAAGGCAACTCAACATTTCACCTTGTGAAACAGAGTAATCTATATATCTGTTTTCATCTTGAAACATCAATTTAATTATAGTACACGGCTTATGTGGCTGAAGAATGAATACTTCATGTTGTACTGAATACAAAACGTTGTGTATGTGTGCTCTTCTTTTTACCGATGATTTCTGCTTACACATGCGTATTCTTAGATCTATCTTATTAAATTTAAATACAAAAAACGACAGTTTATTAATTATTTGTTTACAAACATATAAATAGTATTGCTAAGAAATTCGTTAAGTCAAATTCACGTTTTTTATCATAATTTATTCTGTTTCTACTATTTGGTCTGGTTTTGATGTGCATTGTTTCCATATTCATATTTGACTTTTAGAAAAGATTTATTCATAAAGCAATTTATCACCATGACAAGAGACAGACAGCCTATCGACTTTTAGGGGCATGTGTCTGTTATACTAGCTGATAATATAAGTTTCTTATCTTCAGGTATAACAGATAAATTTGCTCAGACGATCATCGCACTCTCTGAAATTACTTGGATGTTTTAGTATTTCATACTGGTTTCATGTATAATTCATATACACCACGTGACCGAGTGATTTAAACATAGCGCTCTACATTAAGACGCATCTTACCACTGCTAAGGCGCAGGTGCTGGCCCACCGGAACCTAAGCTGATAATTTATGAGATACTCTGTTCATTGCAGAGAATCAGTGGTCTTTTTCTGGGTGGCCATGTAGCCTTTTTATTCTTTTCTGCCATTACAAACTAACTATCATCGTAAAACGAATAAAAAATTGATATGGTTAAAACATCATTGAAAAGATATCTTAAAGTCATCGTATGGTTTATAGTAACAATACCACTTTTAATTACAAAATGACGGGTATGCCGTCAGTGATTCAGCGGCGACAGCTGATTTAAATGTGATATATTTCAGAATGTCATCAGTTGCTATTGATTTTTTGTCTGTCAGTGTCAATAAAATATTGTGTAAACTCGCAGTGCGTTTCAAAGTAATACATCAAATACATGCCTTTAGGCGCCTTGTGTCATTTTTTTTTATTTTTGCTGACATTAAGAACAGATCTTACACAGTTGATAATGGTAAATCTTGAAGAAATACTGTAGAACCCCATTATTAAGACCACATAAGTGGTCTGATTAGTGAGGTTGTCTCTTTTAAAAGAGGTTCTGAACTTAAGAGATATTTTCCAAGAGACTGAAAACTTGTGGTTTGAAATGTGAGGTGGTCTTTATGCGAGGTTCCACTGTACAGCGGAACCTCGCTGGGAATCACCTAACTGGCTGACTAAAAGTGGTCTGATTAGTGAGGCGCTATAGCGGAACCTCGCGATCAAGACCACCTAACTGACTGACAAAAAATGATCTGATTAGTGAGGTGTAACAGCTGAACCTCGCTATTAAGATCACCTAACTGACTGACTTAATATAGTCTGAGTAGTGATTTGTTACAGCGGAACCTCGCTATTAAGACCACCTAACTGACTGTCTAAATGTGGTCTGATCTGCAAAGTGGTCTCTTTACTGGGGGTTTGTTCTCATCGAATATTTATTAGGACATTTTCAAAAGGCTTAATGTTTATGGTATTCAAGCGAGATGGTCTATAGACGAGGTTCAGTTATATACAAATTTCCAATCGTTTGTATTCCAGTAACTTTACATTCAGTCACCATTTATGCGTGTATCATACATTGTAGTTATTATAAAACATTACAAAAAATCCCAGTTACCGTATTTCAATGATGTAATGAAAAATTCAATAAAATTCATCGTGCACATTTGGTAAGATTATGTCTTTGCAGCCCTGCAAAAATAATCATTTAAAGCTATTAAGCCAGATAAACGAAAATATTGAGATTTTGCCTGAATTTAAGTGGTATTTATTAAACATAATTTCTACATTGATGCTAGAAATAAATGTAGACAAAAGCACGTGCCTATATCACCTCAGTAAAATTGCAGTCTGCAACAAACACAATACTGGCTGATCGATTTAGTATTTTATCAATATTCTAATTAAAAGCATATGATGATAATGTACGAATGCTTTGGTTATATAAGCTTAATAATATAGATTTAAGTAGCTAAATGAATTGGAAATAAAATGGAAATGGACGATGCCCCTCCGCTATGTCATATGCATGAGTATACATGTACTTCCATGTACTTTATATTCGACAAACACTGATGTTGAAGTACAACTTGAAATGGTACTGCTGTCTGTAAGACACAATAGAAACAAAAGAAAATAAAAGTTAAACACTATGTATAATAATCAATCTTTTAATTTTTATTCTAAATGTCTACATTTGCAGAATTGAATGTCCAGCCAAAAGGTTTCCAAAATCCTGCACACCTCCATTATGTGTACTAATAACCTACACAATATTAAAGCTGTATCTAAAAACCTGTAGGGGAGACAGTCGGACAAACTATCGATCTACATCCAGATGGACAAACGGACTGACGGACGAACAGACTAAAGGACAGACCAACGGACAGGGGTAAGTTGATATGCCCCGAATTTTTTTCGCGTGGGCATAAAGAACTCATCCAAGCAGAGAGGCAAATACTAACAAGCTTAACAGTAGGCGTGTAAGTGTGTTAAAATGAAGGTGTTAAGAAAATAACATAAATCTGTCAGCTTATATACATTGTAGTGTCCTGGACTTTCTAACCCCATGGTAATTAATTTTACGCGGATGTGTTACAATCTATAAGATTGCTGAAAGCCAAGAGAGCGCATTTTTCAACCATAAAATTTCACAGAAATTCAGTAGATCTTAGACAACAAAGCGAAACAGACTGATTTCTTGTTCCCTGTAGGCCGTGTTCACTCATTCATATATATATATATATATATATATATATATATATATATATATATATATATATATATATATATATATATATATATATATATATATTGTCAAAGTAGATATAGGTCGTATACCAAATAGCGAGAAGGAAATGATTCCCTCAACATGAATGACCGCACTGTCATATCCTTTTCATATATGAAAAATATATGAAAAGTTTTTGCAACAATAAAAATGGCAAGCCATAACATAGACAAGGCTTCAATTGCACACTTACAAAGACATTGAGTAACCACCCCAGACGTCATGCCATGTAGTAACTGATACGGGCTCGAAATTCTGCATGATGAACTAAAATGACACCACAAGCCAGAAATTGATGAATCGATGAACCTAAATGATCGCATACTTTCGAGTGCGGATGACGTCCGATTGAAGTAATCTAAGTGCATTTTCAAATTTTATTACAAATAAATAAAACTGTTTTACTACATTGCAATATTTTAATAGTCGCAGATGTTTATCATCATCTAATATTTTTCCAGTGTATTTATTGAAGTATAATAAAACTAATTTACATTCATCGATAAAAAAAAATTACGAATTTGATTTAGCAATAAACTGTATGACTATATTTTGCAAGGGGAAAGCTCTCACAATGGATATTAATTTAAGTACAAATGTTCTTGTTGGTGATTTTTTTTGTATCTTTATCGACCACACTATAGCCAAGTTTTCCTCTTTAACAAACGAATGGTGAGTGCTGATTGCAGGGATTTTTTATACTCTCTATCAATTAAATCTATGTATATGGTTAACCAAGATTGTATACAGCCAGCGTAAAAACCTAAGTTATATAAAACACAGAAATAGAAAACCCAGGCTGAGCGATAATATGGTGGTTACTGGAACTGTTGGGCTCGATCATATGACCTTCGGCACTAACAGCCTAGCTGACATGACATCCAACCAACTCTCCAATTCAAACATTAGGATAATTAAGGAGCAGTGTTGTTGCTACAAGAGTTATTTCTTATAACAATTTTTGATGAATTGTGCACACTTTTGGCATCGTTTGTTTTCAGTTGAATGCATAATATATATGTTTTGTCAGATATTACCGACAAGGTATGAAATATATTTTAAATTTCAGTCCCTTTACCTCCAGTGTGGCATACTACTCACAACATACAACAAAGTATTGTAGAAAGTTTGGAATAATGTTGATGATCTCATGGTTGAAGTATGACGAACATAAATATACATTAAACACTCAAAATGAAAAATGATAACTTTGACATGGCATAGTTGTTGCCCCCCCCCCCCCCCCCCCCCCCCCCCCCCCCCCCCCCCCCCCCCCCCCCCCCTTGGGGGGGGGGGGGGGGGGGGGGGGGGGGTGGGGGGGGGGGGGGGGTGGGGGGGGGGGCCCCCCCCGGGGGTGGGGGGGGGGGCACTAAGTAATTTTCAATTCTAAATAAAACAAACAAAAGTCAAATAAAACAAGTCCAACTCAAATAAAACAGACGGATGTAAACCCGACAAGACAGGTCAATTCAGAATTTTGCTCCTTTGGCAAAAATATAGGGTTCCTGAAAATATCAGTTGTCTAAGTTTGAAAATAAGAATAACAATAAATAAAAAAAAAAAAAAAGTTTACTTGAAAATTTTGAAGACTGATTATTGAAAGTATTGATGTTTCCATTAACTCTATAACTTTGTTTTATCATAATTGTTGTGATAAGGGAGCATACTGACGACTAACGCACAGGTAGAATATTTATCACGTGACTTTTACGTATATGGATTCAATAGTATCGAGTGCATATGAAACTGGAATACTTTTTTAATCAATAAACATATTTTACGTGTTTTACAAGATACCAAAATTGCCATATTGCCAAGTTAGCTGATCTTTGTGTTAATTTATCACTAAAGACTCTTTTCACTTCGATTCCATAACTTTAAACCGAAACAATTCCCAAACAATTGTTAAAGGATGTCGCAATCACATAATATATTTCTTCGCATCATTTGAATGAATATTTGTTATTTTGCCGTAGAATTTAACAGCGGCTGATGATGAGTGAAAGGGGAACATTCACATCTCATCGTGTGTAAGGCAGATGGAAGTTTCATTATCAAATTAACATAAAATTAACAGCTAACCAGCTTTCACTGGAGGTATCCATAAAATTTAGCTATAGTAATTTATATCTAAATTATTGAAGTAATACATCTGCTTAAATGTTTAATTTATTTAATTAGTTTTCATTTTGATATGACACATTCATTGGAAACAAATGCCAGAGGTTTTTCATCAATGCAGATTTCTTGACATATAAAAGGTGTAAGGATGTTTTTTTATATTTAAAAAGTCAAATGCACATACGATAAGGATCATATATGGCCTAATTATAGGTGTAAGATTGAATTATATTGAATTATCTTCTCGACATCTTTTCAATTATACATTATTGTTTTGAAATGTCACATTGACTCCTACAACAAATTACCTTGGAATGTCATCCATGGATATTTTTGATATATTAAATTCGTTAATTTTATCTGAAAAGGACAAATTGTTACAAAACAAAATGACCAGATTATATAGAAAAAAAGTAAATATCACTTTTCTTTTTTATGTATTTTATTAGCTCATATATAATTCAAGTTTTATCATTTATTTGAAATTGATTCCAAACAGTTCAATGAAGTAAACGATTCTCAGAGACACGTACTTTTGTTAGTTTGGTGATCTCTGGAAACATGCAACAGTTCGAACAGGAGATCGATTGGGATTTATAAATAACCTCTTAATACAGGATTCGTAATTCTGTACTGTATACCTGGACATTTTCGCCCATTATGACAAAAAACAAGACAAAACAAAACACAAAAGAAAAAACAATAGAAAAGAACAATAAAAAAACCAAACAAAGAAGCAAAGAAAAACCTCATTTTCAATTTTCGTTTTCATATTGGACTCGCCCTCTTAACGGCGAAAATCAAACGGGAACGAAATTTTCAGGTATATTGTATATACACTAAAGATAACATGTACAAAAGTCAAACATTTCATTTTCATTTATTTAAAAGGTTTTACGAACATACAGTTCTCCATAGTGATAATAAACTACATTTACAATAGCACTACGCATGTCACCCAGATATTGTATATTGTACTTTTTATTTCCTCTAATACTCCATTGTTGACATAGTTTTTCGGTATCGTTTACTTTCCAATACATCTGACAAAAAATTGAAGAACTGATCCCGCGGTAAATTGTGTTCCTTTTCATTAGTGTTTCGCATAACATGTGTTTTATTTATGTCAAAAACATTATTTAAAATGCTAAATATCTTGATAAAATACACTGACATTATCTTCGTTTCCATAGCAATATTTTAGCTCTTTGATATATACACATATAAATGTTTTCTTGGCAAATCATTTGGTTGCTTTGCAATTCTATATGCTTCTTATTCCTACAGATATATTGCTTCTGGAAAACTGGTTTTAACTCATCAACCCTTGAAAAACAATGGACTCATCTGTAAATCAATGACTTAGACCAGTCCAAATGTGTAGGGTAAATGAGTTAAATATACCGTGGCGTAAATTGAGGTATTAAAATGATAGTGTACGAAAGAAAAAATCACTTCTTTTACATTATAAGCGATTCGTAGTCATTTTGATGTATATGACAAGGGAGAGGGAGCTCAGAGAAAGATGTGTAGAGAAAATTGAAATGATATTGCTTATCCGCCAACCCGGAAAACATACTCTACGGAAATAATATTGTAAAGGTACTATACATTTGCGGGAAAATTTCATACATGCGTTCAATCAGTTCCTCGCCTTCTTTACAATATGCCCATGTTTATGTTCTATATTGATTGATTTTACCGAAACATATTAATAGTAATGCCTTGTAGATTGATTGTGACCTTTCATTGTGAGTGCAAATTAATTCACGTGTACTTCCTTGTTCTAGGCCTCGTGGTGTCAGAAGCGATTAATATATGAACGTAAATCAAGGTTGTTAAAAATACAGGGAAGACAATCATCTAGTCTAGAAGGTTAGACTATGTCCATTATCAGTGTGGTTTCTGGACATGCAAACATTAACAATTTTTTTGACCATCCTTAAAGACACTAATATGCTCACAAAAACTTCAGTTTGAATCTTTTTTTTTCGCGGGGATGGGATACTTTTAAAATACTCCACAACTCTGCTAATCTAAAACGTTGTGAACGTCCTCAGAATTACGTGTATATTGTTAACTTCCATGAAACAGGTCATTGTGCGTTTCTCCGTGTATTCTTAACTAAGGTTTTCTTCCTACGAAAACAATCATCATAAAGAAGTATTACTACGACAAAACTGATACTTTTAGTTGCAATGTCCATGCATTTATCTATCATTTAGATAGTATTCTGGACAACGACTACAGACAGTGACTCCCTTTCGCCAATCGTGCTTTTTAACAAACTTGACCTTTTCACCAAACTTGACCTTCTCACCGAATTTGACCCGTTCATCGAACTAGAAAAGTTTCCATGGAACGTTTGCGACGGGTGTGGCTTGCCAGCAGAGGACGCTGACTCCTTCCGTACACCTGGTCCAATCGATTCGCAATTGTTCTTCATGTTGAGACCATTAGCACATCATTTTCTAGTGGACTTTAGTTTCGATGGTTAATTGGTACTTCTTCATTTTTACTTAGATATACGTTTATCGTTTTGGTATTATCAGTCATTAGACCTGATAGCTTTTGTTTGCAGGGCATGTAAACTAAAATTATAAAATTTCTTGGGTCGTTGAAAACTGAAACTGTGGTAATTAAAATATATGAGTAGGAAGCGTTTATTAAGTCTTTAATTTCTACGGTTCGCTGGTATATACAGCATTCACACAGTTAATTACTTATTCATTATCATTAATTGACAACTAACCAGATCTAGCTGTTAAATTACAGGCCATGAATGGATTTTTATCTTCTTCTGATTCAGATGATTTTGAATGAAGTCTGATTTCTATAAATAAAGGAAAAGATTGGATAATAAAGGTACACAATTAGTTCCCATAGGGATACCGACATTTCGTTCAAAGGCCTGACTTCCAATAACTACATATATATTATCTATAGGAAAATCCAGAGTCTCTTAATTTATTAGTAGGATCATGGTGTTTTTACTAAATAATATAAACAAAATTCTAGATACCAAAGTATGCATTAGGATGTCCAGGTTATAGGTACAAATCTGGTAAAAATGGACAAATACGGAACTCTGGAAATCAAGAGGTGGGATGAGGTGCCATGGAGGAGTAAGTACCCCCTGTCGACCGGTAACACCCACAGTCAAATCAAAATAAAATACGTGAGGAACGAATCCTCGTCACAATTGGTACAGACGTCTCAACAAACGTCATCGAACAGGCAACTCAAAATTTCACATACTGAAACAGAGTATCGCAGACAGTTATTCAGACCATAATATTTGCGGAAAGTTTACATCAAACGCTGTTTTCGATATCCCTGTGTCAATGATTTGTCAATAAATGTGTGTGTGTCAATATAAATGTCATGATAACCAACGACTTATGTATGTATTTATATTCCCGGGTAGTCTTACCTAAATATCAAAAGAATCCACTGTATCGCTGTCGTTTGTTTATTGTTGTTTAACGTCCCACTCAAGAATCTTTCACTCATATGGAGACGTCACCAAATGTCGTTGAAGGGCTTCAAATTTTGGCCTATGCTCGGCACTTAAGACCATTGAGCATTGCCGACACCTACTGTGACACGGGACCTTGGTTTTAACTCTCTCATCCGGAGGACAGGAAACCAACCTGTCGCCGGCTGGACTTGAACTCATGACCTCGCGATCAAGAGTCGAGCGCGCTACCGACTGAGCCATGTATCGCTGTTGTAAACATGACCAATAAGGGTTGTGTATAACAGTAAGGTTATGGGTCCTAAAGCTCACCTGATAACCATTTGACATTTATACAGTACTACTGATTGTTGATTATTATATTGTCAAAATATATAACTTTGTAATTTTTCATAGTATTTAGGTAACAAACGTACATATTTTATTTCTTTATTTTCTGTTGACCTGCCAAATGTATTCATAATTACACTTCCGATTACGTTTTATCTTTATACTTTACTCTGATTTTATAATATATTGTTCTATAAGACTTATTCAAACTTTAGGTCAAAGTATCTTAAAATTTCTATGCTGCGTTTTTGGGGGGTAAAGTCTTGAAAAATAAAAAAATCATAAAATTCGTCTAATTGGATAATTGCAGAAACCCCCTATCTTTAAGTAAAAGGGTTGTTAGGCAAAATACCTTCTGTACTAATTATCACTTTGGTTTTTTTTATTGTTTTGAATCTCTAAACAAAGGTGGTTCAAATAAATTATTTACATTATTGATATATCGCGTATGATTTAAATAAAAATAAAGTGTTGAAACTATGCAAAAATGCCTTTTTCTATATAAAGGTAAGAGGACAAATCTTGTGAAAAACAACTCTTTGTTGCCATGGCAACAATATATATTTTTTTCAATTTTAAAATCAATATTATGTTTTTAGTATTCTATAATTAACTATCGCTTCTCGCGCATGCGCATGATACACAACTCTTTACCGACGGTGGCGCCACCAACTTCTAGTTTTCACCGACGGTGGCGCCACCAACTGCTAGTTTCACAAACCTGGAAAAACCCAAAGTTTCGGTTCTAAAAATAGATCCACTCTCCGCTCAAAACTGGAAAAACCCAAAGTTTCGATTCTAAAAACAGATATTAGATTCACTCTCAGCTCAAAAACTGGAAAAAAACCCAACTTCTCTCTCTTCCCGTTGACTTCTCGTGAACTCATGACCTTTCGTGACCTCTCGTGACACCCAACCTCTTTGTAACGAAGGCTCTCATTGGCTCCTTAGCCAAGATGGCCGCCCCCACAACCTTCCCACTTCCGGTCATAGACACGCCTCCAAGCTCAACGATTTGCTCTTTCTCCTTATTGCCATGACAACGTGGCCTCACTTCCGGTATGGCATACTTCCGGTATGACCTCACTTCCGGTATGACGCACTTCCGGATTTGTGATATACTTACTTACGCTTCTGTACTGATTATCACTTTGGATTTTATTGTTTTGAATGTCTAATCAAAGGTGATTCAAATAAAATATTTACATTATTGATATATCTTGTATGTTAAATAAAAATAAAGTGTTGAAACTATGCAAAAATGCCTTTTTCTATATGGGTAAATATGCAACAATATATATTTTTTTCAATTTTAAAATCAATATTAGCATAATATTAGTAAATATGAGCGTATTCTGTGACATACCATTTCATTCTTTGGTCTTTACATAGAATTACTCTTAATGTCTCTACAAAAAGTGACGATATTAAAAGAAAATTGGTGGTTTTTTTGGTTTTTTTTTCATTTTCAATCGCCTGTGTTACCTAGGTAATGGCTAAAGGGTATGAAAGTGAAGAGGCACTTCTAAAGAAGATTGCAAAAGATTCCCCACTGTCTGGTTTTTTTAGGAAACCAGTGATATACTTTTGGTTAAATTATGTCAAGTGGTTCTTCAGAAAGAATCGTCTGAATACAGTTTACAGCTGGATGAGCAAACGGCAGACGAAAGCAGATTGCTATTGCCCGCTTGAACTTTCAGCTCTGGTGTGCTTAAATTATGATTTGCAGTTGTTCTTGAATAAATTTTCCAATTTCCATTTGCATAAGATTTACGTCTATATCAATCACAACATTCCATGCACACGACGATAAACTTGTCATATAGACATTTACATATTCGGAGTAAGTGATAGAAACGCTATTTTGTCAAAAACGAAATTTGAAATACATCACCTGTAATTACTGTCTTTAATATTGTTTACAGACACTTGACATTTACGTAGCAAAAACAAATATACAAATAATAATAGCACGATGAAATATATGGAGTATTGACGGTTTTGTTAAATAATAAACATAATTACTTAGCTATGTATATTATAAACAAACGAATTTTGTTTAATCACCCGAATAATATTTATGTCAATCCTAGACCATACATCATAGTTTGACGTATAAGGTCATACATCTTACGTGATACCTTAGTCATATTAAATTCATTTCTTTATTATCCTTGTCATACAGCTCATAGGAAACAGAACATAAAATACGATATCTACAAGCATCACACATGAGAGCGCAGTACATAAAAAAGACAACATGCTGAAGAAGAAAAACATCACACAGGAGAGCACAGTACATACAAAAGATATATAGACAACGTGCTGAAGAAGAAAAACATCACACATGAGAGCACAGTACATACAAAAGATATATAGACAACGTGCTGAAGAAGAAAAACATCACACAGGAGAGCACAGTACATACAAAAGATATATAGACAACGTGCTGAAGAAGAAAAACATCACACATGAGAGCACAGTGCATACAAAAGACCACATGCTGAAGAAGAAAAACATCACACAGGAGAGCACAGTACATACAAAAGATATATAGACAACGTGCTGAAGAAGAAAAACATCACACATGAGAGCACAGTGCATACAAAAGACCACATGCTGAAGAAGAAAAACATCACACAGGAGAGCACAGTACATACAAAAAATATATAGACAACGTGCTGAAGAAGAAAACATCACACAGGAGAGCACAGTACAAAAGATATATAGACAACACGTTGAAGAAGAAAAACATCACACAGGAGAGCACAGTACATACTAAAGATAACATGCTGAAGAAAAAAAAACATCACAAAGGAGAGCGCAGTACATACTACAGATGAAGAAAAACATCACACTGGAGAGCACACATCTTCCCAAGTCAAGGTTTTCTGATCAACGTCGTTCCTCAAACAGTAGGCCTACATACGAGAGAGAGAGAGAGAGAGAGAGAGAGAGCACTAAGATTAGGCCTATCTTAGAACACAATTATTATCAACGAAATGTTGATTCAGAAAACCTTCAGACAAACTAGATATAGTATTAAATATTTCTTGTTTTATTCTATCAAACAATCTCTGTTCAAAAATAGAATATATGATACTACCTGGTAAATCACATTCCAACAAATAATATAAACCCAAATTGTTTAATTCATGTTTCATATTAACTATCTAATCATCATTATTAACAATATGATAACATGAGTAAAGGAACCTAAGATACAGGTTTTCCCTTTTTCTTAGTTTAAGCCAAATTGAATATTTGGAAATTCTAAGGAGTCTGTCAATTTTCAAAGGAAATATCCCTAGTTCACAGTAAAAAGTAAATTACAAGTTAATTTTAAACATCAGGAAGATTTTTACAAAATTTAGTATGTAATTTTCATTATCCAATGATTTGTGAAACCCCCAAATTTCTTACCCATATGCAAAGACACTGTTCATGTAAGTATCAAACACAGATAATGTTGTAGTAACATTGAAATTAGGATTTTTAATTAACTTAGAATATAATGAGACCATAGCTATTCTACCCTGGTCTGCACGATGTTTACATGTTTGACTAAATTTGCCAATAAAAGACAACAATACCCTTGAATAATTAAATTTGTCGACAACTTCAAGCTCATGACCATTATATGTCCATCGCTTTTTTTACAGGAAACTTTTTTGCTACTGCGAAAGATGATTTCTATCTGTACTCAATTTCAGATTCCATTCATTTGAATAAATGTATAATGAATCAAGCTTTTTTGGAATCCCTCAGCAGACTCTGACATAATAACCATATCGTTAGCATACAATAAGAGAAAAATACTTATTTGTTGAAAATCGTTAGACAGGTTGTTTGATTTTAAAAAAATCATTTTACAATCATTCACGTACTAAGAAAAATAACACCACAATTGTTAGAAAAATAATCTGTTAGATGCCCATTAAATTTCATACACGACTTAGCATTATTCTATATAGATTTTATAATATTTAACATTTTACCCCGCTGTGTTTATTTTAACGATTATTTTTTTGTCAATTAAATGAAAAGCTTTTTGAAATCAACAAAACAGCAATATGATTTGTATTTATGCTTTGAAGTACGATTTATGAATGTTTGTAATGCAAAATAGCGTCATCAGTTGACATAGTAGGTTTGAAACCAAACTGGGCATCTTTAACAATGCTATTACTTTTATCCCATTCTAATAATATTGAGTTTAAAACAGAAATTAAAAGTATCCCAAGACAGCTTATAAGTGTAACCCCGCTATAATTGTTTGAATTATTACAGTCACATTTTTTATATATTTGTACTATATTTCCAATAGTCAGAATAACCATGTCGCCACTCTCAGTAACTCACTTACTGATTTATATAGATAATTAGGCTCACAAAAATGTCGTTATAATAAGTGATTTGACAAACGTCCACAACACATCTCAGAACTTGTCGAAGTTCATGTGTTGCCCGTGACGCTTGTCTGAAAACCACATTAAAACATATTAACAAAGTCCTGTGGTATCTGTATAACAATTTCAATGGCGATATAGGTATGGAAAGTCTTCTCTTCAAAACCCGTATCTACATAATGACCCGCACTTTGCCTAGGAAAATGTAGTTGGCTTACAGACAGCAAGTATACAGTTAGATCAATGGATCTACATACAGGTAACAAGAACGATACGATACGGCAAAGTTACTATTAACATCTTGTCAAAATTCACACATAGCAACCTGCTATACACATCAACATGATATATGCATTAACAAACTGCGCGTCATTATGAGGCCTATGTAGGCTACAGGATTCCCCGAGGTTCGAGTGATTAATTTACAAAGATATATTTATATTAAGAAAGATAACTCCTATTTATCATATTTATAACACTATTACACCGAATGCTTGTTTGAGTCATTTCGTGAATGATTGATTCAACTTCTAGATTAGAGTTTACATATAACGGTACGGACACATTTCCTATGAATAAACAATCTGGGACATACAAAAATACTACAGGTAAAATCCTGTAATCAAACACATTATACGTGCAGGCATACATCAGTGGTCAGCAATTTCACTCCTGATCTTTTCGACCTGGTTTCAGTTCTTATATCCCGTGATGTCTGTTTGTTGTGGATGGTGTTTAACGCCACAGTAAAGACTTTTTTAATTACATGGTGGTAACCAGCTGTTAATGATTGAGGAAAGAATCCGGTTTCAATGTACCCGGAAAGAGACCACTGGCAAACTTTCTGACAACCAGCTTTGGTTCCAGTAGGAACCGAACCCGCGTTAATCAGATGGGAGATACTCCATGGTTTGTTTGTTTATTGTTGTTTAACGTCCCACTCCAGAATCTTTCACTCATGTGGTGACGCACCAATTGCCGGTGAAGGGCTTCAAATTTTGGTCTATGCTCGGCACTTACGGCCACTGAGCAGTGAAGCTTCTTTGACGTCCCGACACCTACTGTAACACGGGACCTCGATTTTTACTGTCTCATCCGGAGGACAGGAAACCACCCTGCCACCGGCTGGACTCGAACTCACGACTCGCCACCAACTGCTACCGACTGAGCCATGTATTATTGTTTTAATTGTACATGTTATTTGCGGTTTTTTTTTTGACTGGTATATTTCTGTACATTATAGGCGACCCCTCTATACTTCTATTTACATCTGACCACCACCATATTGCGTTGCATAGTTGAAAACTTGACAGCGTGTGCCGTGAAACAAAGCTACATTGCGGGGTCCTAAAATTCAGCAAGCTAGAGTTGCTACAGAAGTAAAATACGAACAAATGTTTAACGTCACACTTCTGTGGGAAAGTCAGCGAAACCGCGTTCACGTGCCTACGTACGTATCTATTGGACTGAACTATTACGTCATCGTAGTCCACAACATGTTGTTTGTCTTAGTGATGTCCGTTTTCCTCTTCTTCGTTGCTAATGATATCTAATAAGGTATGTCATTTATCTTATCTTATTTTAGGTCTGTCACATACGTACGTACAACCTTTCTTTATTCTTGGATGACCAAGTTACGGGGTGGGGATGGGGGTGCTGCATTAGCAATATACAGTAGTAGGACATAAAAGGTTCGCATGATTTATTTGTACTGTATATTATAAGTAAATTTGCGGGTTTTTCAAAACTGCCCCAAGAATTCGTTTTTTAACCAATTTTAAAAAAATTGATACAAAGAAAATTGAGGTTTTAATACTGATTTGGTAGACATTCTATTGCAATTCGTTTATCATTTCAGAAAAAAAAAATTCTTTGTGAGAGTAAAATTCTAGCGACGTCTTTTCGATGTTTATTGCAAAGGTAATGAATGAATCCAATATGTAGGCCTCATAGGCGTCGGAAACGGGGGGCTAGGGGGGGGGGCTTAGCCCCCCCACTTTTTTTGCAAAGATAGACATAGGTGTTAAAAATTGGGGCTTAGCCCCCAGACGTTTCTGGTGTGTGTATGTGTTTTAAGTTGGTTTAGCCCCCCCACTTTCAATTTGATTCCGACGCTGATGGGCCTAATTCATAAACACCAAAATAAACCCATTTATATGGCTGTAAACTAACGCATATATTATCACAATTAAGCCCAGTCTCCTAGGGTTACACGTGCAAATTTTCATTGATTTTGGATGTCTTTCAGAGGACAAAATCAAACAAATGCAGAATTACTAAGGTTATAAAGTGAACTTACTTTTGTCGTATTATATTTATCATATTATCATTAGTATTATTAAGTATTTTTATAGGCCTAATATTCAAGATTATCGGACATAATTATATTATGCATTTATCTGACAACACCGCGATGCTTACGACGAATTACTACATAGTAGTGTTTACGTCCTGTCATGAACGTTTAACTAAATATTGAGATGTTACCAGATTTAAGTGAAGTGCCACACGTTTTGACCTGACTGTAGGCTGACGTCAATGCAGCAAGGGTTTTGTAGTGATGCGCCAAAATGTATGCAACTTTTTATTTTTCGCTATATATTTCATATAAATCCCCAATTTTTCAAAATGTTTATGGAGAGTCATTTTTATATCAATTTTGATGAAAACTCAGTGTCTAAAAGCTTAGTTGTGTATTTGCTCATTAATTTTAAATTTTCTGTTTTCAAGATTCAGCAATTCAAACATAAAATTGAATTCCTTATGTCATAATTTACGATATACACATATTTAAAAGAGAAATCAAAACTCTGTATCTCGCAAAACACATCATTTCTATAAACAAAATAATGAAAATTCATAATGATACTATAAACATCTCATTTGAAAGCTTAAGCCTTCATTCACTTTAGGGGATCCGGAGTTTTATTTTGAGTTGTCATGTTTTAACCCTAACCCTAAAACCTAAACCCTAAACCCTCATCTGAAACATAATCCCTAAACCTAAACATTAACCTTAACCTTATATTTGATACCGTGTTCATGGCCATAGATATGAAATGGGCACCCTAAAGTAGATGACGGACATCCGAAAGAGTCATGACCTTCTCTTCGAATGCTGAGTTCTGTGCCAGGAACAATCACCCATGATCGCTCGTTTACACCCAGTTAGGCACTTAACTTAGTAAGTTAATTATTGATATGCTTTGCATCAATGCTTATATCACTTCCGGAATGGGATTATCTCACCCTGCAGTTTGAGATATTATTTTTTCACGGTTAATCATTGTTTTTTTACGGGCACGTGTGGGAGAAATAACGTTCCCAATAATTAAACTTGTCCACTGTATGTTGTCTTGTTGGCTAGTATTCATTTTGGAGATGATAAAAAAATCGGTCGGACACTCAGTATAAATGATGTGGCGTAATGAGCAAGTTCATATGGGACATGGTCAACTCGTACCCATCGCAACTCATACCTCAATGAATAGGCAGACTCGTGCCTATGTTTTATTTGACTCGTACGCAGCGATTGTCTGTCTTATACCCATCTACTGATCTGGGACTTTGACTATGTTAAACCCAGTTTTTTCAGTAAAACCTAGTTTTTCTCAATATTATGGTGTATTGAGAAAAGCTAAGTTTAAATGAAATAAAAAATGGTATGGCAAGAGGATTGATGTCCGATTTTGTAATGAACATGACATATATACAGGATCCACCCCTTTCTTTGGTCTAGAGGTGGAGCGTACAAATCGCAAACAGGAGAGTCCAGGTTCGAGCCTCATACAAAAACTTTTACAGGTCCATGACTGCTCAATTTCGCTAACAAGAAATATCGCAAAAGTTGTCAAAGCCCATTTATCAGAAAGTCGGACAAGGTCCTTCACAGTTATATAATACGTAGAAATTATCATAATATGATCATTTTGATATCGTACTACTTCTCAGCCCGATGTTCCTGATATCAGCCTGAGGGCCGAGGGCTGAGGAGTATGATATCCAAATGGTCATATTATGAACTTTTCACCATGTGTCTAAATTACAAATTATAACACATAACAAGATACAATAATAACAACATACTTTCTAATTCCAATTTTCTGGGCGACAAAGAATTAAAAATCCTTTCACGATGTTCAGTTTCATAATTTGGGATGACACCGAATGAGCAGACGATGAAATGTACCGAAAACGAATGACACTCGATATTCTTTTTTCTTGTCATTGATCGCAATATATATAGAGAAGTTCCGAACAGGGGGTGCATTACGAGAATAATTAATGCATGGTATCTCATATTCAAATTTAGTCATATCTAGTACAGACATATGAAAAATGTATTAACAATGACGACGTTTGGTGATGTCGAGGTCAATATCATGTTTCTTTGGACTGATTTAAAAGTCATCATTTCACCCGCAACTAAAGACAGTAATTGTGGACTCACGGCGGATGTGACCGGTCAACAGGATACTTACTCCATCATGACACCTGGTTCCACCTCTGGATTTCCACAGGTCCGTGTTTTTCCAATGTCCTCTCGATTTTCATATGTATCCTGGGCATTCTGATAAGATAAATAAGATAAATATTTTGGTATCTCCGATTTTTATATTTTATTATAGGACTATTTTAAAACAAAAAAAGAAAACAATCTCAATTCATATTTAATACATCCTGCACAGAACGATTTTCAAAATCTTTAAGCTATTCTTATTCATGAATGACAAAGAGCGACAGTTAAATGACAGCCGGTTTTCATTGGTTTATGCATTTGATTTATCTAATAGTATACGCTCACATAAATCGGAAAAGAACTGACACACGTGAGGGCGACATAACAATCCACGATCCTCTGGACTGTCGAATGAATGAAATTAGCGCTTCAACGATTAATAGGATTTATCAGTACAAATGTCCATAGTTACAACCAATCAGCGGACGGGAAATACACGAGTCATACAATGATCAGTAATTCTGCAAGGATTTAAGTTTAAATAAATATTCTCTCATACAAAGATGGCATCTCGGCTGTTTTTAATGAGGTGACGAACGTGTGCCTACATATTTTTAAATCATATTTGAAATGAAATGTACCAAAGTATAAAAATGATTATTCTGAAATACTGGACAAAACTTTTTGATACTAAAATGATATCCTTAGATCTATTTGAGATAATATGTTTAACAAATTGAATACTGGTGTTTTTTAGGTTCAGCCATATCAAATTGTGTTGTTTTGTATCTGTTTTGATTACATATTCTGTAACACGATAAACTGACATTTTTATTCAAAATATGAAAAGTGTTTTTCCAGGATTCTGCAAAATGTCGTTTGTATAGAAACATACCTGATGCATCTATCTATAATACTACCCGAGGAAATCATTACTTGACTCGCATATTTATATTTAAGCAAAATATAGGACATCTGCACATTAATTTATACTTTAAGAGGGTCGATATAATGTAAATTTACCTCATGAAAGGGGATTATGTCGTTATTGTACCATGAATGACATTGAATTATAGTTTCATGTTAGTGTATCCACTCTATCGAAATGTACGTGTTATGCACAAGCATTATCATCCGTCAATGTTTAAATAAGTTCATTTACTATCAGCTAAAACAAAAAATGTTAAACAATTTGATAAAGTACCTCATTAATGTTGTGAAGTTAAGATCTGTTCAATGAAAGTTTACGATGTCAACTTCCTGTCTTTTCTCCAATATTTACTTTCATTTATTTTCATTTCATTTGTGTATACAATAAGTATATATTGTATTCATTTGTATTCTATATATTTATCATATTATTCGTATATATGTATATTGTATACTGATTGATCACTCATTCGAAAGCTTATAAACTATTTATCTAGCAAGACCGACAGAATTGTACATATAGGTGCTATTAATGGTGTTGTATTTTATTATAGATACATGTATAATCTTATCAGCACAGACAATGTATTTACTTGTTTGCAATTAAAGGTATCTCAGGCCGCGTTTCTCCGGCAATGCCAGAGAGGATTAGCAGTGGGTACGGTATGGGGTCCCAGCAGTTCCATACGATATGTTTTATCAGGTCGAACAAAACATACAGTAGTGAAATATGGTAAGTATCAAATGAATATGAGCCGGTGTTAGTAAAACACCAAGTTAAAATGTAATCATATCTATCTATCTATCTATCTATCTATCTTACTTACTTACTTACTTACTTACTTACTTATAGCTAGCTCGGTGGCGATCTATCGTTGCTGTATACCTGGATATTTTCGCGCCTAATTATTTTCACCCTTTTAATCGAAAACATATTCATTCGGAAATCATCTGTTTCATGGAAGGCATGTATGTCAGTGCTTCAATTATTTAGCTTGACAATTCCGCATCCGTAAGGGCGAAAATTAAACAGGAGCGAAAATTAAGCGCGAGCAAAAATCTCCAGATATACAATATTTTGTTAGATGGAAACTTTAAAACAGTTCTGTCAGGAGTATTATAAATCGAAATACTTTTTAAAAAATTAAAACACCAATCTTTTCCTAGAAGTTATGACTTTCAATTTAATTCTAATTGGAATTTTAAGGGGCATTGACGTCAGTAAATTTGCTAAATTTTTTGGCGCTGATATTTTTCTCTTTTTTGTTTTTGTTTTATCATTTCAGATCACTTACATCGCAACACATTTAAAAGTACACTTACATACTTTAACCGTACTGTATACTCGTCCGTTGCACTCTTGAAGAAATCAAGGTCAAGTTGTCATGGAGACCACATAAAGAAATCCAATGCGCTTACCTGTCCAAAATGCGGAAGCCCTTTCGCCTTTGTCGATATGTACTACTGTGAGTTTAATCTCTTACACCGAGTTTTCGGCCAATGCAGTCATTCTCAGCCTCTGTCAATGTCTCGACTTACGAGACTCTTGTAAAATATATAAATTTACTCTACTACATTTTGCTCTTTCAAAGCTATTTGCATTTTTGCATCTATCTTCAGTTTGACATAAAATATAATATTATTTGAGGCGAAAATGCCTTTTTAAAATTGCTTTAGAGATAGAAACTATACTGTTGTGAAAAGTATCCCAAGTCTGAGTAATTTGGTTAAATTTTCTATGCATCCTTTCGGTTACATAATCACGTGTTTTATGATATTTTTGATACTCTGAGAGAGAGAGAGAGAGAGAGAGAGAGAGAGAGAGAGAGAGAGAGAGAGAGAGAGAGAGAGAGAGAGAGAGAGAGAGAGAGAGAGAGAGAGAGAGAGAGAGAGAGAGAGAGAGAGAGAGAGCAAATACCAATGACCAATGACTCTATGTCAGAGATTGCGGTGAATTTTGTTTGTTTATGTCAATGAGATCAAAGATCAGATACTGACTTGATTTGGTATTTGCCTGCTTGGAATATCTTGGTTCCCGTAAATTTTGAGCGCATTTCTCATTGGGAAATAAGCTGCGTGTTTTTAGTTTTTACTACATAGATTGATATACAATAACAAAAAAGAGAAATCCGCAGTCATAAAAGTTCTTGAACTCCTATATATTTTGTAAAAATTGCTTGTGAAATCCAGGTTTGGCACTTTACTGTTTGTTTATGAATACCACACCGGACCTTACCTTATTTTCACCAAAACTTATAGGAATAAAAATTAAGTACTAAAAGTAGAGTGAATATTTTTGGTAAATACAGGTACTGCCCCTTTAGATTTTAATCTATGTTGCGTCATTTTGATAAACATCTAGTATGAGTTTGATGATTGCTAACATTTTAACAATGTTTACCAAAGGCCTGAGATCTCTATTATTTACATTTTACAATTTTTTAAAACATTTGCTTTTTGTTATTACTATTTCGTTTTTTTTTAAAAAGGACAATTACAAACGATAATTTTATATGCAATCCGTTTCTATCACTCTTGATTTTGTTATCTATCGCCAATAAATTTCTCTGTCGTAAGCCTCTAACCGACGATGACAGCGGACACTTAGTCCTCCATGATATCTGATCCCACCTCTAGATTCCAGAGGTTCTTTTGCCCAATGTACACCAGATTTGCATATGTATCCTGGACATCCTGAAGCTTTATACTTTAGTATCTAAGATTTTATATAATCTGTGTCCTATTACTCATGAGTCATGGTATCGTAATTTATCGTCGATATCTGTCATCAACGATAATCTGAAATACAAAATGTGTTTATGAATCTTGATATGGGGTATCCATCGCCAATAATAATTTCGCCGGAACTACTTTTCCAAATGGAATTCAAGTCATCCTAAATATCCGATGGCGTCTTTAAAGGCGGAATGAATGTTAAATTTGTGTATACCATATAAATGTATTAAATAATTGACATGCAATAAATACAAAACCACGCAAATGTTTCTATCCACTTGATCGTTGAACTCATCCCCTACAACGATCGCATGCCGTCTGATGTGTAGTTTTTGTCTATTTATCGCCGATATAATATCATTGTAACAACCGATATCTTACATATTGTTTTGTTTTAACTTTAGCGTCTACCCAATTTGTCAAATGTGAAAAATGCAACAGTTTCCTCGTGATTCTGCAGACAGAGGAACCAAGTATATCATCCAAACCAATTCCGCCCCCGAGAAAGGTTAGATCATGGAATTTCGAGTGCCAGCTATAAATTTGTCATTTATGTTTATCATTCATATGCCATATATATAACTTGAGATATTTTTCTGCCAAAATGCATGGTTTGCAAATAAAATGTTGTCCATTTTTATTTATGTTGTAAGGCTGACCAGTAGCTAATTATTGATTAATTGTTAGTATTCCAAATCACCTTGAGATGTTTATGTAATGTTAATCATTTTCAGTTACAATTGAAAGCAGATCCTCTAATTTCATATTTTATATTGATTCAACTATAGAACATACGGTCGTGTGCGTGGAAATAATAGAATCACATATTGGTGTGTGGAGTGGATAAAGTAATCTCAACCTGAATGGTTTCCCTCGGATTTGACTTTCAGCTTCTTACCACGAGGGTCCAGATTGTCCCTTACACTCAACATACCTATGTTTGATTATTTTTCTCCCATGATTCAAACGCATGTTTATCCACGTATATAAAATCTGACGCGACCATTAATGCGCAATAGGCCTATTATCATCACAAAGAAGTCCCGTTATAAATTATATTATATCATAACGTCATAGCACGTTTAGCTTGTCTATACAATAGGATGTGGACAGAGAAATTCTGGCTTGGCAAAAATTATGGTCGATACGGCTGTTCAAGGTGGGAGAAAACTTTTCCCCGGGATTTATATGCGCTATGACGTCACAGTGCAGTTCACAATGTCCTCTAGAATTATTTAGTCGATTAATTATATTACACTTAATTAGCGTAGATCTACATAAACAAGTGTTTTCAAAACATGGGGTTAAGGGTTAAGATTGTTATTTTCAGGAATTTGGGAAGGGAATCATTGTCTTTAAATTTGCTAAGCTAGTCATCTTTTTACAGTAGCTACTCTTAGACCTATTTTAGATTTACTCTTAATTTCCTTGTTTGGTACCAGTGTAAGTGTAATCGACAGAAAAGATCGTCTTGAGCATTTGTTTTTGTCTCTTCTCAAAACTATAATTTTGGTACTATGTTTATAATATACAAGAAAATGTTAACACGAGGATATTTTTTGTGAATTACACGTCGTGAGAAATACAGTAAATTTTAATATTACAACCCGAACTGTTAGTTTAACGTATATACGTTCATATTTCATTACCACAAACATTTCCGCATTAATTAAGCACAGTGAAAATATGCATGGTTAAAGTACTTTATAGATATATCTATTTTCCTTCTGCAGATTTATGACTACTTAGAGAAACATATAGTAGGACAGAAGTACGCCAAGAAGGTATTATCTGTAGCCGTATACAATCACTATAAACGCATCAAAAACAATCTTAAACTCAACACAGAAAAAGAGGGATCAAATGGTAGTAACATAAATCCATCCAAAATATCATCAACGGTTTCTATACTGTCCTCAGATGGTGAGTCATCATCATCATCATCATCATCAACAACGCCGTCGTCGTCGTCGTCACCATCATCATCATCGTCATCATCATCATCATCTTCTTCTTCTTCTTCTTCTTCTTCTTCTTCTTCTTCTTCTTCTTCTTCTTCTTCTTCTATCAAAACCAGCCACAACATCACCGTCATCATCATCATCAACAGCAAAATTTTCTTCTTTACAGAATCACTATCATCATCACCAATGTCCTATAGGTTTGATTATTCCTAAGAAAAGTTATTAATTATAAATCAAAATAATTTTGATATATTGTTTTTTGTAAGAAAAAAATGCGGTTTGAATATTGCATGAAGCAGAAAGGCGGCAGAAAATAGGAATTCCCATTAAGCTGTGGATGGAGAAAGAATGGGAAACACTGCAGTGTGGATATTATTGTCAATTCTTTTCTTAAATGCTATTTTGCCACTTGTTTTCCCTCAACCATGCTATTGTCCGTTTCACATAAGATGGCGGGCGGAATAATCTTTTGATTATCATACGGATGATTCTACGCACTTTTCGGTTATGACAAAAGTTTATTCCTCACTGGATAACCTCTTATGTATACTCCAGTCATTGTAATTTTAATGTTGTGCTTTATTACCTAAAATTTTAACTCGCCTAAGTCAAGAAAGGGTTCACAAGACTCCACTCCACCAGGTTATATGGATTTTACTAAACATCTTCCTAAAAGGGTATTTTGTAACTAAATATCTCATAGATAAATTGTGAACACACCAATGCAGTCTTTTGTATGTTTTCACATTTTATTTTAGATTACTACCGACTGGTTGGCAGTAGACAGTTTCAATCTTCGTTCAAGCACCCGGCATTATCTAATTCTAACGGTCTACCGAGAAATGAACATCTCCTTAGGACAAACACCAACACGCTGGATGAACTGAGATATCGTAAGTCACGTTTTGAATCCTCGTAAATTGTAAAATATCCTCATTGTCCTTTCACTTCAAATGAATTTATAGTTTTGATGAAATCCCATTTTGGATTTAATTATTTTAACAATATATGCACTTTCTCACATGGTTAAAAACTATAATGACTATGTAAAATGTGTTTACAGTCCAAAATACACATTAACTTAATTTAATGCTACTTTCCTGAGAAACTCTTCAATGTTTGCATTACGTAGATATCACTGCTGTATAATTCTAGAGTAAAAATTTTTGAATCTTCAAAGAAACTTCCAGGTTTAAACAAAGGCTGAATAAATAGGGCCTAGACGTTCTTGATAATTGATCTACTGACTAGTAGTTCGAATTCAGTTTGTATATGCATTACATAATATAGTTATTTTCAGAGTTCTATCAACTAGCTTTAAAGAAGAGTGAAAACCCAATAAGATCAGGAAACAGACACAGGAACAAAAGTGAAAAATCCGGAAATGAGGACACAACTTATGTTGAATCTGCACAGTTGCCAAATGAATCGACAGAACACAGATATCCTCTGGAAAAGAGCAACATTATGATGCTCGGACCGACCGGATCAGGTTTGATTAACAGGAAATTTATTTTAAAAGTACTGTAAGTCTAGATATATCTATCTCATGTAATCATTTATCGATGTTTCTTATCAATTTGTATTTTATCTTAAGTTTTGAAATGACCATTCACTGACCATCTACAACCACCTGACGCTGTAATAAAGTCACACACCTAACCAGGAAAAAAAACAACAACAACAAAGGAAAGACCTCTTTGATCCAGTAATCAATGTACCCCACCACAATGTTGTTGCTGCTGTTGTTGTTGTTGAAAATTCAGCCTACAATTTCTCATCTTGGAAAATTTCATGCCGGGGCAATTTACTCAATACTCAAGTTCAACCTACTTTTCATGATTTTAAGACAAAAACATGCGAAATTAATTCTGTAACTGAAATGTTTGTATATTGATGGCATACAATTGTAAACAACGAATTTATTCATATTTCACGGGAAATTCATAAGTGTGGTGCACAAATGTATATATGAATGGTATAAAATAATAATATGTTTCTTATTCACTCAAATTTGGAAGTTTTACAAATGATTATATAGTCAAAATGATGAAATAAAAGTTGAGTTGAATATTGAGTAAATTTGGTGACTTAGGCCCCGAGCCCGTTTTACGAAGGGTCATAAGTCCTAAATCTTAAGTCTCGTACTTAATTGTCATGGGACAGCCATGCGTTGCCATGGTAGTTTGGACTAAAAGTTTATTATTAAGGTCTTAGAACCTTTCGTAAATCGGGCCCTAGGTTTTCAGACGCCACAATGGTTTTACTTGTATTTTTTTTACAGTTGTGATATATTATAGATTACAGAATATAAATAAGACGATAGAAAGATGTTTATATGACACTTATAGATGTTCAGTTTAATGTTCCATTAGGTAAAACCCTGTTGGCTCAAGTTCTGGCTAGCTACCTGGATGTTCCATTTGCAATTTTCGATTGTACAACATTGACACAAGCTGGCTACGTTGGTGAGGACGTCGAATCTGTAATTTCGCGTCTTTTACAGAGCGCCAATTATGACGTCGAAAAATGTCAGCAAGGTACGTGTAATTACATATTATCACATATTTGGCAGTGATAACCTCGATATTGAATATTTGATAACAGCGGTTCACATTGGCCCTGTTACCTGACAATATGGAAGCAGAAAATTCATATTGCCCTAGTTGATATCGGTTATCGGACCCGATATTGATATTTGCCCTGACGTCACCATAAGCAATGCGCGTCATTTCCTGTCAGCAAATGACGTTGTTCAAAGTATTGAACAGTTTGAATCGCATACATCAAATGCACTACAACAACCTGAAACAAGAAACAATTTCCCCTCCGTTATTGACTTGGCTCCGTCTGTTCCACCGTCTCAAATTTTGTCTGCTGCCATATGCTCATTTTACCGTAAATATTACCATTAAAATGGTAATATATGATATGGAAAAGCACATGTAATAATCTCTAATAATCACTTCTGTAGAACATCAAACAAAAATAAAATACATGTAATTCATTAACAGTCGCAAAACTTAAACGAGAAAGAGCCATTTACCATGAATCAGATTTTACTTTTATAGTGGTTATTGATATAATTGTCTTTTGAACCCCTGACAATAATACTTTGGTATCTGTGAATTTAATTTCCTGGGACTTATATCTTCACGTATATTCAAACGACCAAGTGGTATTTTGTTGTAACAGGAATTTCTATTCAACGTCAATTGCATGACCGATAGAATGACCTTGGTTGTAAGTATGTGCACCATAGGCAGGGATGATGACTCGTCTATGACATTTAAGCCCTACTCAAAATTTCCGATCGGTCCATTACCCCCCAAATTGCAATATTTGTATATTGTCATATTACATTGTTTGCAGTTAAAACTTATGGTATTTGTACTTTTTTGCAGGTATAATATTTCTGGACGAGGTTGACAAAATAAGCAGAAGTAGAATGAGGCAATCACAAAAAGATATAGGTGGTGAAGGAGTGCAACAAAGCCTTCTGAAAATGTTTGAAGGAACAGTTGTGAACGTTCCGGAAGGAAATAGTAAAAAGTCGACAGTTTCTGTGGATACTACTAACATACTGTTTATTGCCTCAGGTGCATTTTGTGGAATTACCGATATTATTAAGAAAAGGAAAAATGATCAGGTATATGAATTGTCGTATTTTTCTTAACATACAAGTCAAATTTAGATTTAGATATTGCAATATCAGGCAAGAAAAATGACCGAAATGAACTCAATAGTTAAAACAAAATAACATGGAAAGAAAATGAAGTCGTACTTAATTTGCCAAGTGATTGTTGAATTCATCTGCACGTCTTCAAATTAAAAAACGGAAATTCCGAAACTGCGAAAATAAAAAATTATTTAGATATTTTGTTATGGTTTGGACTCAGCTTTTTGCTCTTTATGTGTGGATTAGGATTATGGTTGGTTCATTACTTCAGGTTAAAGTTTGGGTAGAAGCCGAGGAAGGAACATTTATTGATTCATCAATACTGCAGATTGTGATTACAACATCGCGTGATTGTGAAACTTTTATCCAAATATCAGAAATTTTCATATTTTGAATTATTTTTACAGTCCGTTGGATTTCTCCCTACAATTGCGATGGCCAAGGACTCCAAAATAGATGATCAGTTCAAAGAGGAAGTGTTAAATGAAACCAGGAAAGGCGACCAATACAAATTAGGATTGATTGAAAACCAAGTGGAGGCAAGGGATCTAGTAGAATTCGGTATGATACCTGAATTTGTTGGCAGATTGCCAGTCATCGTGCCATTTCACAGTTTATCCTTAGAAATGTTGGTAGAAATCTTAACACAGCCAGAGAATGCACTAATTCCACAGTATGAATCCCTGTTTGCTATGGATGGAGTAGGTATTTTGGTTTTGATTTCATGATACAATCTTTCATTTAAGGTTCTCTACAGATTGTACTTTTAAAAACAGCTGTAAGCTTGTTGAAAATGTATACCAAGTGGTATAGTGGTTTAAAACATGTGATGTAACATGAAGACAACACACTTTCTCCAATGAATCGTACAGTATGTATAAAATAAATTCGTATATTTTCATCTGAGTATAATTCCGATATATAAATCATTCCCCAAATTTCCTATATGTATACTTATAGTAACAAAAACAATGCCCCACTGCCAATATACATACCTGTATTGTCGGATTTTATATCGTGACAACTTCTAAACTTTCGAAGACTAATATGAATATCAGAGTACAGGATAAAACGCATTTGACAGCTATAGGTCATTTTAGCCGGAATACATTCGCTGCTTGGTATTTGTTTTATCTGTTAAGAAAGTTTTAGTTTTAAAGAGAAGTTACCAGCTTTATGTGAAATGTCACAGGTTAATTACATGTACTGTGGACTGATATCAATGCAGTGAAGGCATCGTGCCACAAAATTCTCGTAATATTTACTTCTTATGATGAGTGTTTTTGGTAAGAAATTGTCACTATCTATTTTTAATAATGTCATAAATCTGACCAACACCTTCCACTACCGAAGCTCTACCATTTGCCCTACCCTAGTGGTCTTATAATTAGGAAATGTAGTATCTGCGCTAGATATCATTCGATTATCTCGGTCTTCTAGTATATTGTCCACCCGCCTTGTTCATGTTGTTTCTTTAATGTTTTAGTGTCGACTAGAATTTCAAACAGAGGCTATAAAGGTGCTTGCTAAGACTGCAAAGGATAAAGGTACGGGTGCCAGAGGCTTGCGATCCATCCTGGTAGGTATCACAAGATGATTTACAATAAAAATTACGTTATAAACTAATTGACCTTTCGCAAAATGACCCGACGCATTTCAGGACATATTTCCATTGTGACATCAAAATTAAATTGCCAATCAAACATTTGTGTGACAATGACAACTCAATAGAATGACATCAAAAATGCACATTTTAGAGCCACGTATCGGACATTTGGCGAGAGGTCAATTCATGTACTCTTTTCAATATTAATGTATTTACAAAGTTTCAAACATTTACAAATCTACAAATTTTGGATTGAAATTACAATCGTTTGTTGATCAGAGTTGTACTAGATGGTATATACCTTGAAATTATATTCAGTGTACAAATATGTACGTTAAAAACAGTAAAGAAAATGTCGCGAAAACGAGATCATGTGACAGTCCTAAAAATCCTTATTGTAATACCACAAACTCAAATCTTGAATAAAATAGTACATTTGTATTTACATGTATATTGTATTTTGGATATCAAATGGAAATACGGTGGGATAATTTTATTTTCCTTTGTACACAAAGCCAGATTGTTTACATTAAATAAATTTCCTTTTTCGTACAGTAAGTTTTAAACTACTGTTATTGTTACTTTTGTCTAGTGCGAAAGAAACATTTTCATTACAGTAATAAGTTTACTCGTTACATTGTTTTGCTTTCTAGGAGAGTGTTCTGTTAGATGCAATGTATGAAATTCCAGAATCCAACATTGAAGCTGTAATAATCACAGAAAATGCTGCACAAGGCAAAGACAAACCAGTGTACGTGACAAAACCCGCTAATCTCATGAAAGCTCCAAATAATTCCTTATTTGACAACAAATCGATTTAAGAAAGAAACACTCTAGTATTTCGCATAAATGAGATTGAAAACGTTTGTAGTGATACAATAAGGGAATTAAACATTAAAATCCAATGTGTTGCTTAATATAATATCATTTACAAACAAAAATAAACAACAGACATTTCACTGTAAGACGAGTTCATCAGAATACTGAATAGAATACAAGTGGTATTTGTAAATAAGACCATCATGGATGGTGAACAAGTATACCATATAAGATGTGAATGATATTGACAATCATTTCTAAGTTAGTTAATTAATCAATTGTGTTAGATTCTTAAAATTTGTAGGTGATTTGAATAATTTAGTGATGAAATATTGATGTACATGTGAATGCACCTCATTACTTTTATTATTTGACTATATAGTATTTTGTACATTATAAATATAAACGATCGGAAAATATTTTAAATTCTTCTAAGATAAATGACTCTATATTTTTGGCGATAATGGAAAATGATCTGGACTTTTATAAAACCTTCAAACTTATCGTTACACTCGTTATTGCTGCACATCACTGAAGCTGAAGTCTGGTCCCCGTATTCCCCAATTAGTTTTTGTCATACATAAATACAAATGTATTGAATTTAATGAAAATTTTAATAATCTCAAGACGCCGAGTTCCTTACTTATAACACTGTTAAGAATATAAAGAAGTTTTATCCACCGAAATGCATACAGTAACTTGCTTCTAAATGTATTTACATTTACCTTTATTCATAGAGCTTGTCATTTGACATTCTACATGTGAACTGATAGGCAAATGTTCAGGTCTATGCAATTGCACGTGTAAATCAGATGCTAGATAAACATGATAAATTTCTAGAATTGTAAATGTGTGATGGGAGACAAAAGGGTAGGATTTTAATTTGTACCCTGACAGTAATAAATCAGATTGAAATAAGCTAATCCTTTTAGGAATCAAACCCATGATATTTCATCTTCTGTTGAACGCTCTTACAACTAGTTCTTTGCAAGTGTTAATCCGGTTTCAGCAATAACCTTTGTTATTCACAAAAACAAAATACCTAACTGTTGTTATTCCACCGTAACAAAATAATTAACTCTTGTTATTCCATCATAACCAAATACTTAAATGTTGTTATTCCACCATAATTTAATATTAAATAAATACTTTTCGCTGATTGGCTGGAGCAAAGCAAGTTAAATCTGTGTAATCTGCTTTGCTCCCGTATAACTGGCATTGTATGTCACGAGCCCCTTGACGTTACACAGTTTAACTTCTTTTGTTTTCGCCATGGGTTTCATTCGAGTAATCTGTTGTTTCATTGAAAGGTTACCTTGCGTACCTCTTGAATAATTGGAACCGTCTAGATCTGAGGTCATTCAGTACACACAGAATTTCCTTTCAAATCAGATGACATGCTAACATTTCAAACGACCATCACTTCCTATTCAAGTGATTTTCGCTGGAATACTTTTTTATTACTAAACAACTGATTTAATCAATTGGAGCCTTTAGTATTCACTCTATTGTTTAACATTTTTTTAACATTAAAGGTTTTATTTTTTAAATGAACCTCCCCGAGTCCTTCACGCTGCCATCGCGTGTTTCTATTCCAGTGTTTTCATACGCACATAACATCTGAAATCTATTTGAAATTAAATAAAACTTTATTTGATCTTCTTTATATCCTGTCCGTGTTGTAGTAAATTTTTATAATTCAATTATACAATACAAGGTGTACTCTGCCTCATGCCAGTTAACTTTCAGTAAATAGCTATATAGTATGTTAAATTTAATGATTATCCTTAAATAACCAAATACCTAACTAGAAAATACTTCTAAAGATGATATTATATGTCAAAAATATACTTATTTACTATATGATCTGTCTGTTATACAGCTTCATAACAGATTACATAAATGTCTTATATGTATCACGTATAATAAAGTCTAGCTGCGATTTGATTGGCTAATGTGCAGCAAACTGAACTACTTTTATTCACTACGTACGTAAATTTAATTCATCTGAAGGTTGGCAATGACGTCACTTCATTCATATGAAGATTGGCGATAACATCACTTGGTGTTTGTGGCGTCATTGGAACTTGAATCGGGACAATCGAATAAAACATGTTGTATGGATAATTTTAAAATTTTGTTGTATTCATGTCAGCAGTTTTGCTAATTTGAACATCCGATAAACCTATCGCCAAGTGTCTGACATATGGCTGTCCATGTACTTTTTTGACGTCATTCGATTGTGATTTCATAACAAGAGGCCCAAAAGGGCCTCAATCGCTCACCTGAGAACCATATACAAATGTGGAAGAAAGACCAAGAAGAATTTGAAAATGTAGGCTGATCTGGCCAAGAAACATAAATATTGTTGTTTTAAGATATTCATAAAAAATTCTAGAAATCAAATTTTGGCAAAATTCTTCCACAAAAACATTTATTCAACTATGTACAAGTAAGAAAAAAACTTTAACGCATCATTGTGAGTGCAAGGGGAGATAATGGAGGAAATCATGCAAAAATGAATGAAAATGACAAAGTCTGAAAAGACCTCAAAAACGCGTCAAAAATAAATATTCCGGTTTCTATGAAAAATATAAAATTGAATCATACATCCATGTAGATCACTCAGAAACAATCCGTTTTTCAGTTCATGTAGTGGTTCTGGAGAAGATGATTTTCAAAGAGGGTACCTTTTGGGACCTATTCTGTCCGCCCCAGATCCACCCCGGGCCAATCTGACTGAAAACTACAACTTGGTAAAGGACCTTGAGCACTTGCTTCCTGTAAAGTTTCTTCCAAATTGCTTCGGTAGTTTTGAAACAAAAGCTGATAGTGTGAAAAATGCATCCCCCCTTTTTTTCTTCTTAAAAATTCATAAAAAATTCTAGAAATTAAATTACGGCAAAATTCTTGCATAAAAACATTTCTTCACCTAATTACAAGTCAAACACATTAAATGAATGCTTCAAAGTGAATGCAAGGGGAGATAATTGAAGAGATCATGCAAAAATGAATGAAAATGATTTAGGCTGAAAAGACCTCAAAAACGTGTCAAAAATTAATATTCCGATTTTTATCAAAAATACAAACTTGAATCATACATCCTTGTAGATCACACAGAAACAATCCGTTTTTCAATTTATGCAGCCGTTCTGAAGAAGAAGATTTTTAAAGAAGAGTACCTTTTGGCACTTATTCTGCCCCGCCTTGGATCCATCCCTGGCCAATCTGGCTGAAAACTACAATCTTGGTAAAGGACCTTGAGCACTTGCCTTCGGCTCAGGTGAGCTAAAAACACAAGCGTTTGACGGGCCATTCAATTGTTACGTCATAATGGAAAAGTTTGCCAAAAGGTGCCATGTCGGGCATTAGGTCATAGGTTAATTATGCTAATAATTTAAATGTACGCTAAATGTATGTATTCAAAATAAGCAATATTTACAATGTTTTGTGCACTTAATTCTGCGCAAGTATTTTACATATTTGGTCAATTCGACAGAAAGGAGAATACAGATTATCATCCCTAGTCATCAGAAAATGCCATTTAAAGCGATATGATCTGTCGTAGGTGAAAAACTATACATGTCCATTTTATGTGATATTCTATCATATATTTTCCAAAGAGACCGTCGGGTGGATAGAATAACAAATGCATGTGTAAAATTACAACAATTTTACCAAACGTAATATCAGTTATTTTTTGTCCACCATACTTAGAGCATTGCAAATTATTCTTTTAGAAGATCACGTAGTTTTACGATGTTTTATGAAGATTACTGAGTGACCAATAAACAAGTGCTGTTTCTTTGTTTATTTATTGTTGTTCAACGTCCCACTCAAGAATATTTCACTAAAATGGAGACGTCACCAAATGTCGGTGAAGGGCTTCAAATTTAGGCATATGCTCGGCACTTACGGCCATTGAACAGTGAAGGTTCTTTAACGTGCCGACACCTACTGTGACACGGGACCTCCAGTTTTTACTGTCTCATCCGAAAGACAGGAAACCAATCTGTCGCCGGCGGGACTAGAACTCACGATACAGAGTCGAGCGCGCTACCGACTGAGCCAGGCCGGCTCATAAACAAGTGCTATTTGCAGTTAATATACATTCTATTCTTCTTACACTTAGCGTTTATTTTTTTACATCATCATTTCTTACCTAAATCAGGCAGTTTGTCTTTTTCGTCGTTTCAAAACATTCGTTTCTGAAATTGTCCACGTGCCGGTTATATTGGGCGATCTCGACCCGTTTTTAGCTCACCTGGCTATGCCAGGGTGAGCTTTTGCAATCACTTTGCGTCCGTCGTCCGTCCGTCCGTCGTTAACTCACTTTCAAAAATATTCTCCTCTGAAACCACTGGGCCAAATTGAACCAAACTTGAACTGAGTCGTCACTAGGGTATTTAGTTTCAAATTTGTTATTTTCTATGTCGCAGGTCAAACAACATGGCCGCTGTTGCTAAAAATAGAACATAGGGGGTAAATTGCAGTTTTTGGCCAATAACTCAAAAACCATTACAGATATAAAAATCTGACATAGGGTAAAAGTGATCAGCTTGATGAGATCTACCTGCCATGCAATTTTGAAGAAAATCGGAAAACTCATCTCGGAGTTATAGCCCTTTTTTTTGTAAAATTTTCAAAATTTTGGCATTTTTAATTTTTTATTTCAAAAAATGTAGCAGATAGAGGTCAAGTGTAAATTGCAAAAATGTTCAGCATATCAAGATCTACCCACCCTGAAAATTTGAAGACAATCCAAAAACCTGTGTAGGAGTTATTGCCCTTTTTTCACAGAATTTTTTCAATTTTTATGTTTTTCGTCTTCTAACTCCAAAACTATGAAAGATAGAGGTCGAATGTAAATTGATAAAATGTTTGCCATGATGTGGCGACTTCAAAACCGGTGTTGAAATTTTTTTGTTGACCGCCATTTTCAAAATGGCCGACAAAAAAGGCGAGAAAATTCAACATTGTTTGATTTCAATGAAATTTGGTTTCCAAATAGATATTGATGTTGCGACTTCAAAACCGTTGTTGAAAATTGTTCCTTGACCACCATTTTTAGCTCACCTGGCTTTTGGAATCACTTTGCGTCAACAAACATGGCCGCTATGGCAAGGCTTAGTTTAACATTGGATCCTATAGGAAAGTCATCTTCTCCTCTGAAACCACTGGCACAAATTTAACCAAACTTTACAGGAATGATGTATGCAAGGTCCTTTACAAAGACTGCTCATTTTGTTCTGATCCCTCAAAAATCATGGCCACTAGAACGGGGCTTAGTTTAACATTATATAGCCAAAAGAAGACTGCTGTGCTGCACACACTGCAAAGTTTTCGCAGAACCTTATTCATTCATTCGTGAATCCGGTTCCTGACTTGGAAGAAGAACATTGGATCCTGTGGGAAAATTACATTTTCATCTTCTCCTCTGAAAACGCTGAAGCAAATATAACCAAACTTTAGAAGAATGATGTATTGAAGGTCCTTTACAAAGATTGCTCATTTCGTTCCGATCTGTCAAAACCATGGCCGCCAGGGCTGGGCTTAGTTTATCATTGGACCCTATGGGAAAATCACATTTTCATTTTCTTCTCTGAAACCACTGAAGCAAATTCAACCAAACTTTACAGGATTTATGTATGGAAGGTCCTTTACAAAAATTGCTCGGTTCGTCTGATCTTCTCAAGCAAATAACCAGGTGAGCGATACAGGCTCTTGACAGCCTCTTGTTAAATTGTCCCATCACATTCTTGGCTTTATCATTCTTGACACATATGATCATGAACTGCCCAACTCCATCGGACATGGCGGCACGATTGTAAAACATGAGGTACGCATACTTTTCACAGTTAGATTGTTTTGATTTTGTCAACGTCAGCATTCGGGCAACATTAAAGATAGAAAAATTTTCTTTTAGTGACCTGAATTATTTATTCATATATTCATCCGATTTTCTTCAGGTATTTAAAATAGCGTTGAAAAGCATATATTTTACATGATACATGCACTTTCTAATAAAAACACGTCTTGTATTTTTAAAATAAATATACAACACATAAAAATCGGCCGACTTTAACATAGTCCGAGCGAGTATAGGACCGAGATCTCCTGACAAAATTACGAAGTACATTTGATATGGCGAAAGAATTATCTGAAAGGTCATTGCATACGAAAATACAGCAAACAGCTTCGAAAAGAAATTTTTTTACAATGTTTTACGTGTTTGATAATATATATCTGAACACACATTTTATCATATTCTCGACTATATGTCGGGGGACAAAAATAATCATTGAGACAGCTTATATCACTTTAAATTGCATATGTTTGTATTACATTTATTAAAAATGGAAATTCAAAAACTTGTATCATAAATGTGATATGAATGGAAACTCATGACAAATCCTACGTATATAATCGATCATTAAGGTACTATGCCAATGATATAGGAAATCTTAAGTATTTTCTTCACACATAAACTCATGTGAATAATATGAAATTGACTATTAAAATAGCCGTTGCTTGGACAAGATACATAAAGAATAAAATATTTCAAATGTTGCCATTTTTATTATATAAATTATCATCATTTTATTTTCAACATATTTCTTATAACATATCCATTCATTACTATTTTCATTATGAAAACCATATCCAAGGAATACTTATAAAATTAATATTTCCCAAAATGATACCATACAATATACATATTTTCAAGAAATGTTATTTAGTGGTACACATGTAATGGGTATCACGCAGAAAGATAGTATACAGATTGAAAATCCATGTCACTAATTACTAAAGTTCAGTTGAAACTTTGTTAAAAAATCATTATCTATTTGTGTAAAATGATGAACAAATTCCATTATATCTGTATATATTTAAGAACACTTCACTCTGTAAAATTCACTATATCAACAAATGAAAATGAATGAAAGGTACAACTAAGTCCTAATGTTGAAACCACTAAAAAAACAAAATAAGATTCAAATCTGATGTAACATAAAACTTTAAAAATTATGCACATGCATCACATTTGTTTATTTGTAGTTTGTAAAATCTTGCTTCTCCTTTCCATTCTGAAGTAGATTTAATCATTTACAAAGATAGTGGAAGTCCAAATGTGACACAAAAAGAGAAACAATTATGTAAAACAATAAGAACCATGGACCAGTTTCACTAAAGGCAGTAACATTTTAGACGCAACTTACAATTTAATTTACATATGTGTCAGTTTCAAAATAGATTGTAAGCTTATGCATACTCTACCCTACAGTATGAAACATGTAAATTTAGTAGTAGTTTGGAGCAGACGTAGACTCAGACAAAAGTTTATATGTAGGAAGAAAGATACGACTTTTAGTGAAATTCATTAAAGACGCCATCACGTAAACTTACGACCTTTAATGAAATTGGCCACTGAAGTACAAAATAAACAAATAAACAAAGGAAACGAAACAAGCTGGAAAGGGAATATAATGCTCACCTGAGCAAAACTAACGAAAACAGAAAAGCTCAGTTTCGTCTTAAGTTTGAGTGAGCTACGAGAAGGAAACATGATTTAGGGATGTGGTTCATTAATGGTGAAAAGTAGGAAATGGCTTATTTGTGGGGTTAAATGGGGAATTTAAAGATTTAATATTGCAGCAAAAAGGAGGAATTCCTCTAATGGAAGGAAAATTGGGGTGCAGATCTCAATAGCCTTTAAGACGCTAAACTACTTATGAAAGGCGAGGCCAGATTGATCACCAAGGATCTTTGCTATGTAGCACTAATCCTAAAAACTCATCATTCACTTTCTTAAATTTTAGTCCCATATTATGGATCGAAAACTAGAGTCTGTACCATATATGCAATAATTGTGAGATTCATGTCTCACTGGTATTTAAAGATTTTTAAGACATCCTACCGCCCATTTAAAGAGGCTTTTGTCCCTTCATTTGAAATAAAATTATATTTTACAAAGAGTAATTTGTGCCAAGTTAAATTGAAACTGACCCAGTGTTTCTGGAAAAGAAGTTGAAATTGATAACACTGATGGATGACAGACAACTTTTGTTAAGAAAAGGTATCTTAATTGACCCTTCAGCTCGTCTGAGTAAAGTACATAACAAACAATAAAACAAAAACAAATGTGTGTAGATCACTATAGATAGATATAAAGAAAACAAAAATAAAAGCTACACATATGCAAAACTTGATATCAAGATTGTAAAAATGATGATAAACACCTTACCAAGTTTTATAATCTACACCAAAACACAGTTGCCATTTTGGCTTTTCTATTTTTCTGGAACTACAGTGTATTTCATATCTTTAAAATTCCAAATTACTGTTTTACTTGTTTAACTAATAAACTAATGTTAAATGGAATTCATAAGCATATGATGGAATTAAAAGTAACACTGGCCTTTGAAATGAGTGAAGTGTTCAACACAATAATACATAATGGGTTAAAATTAATCATCTCAAGGCAAGGAAACAAACTGTCCTACTCAATGTGAATACATATTATAAAATGGCAGGCAAATAGGAAGCTCAAATGTATTGTCAGTTAAAGTCCAAACATTCCAATCATATTCTGAAAAATCTTAAACTTATTACATCAACTTTTTAAAAATAAATTTATGGACCAGATATTTCCTAATTTATAAAAGGTTTGGACACCATCAGCAGCAATAAATTGAAAACATAAACGTGGTATAAATTTCACGAGGATAAGAAATGCTTTATCTTTGTTGAATCAGATTTAGGAATAGATACAAAATATCTAAGCTTGTACAATCCTGGTTTAGAATATATTGAAATGTGAGTCATTCGTTGAAACACATAGTATTCCTTTTCTTAGATGACAAGGAATGTTATTTCTTTTGCAAAATATCAAGGTAATTATGAAATTCTCAAGCACTTTGACATATCACTGCAAAATCATTAATTTACAGTTGATTTCATTCTCATCCTGCATTCCACTGTGACATAACATCCAAGCTTAATGGATTAGAGTTTCAAAAGTTATCATCTAAAAACATGTCAACATAAACTAAAACAAGATATATTAGAGAAACACTATGCTCTGACAAGAAAGTCATTTATGATAATTTTTATAAACAGATAAAGTACCATAACTCTGGCAAATGTTGACGCCTCATAATCACTCTTTTATTAGACCTTATTGAAAACCAAATTTGGTGGAAATTTGAAATAAACTAAAGTTATTTGACGATAGCAAAATATTGCAAACAGAAAAAAACTGACATTGAAATGAACCGAAAACAATATGCCCCTCAATCTTTGATATGTTAGCAAAAAATTACTAGCCTAATACACTTTTTTCGAGTAGCTCCATTGAATTCAGGTTTGTCTGAATAGTTTGAACTCAGATCACCTGACTTAAAAATAAAGTCAGGCAAGGTCACTTCTGTTATCATTATATTTATATTGATGAAATTCAGTGAGATCTTATTTCAGTTTATCTGCGAGAAATAAAGTATAGATAAATGTTCTCTCTTCTGAAAATGTCAACTGTCGTCATTTTCCTGTAGACTGCTTTACAAATCTGGGACAAATCATTGCATGTTTTCCATATTTCAGGTCATTTATAAGAACTAGCTTTCACCCAAATATAATTCACCGAAATATATCACAAGTTGTACCCTTACCGACTGTGAAAAAAAAATACAAAGCAAAATATACGAAGTCTCAGTGCATCGCAAATGGTAGGTTTACCAAATATTAATAAAAAATAATCATTACAAAGCGAAATATATATGACATAGACAGTGCATTTACATTAAATCATTATGAATGAACATACATGTATCATGTGTATCAGATATTTAATCTATAGTTAAGATACAAATTACACAAAATTTGAGAAAACATAGACATCCTACATCTACTTATTACAGTTGCTTATATGATTGTATAATGAGGTTCTAAATGTTTTAATCTGAATTGATTTTGTAAATCATATGCAATATATCAGTAACACATGATTTGATTTATTAACATCATAGTAAACTATGTAAGGTAATACAGCATCTTCTGTTTTGTCTTCCTTCACATCCCACAGATTTTTTTTTTTTTTTTTTTTTTGTAAAGTGCACTTAATATTGACCTGTGTAAAGAATTTTCCCAATACAGTGATGTCATCAAAATATAAGCAAAGGGCCATCATACCAATGCCTCAGTGACATCATAACATAGGCAAAGGGCCATCATAAAATTGCCTCAGTGACATCATTGGATAGGCCCAGTGAAAACAAAAGATAGGCTCAATGGCATCATAACATGGGCTAAGAGGTATCATAACATAGGCTCAGTGACATTATAACAGGCTCAGTTTTTAGTGTCATCTAAATGACTAGTGATTTTCATGCGTGAAACTACTCAAGTCCGACCTAGATTTTATATTCAGACTGATTCGCTCTGTTTTCAGAGATATATACATACAATTAAACAAGGTTAACTCAGAAAATTGACTTCTTAATGCGGAAACACCGAGTATAGTGTAGATTGGATTCAAATTTGTAAGATCTACAAAATCTGTAACCATATGTTGCCAATCACTTTATATTAAGAAGACTTTTCTTAACTTTCCCTATTTTATGTACATGTATGTAGCCTACAGTAGAAAATATTTTGCCTCGTATCACAAATGTATCATGTGACAGCCCCTTATGTTTAGTGATATTTGTTCACAATGAACTGGGAATTAATAAACAATATCTAAGGAAGAAGATAAGTGTCTGTGGTAATCAATCTGGTTGCTTATCTTTTACTTAAACACAATCAATTGTACTTGGTTCTACAGCAATATTTGAGCATATTATCATTTTAAATCATATAAATTTTCATTATCAACATTACGTTAAGCCATAAAAGACACAGGCATGCACATATATTTTTAAAAATTTTGTATACATTGCTGTTTTCAAATCCTGGTTTTTTCAATGAAAAGGTTGCTTTTAATGCAAGGACAGGAAAAACAAAACCCTGTTCAAATTTTGAAAGGCATATCAGTAATGTTATATAATATATAACAAAAGTGACTATAATATAGATTTTTGAAATATATTTAATTTAGAAAAAAAAATGTATTAAAGAGTTTATCTCTGATGACCTAAGTGGAGCTTATAGCACTTGAGGTGTAGAACTATATATAAATTTAGACAACACTTTGGTCAAATTACCCATTTCTTAGTAAATTGTGCATAGTTTCCATGTTATGAACAGTAGATATAAACAAATTAACATATTAGACATATACATCATATACATGTAGGCTTTTCCTTGATGAACCTACAGTGCTGTCAAACAACTCCAGATTTATTGTAGACAATGATAGCTACAGCAGAACTTAGCTAAGTCAAACTTCAATAAGTTAAATTTCTCAGTGTTTCAAACTTTTGACAATTCCACCCCCCCCCCCCCAAAAAAAAATGTTTTTTTTATTGCTGCTTATAAACAATTTATAATTCAAACTTTGATGACTCAAATTTCTCGATGTTTCAAATAAATTTTGGGGTCCAGTAAACATGTATGAAAGCACCCCATGGCTATTGATTTCTGTCTAATTAAAACTCATTGTTTTAATTTCACAAAAATTAAATTAATCTTAGCACTAATTATTAGATATCATGGATATTTATGTCCTATACAGTTTCCAAGCAGTCAAAAACATCTTACAGAACCTCTGAAAACATAATTCCATGATTCTCAGTTACCATTCAGGAGTTAAAATCCTGATGTTTCAAACTTTTCTAAGTGGACCCTTGAACTTTGACCCACCAAAGTTTTACTGTATTTCAGGTAAATATATTCTTCAACTCTATTATTTTTCAGATGATAATCAAGTACTTTAACTTATAAAATCTGATAATGCAATAACACATACATAAATGATTAATAAAATATCACACTGGTAATCTGGAAATCTTCACTTGGCTGGTACAGATCTGGGTGTCCAGGTATACATTTTCCAAAAGATTGGACAGTAAGATTCTTACTTTCTATTGGACACACCCAAATAATTATTTCAAATAATTCATGCATGCAAATCCTGTCTGACCTAACTTTTGGTACACTGTCATTCTTGTGTTGTCATAACATATGTAGCTTTCAAAACCCTAGGAGTTGTTTAATAGAATATTACATTGGTGTGTGAAATGGATAAGGAAATCTCCACCCTAGTGGTAAGATTCTGGTTGTCCAATCCGAGGTCTTATGAAGATTTCTGTTTCTACTCAACACACCAGTATTTGAATATTTTTCTCCCATGCTTCAAATGCATGTTTATGTATGCAAAATGTCTGATATAACTATAAGTGCACTGCATTCTCTTACATAGAAGCCACATAAGCGCTACCTCATAGAATTGTATTGCGATGTCATAATACATGTAGCTTGTCAATACCCTAAGGGCTGGCAAGGGAAACATTCCTTGTAAAAAGGAAGGAAAATCTGTGAACCATAGGAGAAAAGGTGATATTTCCCCATAAAAAAGGATAAACATATGAACCGTAGGAGAAAATTTAAAGCTGTCATCATAACTTTTAAATAAGTTTTCAATTCGAAAAAAAATGTATAATGCTTTTGAAACATCCCCTATTTATTATTCCACAGGAAGGCATTTTTTTGTTACATGTTATCAATAGAAATTGGCTCCCAGTTCCGATAAAAGGCAAGTACACAGAACGACCGTTATTTCACACCTGTGCTCCCAAAGTGAAACAGTGGCCAGATGACATGTAATTAAAACTTACACTGTACTCAACTCATTAACTTTCCGCATTATTTTTACCTCAAAGATTCAATAAAGATAAGTAAAAGAGAGATTTTTATAACTAGTTTTAGATTCATTGTTTTAGTATTCATAAAATAATATTCACTTTGAACGTAAATATTAATAAAATCCTACCAGTAATCTGCACCTTTTCGTTTTGTTGTTTACATAGCATCACACATTCTGGTGAACTCAGTAATGGGAGCAGACCGGTCGCGCACCACTTGACCAAAGACAAGGTATTTTTATAAAGATAACATCAAATAAACATTATAAGAGACATAGCTGTGAAACATTGCTATCAAATTATTCAAAATGGATGCCAGTGGTCCTGCAATATAGTGTTCAAATATATATTTCCGAGTTGACCTTGGTCTGACTTGTCCTTGATTCATTATTTTGGAAATGAAAACATTCATATCATAACAAGTGGTCTGAGCTTCTGTTTATTTATAGTTTTATGATTTTTTCATGGGGAATTTGGAATTATGTTTGATATTCTCATGTTAATCTGATTAATTTCATCCTTGTGAACTGTATATCAGCAGGCAAAATGTCCAAACAGAATAAACAAACTTTGTTAATATCTATATTTATTTTCGACATGCAGGTGAGTTATACTTAAACATAAAGTTAAACTTAGACAATGGCAACTGATTTAGCAAAGTCGCCTTTTATGTCGGGTGTGGGGGCTTGTTTCTATTCAGAAAACTGAACAAATATGGCTACTAATGGAAGTAAAACACTGGGGATGTTTCAAAAACTATATCATTTTTTTTTATTTCATTAAAATGGTTTAAAAGTTGAGATGACAGCTTTAATCAGTTCTCAATGACGACTAGTTGTCCTCATTATCATTAACAAACTATAACATTTTAGTACCAAATATAACTACTTCTGCCATATTACATTTACTATCCTACAGCTATTATTGTAAATAATCACTACAGCCTGAATTATCTTATAATATCAAAGAAAATTTAATTACAAAATTCACAGAGAATTACTGTGATAACAATAAAGCAAACCTTTAGTTTGTCAGTTACTAGTTATCAATAACATGACTGACTTGATAACCACTTACTTCAAAACATTATAACAGGTGAATCATCATGAGACAACTTTAATGCTACAATATAAACTGATGACTAAGTGAACATAGATGTCAAAATTATCAGGAATGCCATGTGACAAATGAACTCATAGTATGCTACAACCTTCAAATGATTGTCTGAGGTCTGAATATATACCATATGACTTGTAACATGTGTAACTTGCTTTGGTATACCATACGACTTGTAACACGTGTAACTTGCTTTGGTATACCATACGACTTGTAATATGTGTAACTTGCTTTGGTATACCATACGACTTGTAACACGTGTAACTTGCTTTGGTATACCATACGACTTGTAACATGTGTAACTTGCTTTGATTTGCCATACGACTTGTAACATGTGTAAATTGCTTTGATATACCATACGACTTGTAACATGTGTAACTTGCTTTGATTTGCCATACGACTTGTAACATGTGTAAATTGCTTTGGTATACCATACGACTTGTAACATGTGTAACTTGCTTTGATATACCATACGACTTGTAACCTGTGTAACTTGCTTTGGTATACCATACGACTTGTAACATGTGTAACTTGCATGATTTGCCATAACTTGTAACATGTGTAACTTGCTTTGGTATACCATACGACTTGTAACATGCTTTGTAACTTGCTTTGCTTTGGTATACCATACGACTTGTAACATGTGTAACTTGCTTTGATATACAATACGACTTGTAACATGTGTAACTTGCTTTGGTATACCATATGACTTGTAACATGTGTAACTTGCTTTGATTTACCATACGACTTGTAACAAGTGTAACTTGCTTTGATTTACCATACGACTTGTAACCTGTGTAACTTGCTTTGATATAAAGGGACCTTAGATTTCAATTAGAGTCATATCAAAAGGTCAGTTTGCTACATTCATAAATCTATTTTAACTGTTTTCAGGGAAAAAGCAAATTATTTCATACCAAAACTTTTGAAAAATTAAATATTCAACTCAGGGTAGCTTTCGTAAGCCCGGACAAAATTTTCTTAGTAAAAGATATCAAAACATGATTTTTTCATCAATTAAGGTTATAATACAAGTGTGTGACACATACATCGCTCGCTCGCTTGCTCTCTCTCTCTCACCCTCTGAGTCTCAAAGTAAGGTCAGTTCTGTGGGGCAGTTTTATGACCTGGCTTCTCACTGTATAATTGCAGCCATTTTGGACAGCAACATTGCTGAGCTGATACAAAGTTCAGTTATATTAAGGCATTGTATAAAACTTGAATTTGTCAGCTACTCTATTCATTTCCTATTTAATATATTATTATTCAAGTGTTTAATAATTTTCTGTATAGTATATTTTTTATTTGATCAAGTTTAGCGTTTCACAGATATTTTTCCTCTGTTCTCATGTTTTATCAGTATGAACACGATAATACAAGGAGATGTGATACATATGCTTGCATAAAAACAAGTTTCAAAAATTTTGACAAAAAGGAGATGCCATCAATATGTTTGGATAAAAACAAGTTTCGAAATTTTTGATAATTATCTGAATCACAAATGTGACCTGTCTGGGTTTTAACTTTACAGCAGTAGAATCTGTTCACTTATTAAACAGAATTTTCCGTTTTTAATTCTTCCTCATAGCCACTGTCCTCTTCCTCATTTGCAGGGAGGTTACTTGACCTTATGTACTGAGGACACTCACTCTTTTCAACTGTATCTTTATTTATCACAACTTTTTTAATATCTGATCCAGGAATTTCAAACATAGGATCCAAAAGAATGTCCTCCTGAAGATAAAAAATTACAAATATAGAAAAAAATTCCAAGTATAGCATTAGTAATACATGCAGTATAATATCTGTAATGTAAATATTTAACTTTTATATTTTTTACATACATCCATACCTACACATAAACATTTCTACACATACCCACAACTTCACATATTTACACACACATACACAAACACACACACAAACCTACACTCAATTACATGTACACAAATATACCCAACTTACCAATAGAGCTCTTAATCCCCTTGCTCCTGTCTTCCTTTCCATAGCTTTCCTGCCTAAAGCTTTCAGAGAGCATTCTGAAAACTCTAGTTGACACTGTTAAATGATATAAAACAATCAGATTGTGCCATTAACAGAATAAACAATATAAACAAGTAATGTCATACGCCTGTTGGTGTACATTTTGACTACATCATTTTGTATATATATGTATATAGATTTTGTATAACAATTAATTCATCTTATATGCTTTCAACAGCTGAATATAACATTACAACCAAGCAAGTTTATGTTGTATTGTTGTTTAACATCCAACTCAAGAATCTTTCACTCATATGGAGATGTCACCAAATGCCAGTGAAGGGCTTCAAATTTTGGACAATGCTAGGCACTTACGGCCACTGAGCAGTGAGGGTTCTTTAACATGCCAACACCTACTGTGACACAGGACCTCAATTCTCATCTGAAGGACAGGAAAGGCCAACACTATCCGCCGAGGCCCAAACCCGTGACCCCCTGGTTGCGAATCGAGCCACGATGGCTCTCCCCAGCAAGTTTATACCCTGTCCAATAGCTTTTGTCTTGCATACGGGATATATTTTGTTGTTAAAGCTCGTTACTGATATACTATTATCAATATTCATCACTGTCAGTACTTTTTAAATTTTGTTGCAAAAATTACTTGCGGACTTTCTATAATTAGAACAGAAATGTAATGAGTCTAATCTAAATTATACCTCAACTTTACTAGTCACTATTCACATTTCTAAATCTTAAAATATTTTATTAATAGTGACTCAAGTTATCATCAAAATATCAACTGTTGATCCCCATGTGTTATTTAGAATGCCTTTTTAATCATAACAAAAGAAACTGAAAACATCCGTTCTAATAATCACAAAAGAGGACCAAAGACCGCATCAAGAAGGACTATTGAAAAAGAACAAAATACAGCAGAATGGTCCACCAGAAATGTCACTAAAGTAGTGGCTAAAGATCGTGATAAGTTGAAGGAAAGTGTGATGGCCTTATGAAGCCTCCTGGCATGGAGAGAATTAAGGTTATGGTTAAGGCATAATCATAGACAACTTACCTGATCCATGGCAAATAATGCCTCAAACTGTGGTACTAAAGCATTTTTTGGTTCTTTAAGTATTTTTACTAACATATCTTCTGTTAGACTTTGTAACGGCACAACTATTGGTAAACGTCCTACAAATTCTGGTATCAGTCCAAATGAAACCAAGTCACTAGGTTGAACGTCATATAACAGTCTATCACGCAATTTTGATTGCATTTCTGTTTTACTGAGGTTTTTATATTCTTTTTCAAGTTCATGTTCTACTTTAGTACGTGATTGTGCTCCAAAGCCAACAGACTGAAAAGGAATGGAAAACAAGATACTGTAGGATCAGAAAATTTGGTGGGGTTAAAAATTTATCGTTTAAAAATAGAAAACAAATTTGTTGACATTAAATTTTTTTTGGTATAAAAAAAATGTTTGTAAAAGAATCTATCAGTATACCCAGGTGTAATTTATATAAAATTTCGTAATGGTTTTAATTTCATTGATCAATGAAAAGAACAAAACAAACAAAAATAAAAAAAAATAACAAAATTTTCTGATTCTACAGTATCTACATGTAGTTATGCACATAAACATACATGAAATACTATAAAATCATAAATCTTTGTTGAGTATCTAATTTTGTTACTTTTGGGTAACCAAAACAACAAAAATAAGCCTACAACAAAATCTTTTACTTTAATGATGGACAACAGTATATCTCAAAATCAACAAAAATTAATGTCAACAAATTTGTTTTTGCAGGACAACCACAACAGTTTAAACTCATGAAAATGAATATTTTAAACTTTTAAGATGCTCTAAAATTTCATACACAAGTGAAAGACATTTGTGCTGATTTACAAACAAATTTTGGACAAAACTTAGGATTCACAACTTTGAAATGATTGTGACGATTACCAACCGATTGATCCTTTCTGTCTCTAATTAAGTTTTCAAGATTTGTAAAAGCTCCTGATGCTATAAATAGAATATTGCTAGTGTCCACTTGGAATGTTTCCCCACGTGGTTTCCTTGAGTTTTTATCATTAAGTGTTACCACTGTTCCCTCTAACATTTTAAGTAAACTCTGTTGTACTCCTTCACCACCCACGTCTCTATGGATCTGTACAATGCCTGGGGATGTGCGAATCTTATCTACCTCATCCAAGTAAACAATCCCTGGAATTACAACACAATTAACAGTAAAGTTTAGGATTTTTAGTTTACATCCTCATGGTGATAAAATTAAATGTAAGAATTTCTAGGAGTGGCTCAAGAACCAGGATCATGGATGGATCTCACACTTCAGTCAAAACTTGATATTTGTTTTGCAAGATTTCATGTGTATCAATTACGATGTTTACCTCAGTATTGGACATATTACAAGTTACATCATGAAACCATTCCTTTCTGCAGCATTTGTGTTTGAAATTTTGGTAAATGAGCATTTTATTATTGAAGTCAGACCTTTTGACTGTAGTCTAGATTGTTTCATGATCATGAACCAAGTAGTGTAGCATTTGCCTTGTATGACAGTTGCCCAAATAAAATACAGGTCTAAGTTAAAATAAGTCTATTTAAAACATAAAATGTATGTGCAAGGTTCAAAAACGAAACTGAAGTAGAATATATAAAAGGCATATATTAGATAAATGCGAGCAGCATAATGAGCCAAACAGAGATACCACTTTTGTAGGGGTGGGAAAATCTTAGTGTTCTCCCTTGGAAAATATATGGCAAATTCATTATTTCATTAAATAAATACATTATATGGCATTCATCTGTATAAGTTTCATTTATTTTCTGAATTTTCAGCTTCATAATTTTCTGTATCTTATTTACCAGATAAGAACTTAAGCTCTTCCACAGATTAAGACCGGTTTACACTTTATTCTTTCACTTTGTAAATTCTTATACACATTTATTGTCTACACCAGTGTCTATCTGTCTGTAAATCTATCTATCCATCAATCATTATCTATTGTTTATTTAGAAATCATCTATCTCTACATCAACTATTATCTATTATTTATTTTAAATGTTTTAAAAACACTTTTCCACAATATCTACATACCCTGTTGACATTTTTCGATGTTGAAATTTGCGGCCTCCAAAAGTTTATACAAAGCTGACTCCACATCTTCACCGACATAACCAGCTCTAGTAAGTGTAGTACAATCACACATAGCAAAAGGCACGTCCAGACATCTGGCTAGCGTTTGAGCAAGAAGTGTTTTCCCTAAAAATACAACAACAAAATTAGAAAATTCCTTTTGTTTCAGTTCCACAAATTGTGACATGTGCTATGGACTTCTGCAAATTCAGTTTAGGTTTTTTAACATGCCAATATGTCAGGCTCTGTGTAAAATAGGATCTCAAGTTTTAGTATCATGCACAAAATTCACTTTTTATGTCAAGTCTTAGGTCTGGTTAAGAAAGAAATCTGAATTCTTCTGCTCGGTAGACTTGAATCAATCTGAATCCTTTTGAATGGTTCTGCTTGGTAGGTAAAGTTTCTTCCACTAGAACAAGGTTGAGAAATGTGAAGTTGTAACTATGGCCAATGAGAGGTGAACTCTATAAACAAGTATCCTCTATACTGAAGTGGCCTCTTATGACATATATACTACCGTATTTTACGGCCTATAGGTCGATATTTTTTTTCTCCAAAGTTGTGACCTCGACCTATTCACCGCATCGACTTATCTTTAAAAAAAACAGTGAAATATTTAACTTGTATCTGCAATTCCTCATTTTAACATCGTAATTCAAAATTTTCCACGGGATAATCTAGGGGCCTACTCCAAACACCCATTTGTATTTACACTTAATAGGACTATTAAATGTGACCTCGTGTGTGCGTAATGCACTGTGTTCATAATCAAGTGACAAAATAATTATCTTTCATGTTACAATATCATTGGGATTCAAGACTGTGTCAGAAACTGCGTAATAAAAATACATTGTTTACATTATATTTATACCGGACAGTTTATACTTTTGAATGATTCCCTTATCTCGGCACCCCACTGTGAAGTTGAAGTCTTCATTCAGACTTTCAGGACACTACAAGCTGTGTTCACTGGAACGTGACCTTCAACTGATAAGGATCGCGCTGCAGTCTTTGAAGTTGGGAAAGTTTTGGAAAAAGTGTTACATAAATTAATTGACACTAAACCTTGAGTATTTAATTGTTTGACAATTGCAGCAGCATAATAATTTAGGTCAATGTAAGGATAAGACAAGGATTGAGGTCGCTTGGGTAAACAGCATAAAAAATTTAATGATGATTTGACAGGTAACATAATGGCTATGCTTGTATACATAATCAGTACACACGAGTAATATAAGTGATGTTAAATATATATATGATGCAACTTATATGCTTTTTAATCACTCCTATTTAATACTGTACTGTAAAATAGGCTGATCACTCTGATTATTTTAATAGGCTACCATCGTGTTAGCACCAGTTATTAAACATAAACGATGCAATTTTTGTGTTCTCCCATTCATGTTTCCATCTCTGCCGACATCGACCTATCCTCCATTTCGACCTATCTAATACTTAATCCTGGATTTTTGCCAAAATTCGGCCATTCGACCTATCCCCCATATCGACCTATAGGCCATAAAATACGGTATATACTGAGGTTGTCTTAGTATTTACCTGAATAAATATACATTACCTGAGCCTGTTGGACCCAGCATCAGGACATTACTTTTCTCTAGTACAAGTTCATGAGTCTCTGCATCTAATACTGAGGATTTCATACAAGGCTCACTTTGATCCTCCTGTTGTTTCTGTTGATGGATTCCTGTACCCAAAGCAGTGGACCGATCTCCCAGTGCAGCCTCAAAGTCTGTCAGAGATCCAATAATTCAAATCAGGTGAAATTGAAATATTGTAGTAGGACAACCGGGAAACAAAGCATTATAGAACAGAGAATTTTTAATTTGAATATGTTTTACATCACACTTAACAATTTTTCAGTCACATCGTAGCAGCCTGTTTTTAATGGTGGAAGAGAGAACCTGGTTACAATGTACCCCAAAACAGACCACCGGCCTTCCACAAGTAAACTTGCAAACTTTCTCACAAAAGTCAGCCTAGATTCCAGTGGGGCTCAAACATATACTGACTCTAAAGAGAGACTTTATGGTTCAAAGCGTGATGCTCTAACCACTTGGCCAAGAATACAAAAATGAAAAGAAAAATATATGATATGCTGGTGCTGTTAACCTGAAAATTTTCACCTCTGTTTATTTTTACTCTATCATGACAGAAAACATAATCACTCATTTTTAATTTGCATTCACCATAATCTCATAAATGGCATACATAAATATGTCCCTTCATCAATTATTTGGCTAGAACATTTTGCTTTCATTTTTAATTTGCCCTCTCAACTAAGCAGGGGTGGCCGTTCGTTTGCCCGAGTTGACTGAATTTACGATCGGGCGAATTGTTTTACGTATGAAGTTGCCCGTTTGGCAAACTGAATTATTTTGCCACTTTTTAGGGCTGTTATTCGGTCCATTTCTAGTCAGAAATAGTATCTGTTTTTTCTTGATTTTGGTCCTTAAAATTCCCAATCTGGTGAATCTAAAATTTTGACATGTTAAGTTGGAATGTCTGCTTTTATCAAATGAAAGTAGAAGTACAATAATTCTGCATTCGTCATTTCAAAAAGCTTAAGTTTCGAAAGTGATCCATTTCCTTCTATATGTAATTTAAATGGATTGCTAAAAAACAGTTAGAAATTAAAATAATTACTTTATTGACAAGTAAATACGTTAGTCTTTACCTCGTGGGCAAAATGTCACAGAACACATCATGTGTTGACTTTTGTTGCTTGCAGTTTATGGAGGAAATGGAAGTTGGGTATGTGTGATAAAAGAACCGATATCGAACGGAACTGAATTTCAGGATGTGTTGAAATGATGATACATGTATATGTAATACTATACATTGTATAAAAGTTATAAAATCTTAATTAAATGTGGGTGAATGATTAAAGGAAAATTAGTTGTTGTGAACAAAAGTTTTAATGAGATACTTAAAATGGATAGATATTGTTTTGATTTGTAATTTGCAACAATTTAAACACACAGTAGTTACATATATTTATTAAAATAACAATAAATTAATAAAAACACAAAATTGATTTAAATATTTTTTCTTTGTGGGCAACCAAATTTTCACGGCTGGCAAGCACAATATCAGTATAGCATTTGCCTGGCTGAGCAAGTTGTTAAAAATGTAAAGGTCACAAACTGGTTAAAATTTTTTCAAGTAAATATGACGGGCCCCTAAGTTTAAATCTGGGCTCCCAGAATTTACAGCTTATGAGCCCCTTTGGCTCCAGAGGATTTTTACTTAATTTCCACCCCTGCTAAGGATGAAATACAGTATTTAAATGATCTAGCATGCATACATTTGTATCATACAGATAACAACAAGCCTTCGCTTTTTTTTACCTACCTGTAATCAATCTCATACTAGAACTGTTGTCAGACATGAATGGATCATTTGACTTTGGGGTCTTGCAAGCTGCTGATTTTTTGTTGATTCTTTTGTAATGGTTATAGGTAGCAACAGATAGGATTTTCTTGGCTTTTTCCTGTCCTATGACAAAACTGTCAAGGTATTCATAAATCTGAAAGTTGTAACAAATTATAATTATTATTTAAAGACGTTCCAACCCACATTGACATTTAAGGATAAAAGTTCTATTTTTTGCATTAACTTATGTGTTAGGTAATAACATTTCAAGGAAATATTTACTCATACAGACAGACCCCTGACAAATTTTTATCAAATTACAGAAGTTTTTGGCTATGGTGAACTAATAAAGAAAAAGACAAACCACTCTAGGAGGCGGCAGTGAAACTGATTGAGATGCTTTGTCATCCTCAGCATCTTGTAAATTTTTCTTTGCATCCTCTTCCGACTGTGGAACAAAGAGATGTTGACATTTCTCACATTTCACAAATCGTGTTGATGCTGTAAAAGAAAATCAAATACAACTTATCATTTAATTTGCTTAAATTCTTTTATCTATATGCATTTTATTTTATTTTTGATAATTGCATACTGGACCACTTGCGGTGATCTAGTGGTACATGTGGTGATCTAGTGGTACATGTGGTAGAGTGTTTGACTTGCAAACAGAAGGTACCAGGTTCAATTCCTGGTATCAAGTCATACCAAAGACTTCAAAAAAATATTGTGAATGTTCCTTCGCCAAGCATTCAGGATACGAAATAGAAGTTACAGATGTTTCAGTTAAGATACAAGTATATACTGTTAGCTTGGTTGGAGATAATAAAAAGCTTACATATAAATGTGTCCAGCAGTGCATACGGATCATTACATTTTGGACATCTGCCATACTGTCCTCCGGAACCCTTCTTGCTTCCACCAGAAGCACTAAATGAACCTCCACTGGTAGTTTTGTTTCCATCTTTATTTTTTATTGTGTCATCAGGGCCATCAGAATTCCCACTACAGTGATGTACCAGTGATAACGAGAAACATCGATGAGGAGTACGTTGGCACCATATGAATCTGTGTTTATGTGATGTTTCAACTGAAAATGCACAATCATATTTTTTCTATTCACTACATTGTTGTTTACTACAACCTACATGTAGTATGTACATACAATGTATATTACACTGGGACTTGTATTGAGAAACCATTGTAATGAAAGACCACCTGTCTTTGGAGACCATAATTTGAATACTATTCAATTAAATATCTCTGTAAATAAAACCTCTTTTGAGAGACCAAATTTCAGTGGCAGAAAAGATGTCCCTCGAGACAGAATCTGCTGTAATTAGATTTCATTTCCATTTACAATTTACACCAAGTACTCAAGGGTACTGTAACTACTTTAGATAATGCACAAACTTTAATACACATATTTATGCATGTCCAGAAAAAATTGACCTACAAAAGATCTTGACATTCTTTTATTCTTTATAATGAAATCAATTGATATACCGGTATACATATATTCATGTATGAAAACTGGGCTTTTAAAATACAATAATTTATACAATGTGTGAAGAAATGGCCAGCTTAAGCTTTGGTCCTAGTAATTCATGTCATAGTACTGTCCATAATCCGAAATTATAAGATCTATTGTACCTTTGTTTTTCCTGCCATTACTACAGAATCTGGAAAGGTTAAAATCTCAGATCTTGGGTCATCATGAAATGAATTATTTGTTAGTTGTGTCCGGACCTGTAGTTTTAGAAATGGGTTGGTCATCATGGTCAATGGGCAATTTTTTTTCATTTTTATACGGAAAATGGACAAAAGTACAGATTTTGGATAAGAAAATAATGTGTCAGGCTTTTTTAGATGAGTGAGTCAGGTCACAAAAAACATATGTTTGTTTTTTTGTCCTAGACTTTTGATAACAGTGACAAACTTACAATCTGGTAAAATTTACTTGAAAATGCATAGAACCGACTTAAAAGTTAATACTTGAGCTAAAGTTCACGTCATATGAATCATGACCAAGGACATGATATATTTTCTAAACAGGGCAATGCTATTGTTTATATATATATATATATATATATACAGTAAAACCTGCTATAGCGGCCACCTCTATATAAGGATTACCTGTATATAAAGGCCAGTTTTTTCTAGTCCCTAGACTGCATACTTCAACTAAATTGACCCTGTGTATAAGGGTCACCTGCACATAAAGATCAATATTAATTGGTCCCTTTGATGGCCCCTATATACAGGTTTCACTGTATATATATATATATATATTACACATGCCTCTGTAAATGTTTATTTTTTTTATAAAAGAGGCCTAGACCTTTGTAAATGTTTTTATAAGACAGGCCCCTGTACACCATGTCCAAGATTAAGTAAGCACTAAATCACCTACCTATTTTCTGTCCTAGTTTACCAGATAAAACACGCCTTATTGGAGTACAGCCATATCTTACTGCTCTTGACATAATTCCTGTTAAGAGATAAAATTTTATAATTTTAAACCAATAAAAGAAATGCATATTTATCAAGCTACACGTATATGAAGGAGAACAAAACAAAGTAAAAGGAATAATAAAAACTGATCATCTACAAAGAAAAGCCAAAACACAATGGTTTTGTCTTTCATAATTACCAGTAGCATTCCTGGTAACTGACACAGTGCTGAAAATAAAGATAGATATATTTGATTTTCTCCTAACAAAAAGACATCAAGTGTTTTATATACATTGTACCATACAGTACATCACTTTGGGTAAATATGTTTGATGTGTTCCTAACAAGACAACAACAGCTACAAATATACATGTACAGTGTAAATCACTTTGGATAAATATGTTCAACAAGTATAAATATACCTTAAAACATAATGTTTGCATTGAATAATTGAAAGCTTCACTTATAAAGTATTTATCAACCAATGAAAGAACTTTAGACCACTACTAAAGCTACCATATAGATGCAATTATCTTGCTGCTTTCATCCATCATTTGAGCTCCTGTGACCTTTTAGCTGCAGAGCATTACACTTTAGACAGATCTGAACAGTGCTTTATGAAAAATATCAAATGTTGACAGTGTTCTCCCCAGGCCTTTAAAGCACCGTGGTACAGCGGTGATAAAATTTATGCCGCAGTGCTAAAATTCATACCACGGTGCAATATATTTTAACCGCGGTGCTATTATTCAATCAATGAAACATCATAAATTTCAAACTATAAGGAAATATAATACATGTACACGTATATGATAAATACAGTAAAACCTGCTACAGCTGCCACCTCTATATAAGGATTACCTGTTTATAAAAGCTAGTTTTGTCAAGTCCTTTGACTGCATACTTCAACTAAATTGAACCTGTGTATAAGGGTCACCTGCACATAAAGGTAAATATTTTCTGGTCCCTTGGGTGACCCCTACATACAGGTTTCAATGTAGTTGATAATTGTATTGTTTCTATCTTTCCGTGATATGACACTCTGGACCGCACAAGTCCCAGTCTAAATTAGGTCTCTTTTTTTACTGCACAAGTTCTAATCCAAATTGTTTCTTTTTTGTCAAAATAATGAAAAGTTGGAGTCACTTGGAGTAAATGATAGTCCTTTCAACCATATAACCTGTTTGACCTTGTATTTTTAAGCTAATTTCATTTAAACCTTTCAATATTTGAAAAGTGCGAAATTTGAGAAAAAAGTAACCTACATGTATGTCTTACATAGAAAATTATTACAACTACAAGTAAACAGCTAATATATAAAAACCGGACAAATCTGTGTTTTTGTTATTTTATTAAAAATGTTTAAAATTGAAACAGACCAAAATTATTAACTTACTGTCAACTCCCAAGCACTGAAATCTGAAACCTCCACCCCACCTGAACTGAACAAAGTACATGTAGTTAATCCAATTGAGGTTTGGTTTTGGGAGGTTCCATTCCACTCAGTAGGTTTACAGTGATTAGGTCAAAAGTATTCGCTTGCAGTAAATATTTCCAGGTTTAACTTGAACATATAGAAAGACCTTTGGTAAAACTACATGTACATGTATATTCTGCAACAAGATGTCAGATCACATACAATCCTCAGTGGCATCAAAGCAATAAAATATTTGCCAGACACAATTCATCATGATTTGTTATGGACATACATGTATGTATTTAAATCTAACAAACAGTACTGGTCAGGGACCAGCAGCCTGCCAAGGTGTGATTTCGACTTTAGTATGTACATTGTACCATGACAATACTTCTGTTTGAGAAAAATGTCCAACAGCTGATCAGATGATTCATCTAAAAATTCACTAAGTTGTGTTCTATATAGCTGAGAATATACAACAGCCAGCTACTGGTCTCTGACCAGCAGACCATTTAACAATAACTGCGACCCTACAAAGTTCACCTGTGCATAAACACCTCCTCCCTGAGGGTGTAAGGTCAACTCGGAACTTTACCTCAGGACGTCTCAGTACATATGTTTTGAAAACTTGGTACTTGTATATATTCTGATCAAATTTAAAACGTCTTATATTCTTTTATCAGTTGTTACTTTTTACAATTTACATGACGGAATTTACCAGTAGACATCAAGATAATCACTGAAACCAACATTTGACTGCTGAAACAAAAATGTTTTTGAGGAAAATGTGAGGATTGCAATTGAAACAACAATCAAGTTATCCCAAACAATGGGCATTTTTGCTAGGCTTGATTTTTCTTAAAGCTGCTGATCAACATTAAAATCTTTCAAATCATGGAAAGTAACAACTGTGTGAGAATACCCAAATGATGAGTTATTTTGAATAAGAATTTGTGATAATTTGTCATCATAACTAAATACAAAGTACAAATGATTTCAATTTACTGGTTTTTTTTTCTAAAATCATTTTGTAAATTTTAGGGGGTAATCTCTGTGCCCTCTCTCAATCTGCCAATGTATTGCTCTACTGGTAGGTCGAATTTCTGCCCTAATTTTATATTACTTTTTTGGGGTGTGGAAATAAAAGCTTGACTCTTCAATCCCTAAAAAACAATGGACTCTTCTGTAAATCAATGAACTACACTAGTCCAGGGCTCTCAGTAGAGCAAAACTTTGGAGAGTCCCTGGGGTCCCATCCAGAACAGGGGTATGGAAATATGACTTCATGCATCTGTTCCCGGGCAAGTAAATGCAAAAAAAAATTTGTTGACCAAAATAGATTTTTACTTGTCCAATGATTACTGACAAATCAATATTTACTGACTAACTTTAATATGACTTTGAACTCTAGATTTGTTTTCTTTTTCTTTATAATGCGCATGTCCATGGACAAACAAACTAAACAACTTCACTTGTCCGAATGGTAAACATAAGTTGTTGGGCAAGTTGGGCATAGGATTTCTTCACCCCTGCAGAAAATGAAAAGTTCACTTATTGAAGGTCCACTGCAAAAATCTAATTTTATTGTTGTTCCTGTATTTATTTACCTATTTTGTTTATATCTATTAGATCTAGATTCTTTTTTTCTGCATGTACGTGTAAATCTCCATATATGTTTTTTTTTATTTATCATTAACTGTGTTTTATTTTATTATTGATTTTGTAGTGCAGGGTCCTAATGAGTCATATTTTTCATAACTGAATGTGTGCTATGCGTTTTTAAATTAGATGTTTATTCCACGATAATTTTTTTTTAAAAAGGGATGGAGATGCAAAAAATTATTACAAACCACAATCAGATTAATAAACTGCCAATCCTATTTTCCAATTCTAAAAAATTCAAATGTTGCATTAAAAGTAAAAATATTTTCAAGAGACAAGACTTGCTGATAAACTTGTTTTCTTTTGTGACATAAGTGCCAAGCATTCATCATGATTTGCTTTATCCATGAATGTGGCAAATGATATCAAACACACATTATCTTTCTTTCTGATTTATTTAAAAGACATTGACATTATTATTTTAATTTTGTATCTCGTTAATGCAATTTTTGTTTTAAACATTAGTTTTGATAATCGTAAAATGAGCAGTACATCGTGACTGAATGACATAAGCAGACCAATGTCATCTGCTCTTCATTTGACATGTTGGCACATGTTGAGACTTTCAAAAGTTTCAAATCTAGTTAAAGGATTATCAGCAATGATTCATTGTCCATGGATGTTGATTAGGAATAAAATTATCTGCAGATATGCTTAATTTGGTGTATTTCTTCAGTGTGACAATCGACAAACAAAATTTTTATACAGGTAAACTAGCACCCTACATATTTTTCATAAGCGGTGGTACACGCCTCTGGTTTCCTCACAGATGAGACTACCCGAGTCTTGCTTTATGACCAGAGATTATGAGGACACGTACATGTAGGCAATTATGGGATTGAATAAAATGTGTAAACGTCCAAATCAAAATCTTGAGCACCCTGTTTGACTTGCGGTTGCAACTTTGACGCGTCCCAATAAGATTTCACACATCAAATGTGCATACTCTCGAGCAGTGTAGTCCACATGTGTCTTTTGGGATAAATGGGTTAAAATCAGGGAAGAATTTCAGCCTACCCTACTGACTATGCTGCCTGAACATTATCGTCAATATGCATGGAGGGTGATAGTACATGTAGTGTTTCCCCCTGCAACACAAAAGGGCATGGCAATAAGTCATGAAAAAGGCCCTTTCTTGCTCATTACGTCATGAAAAAGGGCACTTCCTTGCACGAAAATTAGGTAGAAAAAGGCAGTTTCTAAATTGGAAAAAGTAAAACAAGACCTATAAATGTTAATTCTTAAAACATTTGTTGAGCATTTATAACAAGCACAACATATTCAATAGTGTCATTGAATTTATTTCAGAAAGCAAAATTCTTAGTCGGCATTCTTTATATAGCGTTGGTCCTAGGTCTGAAAATATATTGGCCAAATCATTGGTTAACTTCAATTTTCAATGACAAGTTTCAATTTTCATTGACCAAAATAAAAAATCCTTGGTCGACTCAAAATACCTAAATGTACAGTACTTCTAGTTCTATTGAAAATTTATAAATTTACATTTTTGAAAACTAAAATTAGGAGAATAAAGGAGAATATTTCACAATATTAAGAATTAATCTACATTTCAATTACAATTTTAAACAGGCTCACTTGGAATTTTTCTAACATATTTTACTACAGCCAACATCAATTAATTATCATAATGAAAAACAGGCAGAAAATCAAAGTTTTTTATTATTATTTTTCAATCATATTTATTCAGTTATTATCATTATTTTGCAGGGAAAAGTCCCTATATGAATTAAATTTTTTCTTGGTTTCCATTATTCTAAATATTTATTTTTTATAAAGAAAAAGTAAAATAAAAAAAATAAGTGCTAGACAGATGGAAGTACATACACACATTCAAGTTAGTAACTTGCAAATCACATTTTCTGGCCTGGAATGTTTATAAAATTTTACCAAATATTAACGGCATTTATATTTATGTTCTTTTTTAGCTTCTGTTCATTGCATTATATATTTTCAGGACCAATTCATTTATTCATCAGTGATATAAGCGGCAACTAGTGTTTGTGAGTTGCATGCACATGTACATGTCAAATGGTGTTGAACTCATTACCCTTTTTCTTTTCAGGTTAACTTACGATGTTATCATTTTTATTTCGTATTTTGTCAGTGTGATTGGGGTGGGAAACATTATTTTCTGATAATGAGACAAGAAATTGATCATGACACAAGCACACAAGTGGCCCAATATCATTAGTCCTTCTTTTGTAATATCAACACGTGGTGAAGTATTCTGAGTTTTAAATCTTAATAAAGGATTATTACTATGAGGAATTAATTATCATCATGGATGTTGATTGGGGTAACACAAATGACAGGATGATTTGCAGGTATATTTAATTAGGCGTGACAGGTAGCAGTTTACCTATTGTATACACATCGGCGCCAAGATAAAAAGGACATGGCGCTGCACCATCCTATTCATGCTTAGTGGAAATACTCAATAGTCTAAGGCAAACCTAAAATTCAATTCTGCTAAAATATCAAAAGATAAATTAAAAAATTATGACAGAAAAAAGTACCAAGTTGACCAGATGCAAAGTACAAAGTAGTCAAATACAAGTCCTGAGTGGTCCAACTTGATACATCGCAAATGAATGCAAGTCAGCTCGGTCCCAAGATGTCTAATTACCGAGCTGACTTGAATTCATCAGCGACGTATCATGTTTTACAGACTGTACCCAAAACAAATCGTACCAAATGAAAGGCATATTGTACATGGGGTATTCTTTGGTAGGATTTGTATTGGGTATGAGAAGTTTTGGGTACAAAACTTCTTGATACTTCACAGAAGTGTTTGTGCACAGGTGAAATTAGTAGGATCACATTTATGGTGAAAAGATCTATTCAAAATTACCAAAATGAGAGGCACAGACTACTTTCCTAGGTATTATCTACTATTTCAATATAATCTGGAGATTGATAAATATAATGTTTACTTGTAAAATACAAAGAAACTGGCATTTGAATAAATAATTTAAGGTAGGCCTACATTGAATTTTTCTCCACCCCATTCATGTAAGTGTAATTCAAGGCTGTATTTTGGACGAACTTTCTGCCCCGATTTTAAGCGACTTTATTTTTGTAAAATTGGATGGGTCATTTAAAAACCAAAAAGAAGCAAGAATTATCAGAAAGAAGCAAGAATTACAGAAAAGGATCGAAAAGTAGACTGAAATTACCAAAAAGACTCATATCTAAAAGAGAATATGTATCAAATTGACAAATTTAACTGTCAGACTGATAGGCCATAATTAGAAATCACCGAAAAAAAAATGAAGACAGCTTACTGAACATATAGTTGTAATACATAACTTTATTATCATGATCATATATATTGGAAAAAATAGATCTTGTCATGCGTCTTAATATCTTTATATAAAATTAATTTGCCCTCTATTTAATGAAAATGGAATAATATACAAGAAAGTAAATGATTTATCAAACTTCTTTATTCAGCAATGTACGTGTATAACTGAAATGTCTACATATATACCGGGTTTAGACTTAATATATCACTAGCTTTATAAAAATTAATATAAATTTATGACTGATTTAAAATGATAAACATATTAATTTAGAATAACTCAGAAAATAGAAACGCGAAGGGAAGATGACCTGGCGCCCATAAATGAAGAACTCTAAAGAACCCTAAAAAAAACTCTCATCTATATCACTATTCATGACTTGGCCTATGTCTTATTAAAAATAATAGTAGCGTATTCTTTACTGCAAGGCAAATAAAATATTTCAAATTTTATGGGATTAATGTGTCTAACAATCAAATTATAGAGGTGTTTTGTTTTCATGATGTACTCAAATCTCTGTAGCAGATGCCGTGTTGAAATGACAATTTGTCTGTAAATCTCATAAACGACAGATTTAAAATGGCCGTTACAGAATTGATGAAATATTTAATGAAAATGTATACATTTTGTAAGAATAATTCCAAACAAGAGATTGATTAAAGCAAAGAAAATGCAAATGGAGAGTGCTACCCAGAACTAGCATAACCAGCGACTGTATTATATATTTTATGTTTCAGACATAAAATTCAGTCTTCTAAGTTCTAATTGGTAATTCTAGCTTCTTTTCAGTAAGTTTAGTCTTCTTTTTGGTAAATCCTTGCTTCTTTTCGGTAATTGCAGTCTTCTTTACGGTAATTCTTTCTTCTTATTTGGTCCTTTTCACTAATTTTGCTTCTGGTTAGTATTTATATGGGCCCAAATCAGGGGTTAAAATCGGGGCAGAAAGTTCGGCCTAGGCTATATTATGCAACAAAATAATCGTTTGGATTTCAATAAAAAGTGTGCTGTTGAACATCTTTTTTTCTACTTTGAGGATTTTTTTTCTAAATGACAAAATACAATGATAAACAATTACATCATGATAAAGATAAAAAGGTATGTTATCAACATATTACATTAAATTACCAACATACAAATTTCCTGTTGAGTACTCTCGACTTCTAATATTTACATAGGGGTCAAGGTCAGTTTTCAGTAATTTGTGGAACTCGTGCCCGGAAAATTTGCACATTGATCTAGTACTTTTATATTAATATCTCCCGATAAAACTTCATATCTAATTTACAATAGAAACACCACATAATATTACAGAATGTGAAAAGCAATTATTAACTATGCCAACTATAGTAAAACATGTCTAGTTTGTATTTAGATCGGGCTCTCTAATCAAATTTGTACAATTAATCAAGCGTTGGCATAACAAAGATCGAGCTGGTTCCAGTCCAGACGAGCAGCGAGCTGTTGTAGGTTTGCTTCTGCGTACCAATTGCAGTATATCTCGTATACCCAAACAGAGATACTGATTACACTGTCAACAGTTCAGTGACCCAAGCTTTTATGACATTGACTGGTATGCGTTTGTAGAAGATGGCAACAGATCATTCTCCAGAAAATAGCTTCTCTACACCCAAGGAACATATTCCCGGCATTCCCGACTTCGGTTGGAGAGTTAAAAAGACCTACGAATGCAAAGAAAAATGTGTACCCTTTGTGCAACCAAGATTGAGTCAGATCCCGTCTCTTGTTGGACTTGCCTTCAGGTAATACATGGAGTCACTTCATATAATTCGTTGATGCAACCCACGAATGGCACTATGTATTTCCTATGTAACAGCCAAACAGGTGAGGAAAAATGTGCGGCCAGACCGGAAATCGAATCCAGGACCTTCCCAACACCGGCAGGAAGCTCTTACCAACTGAGACCTCCGGGCTGATACCCTGTGCGATGCTACACTTCTCCCCCTTAACAAGATTTTTGACCCCAGAAATCAATGAGACTCTTAACACGGCATCAAGAGTTATTTGGTTGGGTACTAAATGTAATAGGTGAGGAAAAAAGTGTGACCAGACTGGGAACCATACCAGGACCTTCCTAACATTAGCAGGAAGATCTTACCAACTGAGCTATCCAGGCCAATACACTGTGCACCGCTACCCCTTTTATCGCATACTAAGTGTAAAACAATCTGTAAGAAATATTTCTCCGGGTAGCAACTAGCATCATGGTACTTTAGATGAAAAACAAACAAAATGCATATGTGTTTACTGACTTCAGCTCATATCATTAACATGAACTAAGGCATTGCCTTGAAAGAGAGCGCAGCTCCTTATTTTACACTTGCAGGGAAAAAACTATCATCAGAGTCGGATCCATGGAAAAAACGAAATGACACCTATTTACGAAAATGACACAATAATACACTAAAATGACACTGAATAGTCCATATTTTCACATATTTGTGTTGTTCGTGATCAGTTTGAGCTAAAAATACCATATTGATATACATATTGTTGCTTTTGAGAAGAAAAAATAATGCTGAATTTCCACCAACACCTCATTAATAAAAATGACCGAAATGATGGGGTATTAACCGAAATAACAGGGTATTAACCGAAATAACAGGGTATTAACTGAAATGATGCTTTGATACTAGGGCTCTACAGTAGTATATGTAAGGCACTTGAGCTCACCTTTTTCCAAGAACTGTCTGTACGTGTCGATTTCCCGGAATTCCGTTTGTCACGTCCCCATTTGTGACCCCGTTTGTTATTTATATACGTGGATATATATAAATACTGTGTGTGTGTTTTGTTTGTACGCGTTAGATGGTTTTTTTCAATTTTATCTGTGCGTATAGACGACACGCTCTCGTGCTCGCCAGGTAAAACTAACCGCACGAGTGTGTCCTGGTAGGTGCTCCAACGGTATATAGTGTAGTAAATATTGAAAAGGCCATAAGTAATTACACCTCAATTTAAAAAACATGTCTCATGCACAACGATCTACCGAGCGGTTATTGGATTTACCGATTCCGCCCGAGAGATCTATTACTACTCAATATATCGAACCGTTATTAGATCTGCCGATTCCTGACGATTTAAAAAAAAAATATTTAAAACCCAAACGTGTCTACACGGGCCAGACCTATCGTTACGACAGAATTTCCTCGACGCGCAGGTTAAAGTTTTGAAACAGGTTCGACGAGTATAGAGTGGTCCTGTTGAGGGTGACGACCGGGTTTATCGATATAGACCGTTTATTTGTACAACTCGTAAGGTCGGTGATAAACGATAGAGGGTTGCAAAACGGCGATAAATTTCGCCTCATCTTCATCATCAATCACTCGAAATTCCCGAATCCGTTCAGTACGAAATATATTAACGTCTCGTGGGATTTAGCCGAAGATTTTATTCAAAGCACTGCAAGAGTATATAGAATATTACGAGGTGTCCTTAGACGAAGTAGAAATAATCGTCCAGTCTACGATAATGCCGAGGGGAAAGGGGAGATCCAAAGAACCGGTAACAAAGGAGACCTCGTCGAAGAAGAGAAGTATCATCACGATTAAAAACGACGACGTCACGTGTCTGGCACGCGCCATCGTGACGGCGGTGGCCAACAAACATAAAGACAAATGGACGAATTCCCAGCTTCGAAACGGTTTCAACGACAGTCGTAAAATTACAAAGGACCGAAGCGTTAAAACTTCACGAAGAAGCGGGCGTTCCCGTCCGGGATGATGGTTGTACCTTGGAAGACGCGAAAACGTTTGCCGATCACTTGGGTGTGCAGATCAACGTAGTGGACGGCGAACGGTTCAACGAGATCATCTATACGTCCGAAGGAAGTGACGACGACGCGATCTATCTGTACAAGAATAAAAATCACTTCGACGTGATTACGAAGATGAACGGTTTTTTGAGTAAAGACCATTACTGTCATACTTGTAAGAAGGGTTATACGTTACGAGATCGTCACAGATGTCCAAAAAAAGTGTCTATCGTGCTTCGGTTACGATTGCCCGGGGGGTGAAAAGGAAAGTGTTGTGTGACGATTGTAACAGAGCGTTTTTCGGCGAAACCTGTTTTAAGGAACATAAAACGCGTCAGAGGCATGCGAGGCGGCGAACCGGACGTGGTTTGTTCACCTGTTCAGAAATGTTTAGAGTGCGAACGGGTGACCAAGGACTTGAAGTCCCACGTATGCGGGCATTCCAAATGTTCCAATTGTCGTGCATACGTCGACATGACGACGCACAAGTGTTTCATGGTCCAGAAAAAATGTAAGGGTGGAAAATGCAAATCGGCCGAGTGCAAAAAAAAGAAACCCTGTTTTACAGTTGTAAAACGCGGACGACAGAGTATTATTTTTACGACATAGAAGCCTCGCAAGACACCGGCGTTCACATACCGAATCTAATCGTGTGCCAAGACTTTGGCGGTAGCCAACACGAATTTTCTACCGTCGACGAGTTTTGCGAGTTTGTCTTGGGTAAAAAACGGTACGTTCATCGCCCACAATGCAAAGCGTACGACGCGCAGTTTTTTGTTAAAGTATTTCGTGGAGCATAACGTGAAACCCTACTGCATTTACAACGGTACCAAGATCATGTACATGAAAGTCGGTGGTGCTCGCTTTAATCGATTCCATAAATTTTGTCCAATCCGCTCTGGCGGAATTTTCCGAAGACGTTTGGTCTGACCGAACTCAAAAAAGGGTATTTCCCTCATTATTTCAACAAACCGTGTCATCAACGTTACGTGGGGACGTTGCCCGGTAAAAACATTACAGCGTCGATCACATGAGCAAACGCAATAGGGAAGAGTTTTTAAAGTGGTACGAGTTGCGAAAGAACGACGTGTTTGATTTCCAGAAAGAACTGAGGGAGTACTGCACGTCCGACGTCGACATATTACGACGGTCCATGTTGAAATTCAGGGAAGACTTTATCGCGTTGTGGAAAACATAGATCCTTTACAGTACGTGACGATAGGTGATATTTGTCCGGTGTGCATTTGACCGTTTACAGGAGTAATTACATGCCCGAAAAGATGATAGCCGTCCATAACGATAACGTCGTTCGCGATACGTACAGCGCGAAATCCATTTCTTGGCTGGATCACGTGGCCGAGAGAGACGGCGTCGTCATACGACACGCGTTTGAACGGCGGCGAGGTGACTCTGCCCGACGACATCGGTAAAGTCGACGGGTACTGCGAAGACACGAGGACGGTTTACGAATTTCAAGGATGTTTCTGGCACGGGTGTAAAAAGTGTTACGCTCGAAACACCGTCAATAACAAGAACCAATTCGAGATGGACACGCTCAGAAAACGAACCTCCGCGAAAAACGAGAAGATACGAAGGGCCGGTTACGCGTTCGTCGAGGTCTGGGAATGCGATGCGAAAGACATGACCGTTAAAGAGATCGTGACGTCGTTAGACCCGCGAGATGCCTTTTTCGGCGGTAGGACCAACGTGACCAAGTTGCTGTACGACTTCGACGGTAGAGAAAAGGGACGATACGTCGACTTTGTCAGTCTGTACCCGACGGTCCAGTTTTATAAGACCTACCCTGTCGGTCACCCCACCAAAATAGTTAATCCCGAGCGCGTCGATCGAACTTGGACGGGGTTTCGTCAAATGTAAAGTCGTGCCGCCCCGGGAAATTATATCATCCCGTCCTACCCGTCAAGATGAAATGTGGAAATGCCGAAAAGCTCTTGTTCCCGCTGTGTAAGACGTGCGTCCCGAACGACGGTCACAGAAACCGTGCGAACACACCGACGAGCAGAGGTCGTTCGCGGGCACGTGGTGTACTCCCGAGCTATTCAAGGCCTTGGATAAGGGGTACGAGATAGAGAAGATTTACGAAGTTTGGGATTTTCTCTACACCACCGAGGACGCGGACCTCTTTAGAGGCTACGTCAAGAAGTTTATGAAGATCAAGATGGAAAGTTCCGCTTTGAAGGTTTGGCCCGGACACCACTTACGAGTCGGAAAAGAACGTTATAAAGACATGGTCAGAGAACGTTTGGGGATCGACTTGGGTGAAATAGAGGTATAATCCCGGCATGCGCGCCATCTCTAAATTATGTCCTCAACTCTCTCTCTGGGGCAAGTTCGGTCAAAGGGTCAAAGGTCAACATGAAACAGACCGAATACGTGAGCGAACCGGCACATTTTTTACAAACTGTTGTTGGACGACACGATAGACAATCTCAACATTCAGTTCATCAACGACGACATGGTCCAGATGACTTACGATCTCAAAGGGCAATTCGTCGATCAGGCCATGAACGTCAATATCTTCATAGCGTGTTTTACGACGGCTCACGCAGAACCATGTTATACGAGACGTGTTGGACAGACTCGACGATAGAGTGTTGGGATTCGATACCGATAGCGTGTGGTACGTCGATCGCGACGACGGGGTCTCGATCGACACGGGCGATGACTTGGGCGATTTGAACGGACGAGTTAGGCGGCGATTTCATCACGTCGTGGTGCGCCACCGGCCCCAAATCTTATTCGTACGAAACGAACGCGGGTAAAAAGGTGTGTAAGGTCAAAGGATTTAGTCTGAATTACGAAAATTCTCTCTACATCAAAAACGAGAAGCGTTCGATGACCGACGTCGTTAAAGAAACGCGTAAGAGGATTACGATCCGTTCGAGAAAACGCCATCACGAGAGATTCCGCAACCAAACGTGTCGTGAATCGATATCAGGAGAAAGAGTTTACGTTGTGTTACGATAAACGGGTGATGAAGGAAGGGTACGACACGTTACCCTACGGGTATTAAAAAATTTATTATTAATAAATTTTTTTAAACGACCAATAATTCCTCTCGGACGAACGTTCTCTGAGGCGCCGGTTCCTTGAGCTGATACAGGTCGATGCCTTGCATTCTGAAATGCCTGTCTATGTCGTGTTTGTCGACGCTCCAGATGGGATCGGTGGCCCTCCTGCGCCCGCCGCCTTCCAATTCGCCCGGTTGATATAGATATCTTACTTTCGCAAAGGGACTAGACTGTCTTTGGTCGTCAGCGGTTCCGCTTCTTTGTAGCGCGGTTGCCCACGTCGACTAACGTCAGCGCGTATTATTTGTACGTTTTCCCGTCCACCTTGTCGTGCGGGTAAAAACAACAGGTCAGCCTGGTGAGTGTCGTTTTCTTTCGCGTCTTCGAATCGAGGTCTCACGATCTTCTTGGGAGCCGGTAGGTAGATTTGCCACACGTCTTGTTTTTTCAGGAATTCCAACGCTTCCTTCTCGCTGACTTTGGCCGCTTTGGCCAATTTCCCGATGGCGACCTTTCCCTTCCAATAGTGTTTGTGATAGATCTCTTCCATTTTTTTTACTTTAGGCGACGTATTTTTTAACGCCGTAGAACACGAGTCCTGTTCCCACGATCACGAAGAGGAGTTCCTTGTCTTTTTGTTCTTCTTCGAGGGTTGATAGAAATCGCTCAACTTCGGTTTCGGGCGGCATCGCCGCTTCTTCCGTCATCTGCGAGTAGAGTCGCATGGCGGCATCCACTTCTTTGTAGGTGTACAGGGATGTCCTTCTTTCCTGAGTCTTTCGTTGAGAAAAATCTAATCGCTTCGTGCGTTCGTGATTCCACCGATCTCTAGCCGCGGTCAGTTTTTCCATCGCTTCGTCGTGCCTCTTCTGTTCTTCGTGATTCGAGAATAGAAATTGTGATCCCGAGAAGGCGAGAGCATTGACTGCCGCGCCTCCTATCATCATCGCGATCGTTGCCATTTTTTTTAAATAGAATTTTTAGTTTATTTCAACTAGGCGATCGATTTACTCATGCGCATGCCGAGTCGCGCGTTGAGTAGACGATTTAGATTGTCCAGTTCCTTGTCGTTCATCTTGTTCATCATGGTTCCCTTTCTTATCGACGTAATGAGCACCCCCGCCCTTAAATTGTTCACGTCAAAGTTCTCGACTGTCACGAATGCCATGTTTTTTTTAATAACGAATAAATTTTCTTTATGCCATTTTCAAATCTTTTGCAAAAGTCGTCTCAACCATCGTTCCGTTCGATGATAACGTTCTAAACGTAATAGATAGAGTATCGCGACTTTAGTTTTATAATGCTACAATTTAACGAGAAGACGATTTTCTCGCCCAGAAGGGCACGCAGCTGTTCGCGCAGATCGTTCGTCTCTTGTTCGGAGACTTTTTTAACCCCGTCGTCGGCTTTGTATTTGGCGTATAGCTTGTCCTTCATCTCGCGATACTTGGTCAGTTCGTGAGACACGGTGGCGAATTCCTCCGCCGAGATCTTCCCGTTCTTCCAGTGCGCGACTCACCAGAAGTTTGACGATTTTGAGATGTTTTTCTCCGATTTCTTCAACAACAGACGCCGGATGCCCTTCAAGACCAGTCCCACGGAGCCCACGGTGACGGCCACGATCTGTAAGGGTAATCCCACGATGGGGAGGGCGAATCCCAACCTCCGCACACTACACTCCCCGTGATCAATGCTCCGTCTACCCCGTCCGCGGTGTTGATTAACCGTTTGTACTTCTTGTGCACGCTCTCTTCCGCGTCTCGATCTCTCTCGTCTGAACGTCTGCTCGATCTCGCCGATCCGTCGGAGACGATACTCTTGCGGATCGGGTTCTAACGTCGGATACAATACCTCTTTGTTGTTGTTACTCATCTTTTGTTTTTAATTAAAAAGTTTTTTTTACGTCAAAAATTGGAAGGTGTTCATGATGCGACGGTTTTTTTGGCCAACGCGGTGATCTCCTCTTTTGGCGTCGTTGAGGTCTTTGAAGAGTCTCTCGTTCAGGTCCTCCCCCAGTTCTTCCCTTTCCAAAGACATTTTCCTTTTTTATTTTTAGAATTTCTGATGCGATCCCGTCTCAAAGACAGGAACACGGCTTGACTATATCTTTTTCGTACAACTCGGAAAATTTCACGTGGGACAGGGTAGGGACGCGAGGATGTCCGTCGCCTTGCCGTCTCTCCCGCCCTCATCCAACTCGTCGAGATGGACGTTGACGAGTTCCACCGGCTGCAGGTTGATGCTGTTGCTCGGGACGATGGTGCCGTGGAGATACGCGTTCTCGTCGATGCCCTAGAATATCCCATCGAGGGATTCTGGCAGAACCAGCTGAATTTCGCGGTGTGGTGCGCCACGACCGGATGCGGCGTGACGCTGGACATGGGAAACGACCACCTGTCCAAGTCGTTCTTCCGGTTCCACATCTATTATCAGATCAGAAGAATCCTGCAGGAGATCGCCGCCCCCTTACCCAGCGACGCCGACTTCGAGCACTTCACGAACAACGTCGACGCGTCGGCGTACCAGCGGATCTGTCGCGAATTCGGGGTGCCAGTCGACGCGGACTGGAAGATCAAGGGGACCATCTTCGGGAAATATAACACGAAGTGCTCCATATTCATCGCGAACCGACCGGAGGGCTTCACGCTTCCGGGTCTGGCCAGACTGGACGCATCCATCCGGGTCTTCGCCTGGGCGATCCTGGGCTCGCAGGGGGAGACGAGGGCCTCGATCGTGGACGCCGGTTGCCACGTCGCTGGACGCCCAGAAGCAGTTCCTGGTCAACGTCGAGGACGCCATCAACCGATCGACCGCTCGACCTCCTACCCGCCGACATCTCGCGCTACGAAGACTGTCTGACTGCTGCCCAGCAACATGGAGCTCGGCAAGAACATCGCCGACTACAATAACGAGATCTTGATCGCTCCCGACACCACGGACACCCGGAACGAACGTCGACCTCAACGCGAAAACGTTCGCGAGGGATAAACCTCCTCCCGTAGAGATCACATCAGGACAAAGCCGCCGTATCAGAAGACGGCCGTCTTGGCTCTATTCTTCGTCGAGTTTCGTTAACATGAACTAATCGCGTCCAGCTGTTTCTTGATCCATTCTTTCACTCCTCCCTCCTTGTGGGGGAGGTTTGGAGGGTGGTGTGGGGTGGTGGCGTGCTCGTCCCGGGAAGGAGCAATTCCGACCAAGAAACCTATCGTCATGGCATTCGTCGGGATTCCTTTCCAGATCTTCCTGCCACTGCGACAACATGCGTTCCGTCTCCACTCTCTTGGCTTCTTGGACGCGCAGAGAACCGCGAATGGTTCGCAGGGGTTTTTTTTATATTTTGATTTTTTTTCTCAGACTCTTATCTAAACCCAACAGTTCTCTCTATGGGCAATTCCTTGAAAAAACACATCAATTCTATATTTTCTACAACCTCATTAACATCGAGAAACGCGTCCTGGCTTTTACAAAATTCTTAGGATTACGTTTACCGTTTAATAAAAATCTCCTTACCCTCCCACACGCTACCACCGTTGCTTTTTTCCATTCATCCACGAGACGTTGGGTGTTCAAAACGCTCGAGTTGATCCTTCCGCGGGTGGTTGTTCGACGGTACCTTTATCGAATGTAAACCGGTTTTTCCGCCATATTTTTTTAAAACGCTTTAAATTTTTTTATTACGTAATAGAAAAAAGATGATGAATTACGGACATATTCTCGATCCTAATAGGAATATTGCGCACACCCTTCGGCGTGAAGGGTATACGCCAAAAGGTCTCCATTACCCACAATCCTTCGAGCATTGCAGGGAAAAATCAGGGAATACAGAGCGACGATCTCAACAAACTAAGAGCAAAACCCATCAACTATGCAATGCCTCTCGATAGTAACGAATACTACGAGATCGGGTGCGGTGTTCATCATCAGAGTCGATGATCAATGGAAAAAACGAAATCAGACAGAGTGACACGTCTATATTTCACGTAAGACGATGAAGTAAATCGACAATTATCAGAATAACACTTACACTCTTTCTCTTCAAAATGACACTGAAATAACCATCGTAAGCCATACAGGTTTTAAATCGCGAAATCGTCACGTGTCGAGCTGAGCGATATGACTCTCAAAGTTTCGATCAACGACTCCCGAAAACCATCTCCACGGCACGGGTCGCAAGTTACAAAACATCAGAGCTAAAACGCCAGAAACCGATATCCATTTACATCTTCGATCAACATACGTTTCAAGAGCGTCGTAAGAAAAATTGTTGCTTTTTGCGGGAAGAAGAAAAAATAACAGAGACGTCTGATCATTTCATCACCAACACCTGGATCATTAATAAGAAAAGAATGAAGACCACTTTTACGAAGTGTACAAGGGCACGCTGACGTGGGCTATCAAGAAGAAAGCCGATGCCCTGTCCATGCTGGCGTTTTCGGGACGACACGCCAATCAATCCGTCTGGAATAAACAGCGCATCCAAAGGTATTGGGTGGTGCTCTTCTTCACCAAAAGACAAATTCGAAATAACAGGGAAAGGAAACGTCTCAAACACGACCTGTCGCAACGCAAACACTAAACTGATCTTGAAACAATTGGTCCGACCGACTATAAGTTCGTCGAGTGAAATTAATTTATATGCTTTGAGCTACTAGGCACTACCTGTCTACTTCGGGATCAGGGGCGACTATAAACCATAGCCGGATTTTTTTCCCAATCGACACTTGTTTACTTCCCCGAGTCGGTGCCATGATTCACACATTCGTACCAGACCCATGCCACGTATCCCAATCTTCTCCAGCCTTGAACCGGTCGTTACATCGATCAAAGTAATCTTTATTAAACCAATTCACCGTAGGATCCAGGGTTTGGGATAATCCTTAACATTTTCTTTATGATAAGAAGGGTCCGGAAAGACACGATCTCCGACGCCAATCGACGCGCCGATCCCACCTGTAACGTCAGATTATTATTCTCGTCGCCAACGCATAGCTTCTGTAAACTCATGTCCTTTTTTTTAATAACTTCAGACTTTTCTTAACGCCTTTTCAATATTTACTAGCAACTGCCCCCGGACACACTCGTGCGGTTTAGTTTTTACCTGGCGAGCACGGGAGCGTGTCGTCTATAGGCACAGATAAAATTGAAAAAACCATTAACGCGTACAAACAAACACACACACAGTATTTATATATATCCACGTATATAAATAACAAACGTCGTGACATCCGGGAAATCAAATCCTTGGAAAAAGGTTGTCTGTTACATTACTCTCTTACAAAGAAAAGACAAGTTAACATAGGCGACCCAAATCCAATTGTCCTGAATTAAAAGAAAAAATTCATAGGCGACACAGGATTAAAAAAATATATATTTTTTAGTAAAAAAAATATTTAAAAATCCGTCCAATAAATAGGATAATATTCCTCAAACAACGAAAAATAAAAGCAACAAAAATGCTAGAGATGTTGCCACAAACTAAACAAGACACAAAAAGTATGTGTATTCACAAACTACGTTTACGATAATGTCTAGAACTTTTAAAACTACTCTGTTATAATATAGTTAAAATTCACAGAACCTTATTGTCAGTAGTTTGATCTATTTGTCTATCATTATTTCATTTGTTTGTGCAACTCAGTTTTCAGTATTATTTTGTTTATGAATTATGTTCATCAGCCATCAACCATTAAATTATCAAACTTATTTTTTATGATAAGCAGATAACAGAGCAAATCTCTTATCAAGTCAGGGTCAATGTAGACTTAAAAGCTAATAATTTCTCATATACATGTATGGGATAAGCATTTTAGTGATTATTTTTCGGAAGACCTTATGACTCTACATCTGCACCTACTTTATTATAATTCCATCAGAAGTCAATGTCTATCTATGTTTATGAAGATTAAACTTTAATGATGTTTATCTGAGTAAATCAATCTTCACTTTTGGTTAAGAAATTAAATAGATACACATCAATTTGACTGAGGTTTGAAATCACAGAGATTATGAATATTGTTGATTTTTTAACTTGTCCTCTTAGACAAGTGCTTAGGAAGGTTTACTTGATTTTCACATGGACATGGACAATTGGACAAAAGTTAATGTCGAGCCCTGGATACCATAATTAAATTGTAAAGAAATGAGAATCATTAACGAGAATCACAGGTGATAGCATCAATTTGCATTCTATTCCATTTAGAAATGGAAAGAGGATATTCATGCTGATATTTATTTTTGGAAACCAAAATAATGATAGTAAACTTTATAACTTAAGTTTATTATGACATCCAGTATTAGAAAATAATCAAATATTTATTAAATAAGTGTCGTTTGGTGTATTGCAGTGTTATTTCAGTTAATACCCTGTCATTTCGGTGAATGTGTGACATTTCGATTATTCTATGTACTGTCAAGAATCTATCCTGTCTCAGTAGGGCAACATCTTTCCTGCAAAATGACATAACAGTTAAATTATGGCGTCAAATATTTAGAACATAATAAGCAGTTCCAATGTTACCATTAACTTAGTCTGCATGACGTTTGGTAATACAGTAGTTAAATACCTCATTGGTAAATGTTTTTGGAAAATGACTTTTAATGGAGAAAGTGAATGAGACTATAGTATAGTAGCTTTGGAAATGTTTCAGTCATACTTCTATATTGTAAGATTTCTTTTCAAGATTTACAGCCTTTTGATAGCAGAGAGTGGAAATTAAACAGCGTGTCAATCTGCATTTGTACCTAGTAAATAATTTCACATTTGAAGTGTCAAAAGCCATCTTGCATAGATAATTTAAAATTTGAAACTTTAAATTTTTCATTGTTAAGGAACCAAATATAAATGTGCAAGTAAATATTTTACCTATGAAAGGCAATGATAATACAAAGTTCATGTGGGTACATGTACATGTCAGTGTGGTGAATTAATTATCTGCTTCACTGCATATTGAAAATTATCAAAGTTTAAATATACAGCACTGCTAAATTTTTTGTAATTTTTCACAGATTTTTTGGGATCAAGCCTTTTGTAAATAATAAGAAACTCAAACTCAAAGTCACAGATCTTTTCATCATACATGTAGAATAATGTATGGCAGCCTGCAGCAAATCAAAATATACTGTGAGTTAACACTTTCCTGTACCTCTCATCTTAACAGGAGAGATGTGACAGTCAGTGAAGCGTGAAGACTGACGTGATATCGATAATCTACATGTATCTGTAAAATTGTCACCCTTTTTAAAAAATTAAATACTCTCACTGATAACAGTGAAAATTTAGAATAATTGTACATGTGTATTTTAATGGTATATTTTTTTTTACTGATTTACATGTTAGATTCTAACATCCATCACGATCACATACTTATGATGTACATGTATCATGTACATGCTTCATACATTGTATGTTGACATAAGTACATGTACAACTTAAAAGAAAGCATACTGATGTACATCTAATGAATTTTGACATCAGATTTTTACTCAGTAAATCTACATGTATCTCTTCAATATGTTAATGTTGTACTTTAGAACTAGGATGGTGAATGATATAATAACCAGTTTCTTAGTTATTTGAAATTTTTGTTGTTGAGAAAATTTACATATTTTAACCAATTAAGGGCTATAATTTCAAAATGACTAAAAGACTAAAGCTGTTATCAAAATTCAATCCTAAGTTATATAATCCTCGGATACATGTACAATATTTAAACCAGGGTTATGTTTAACAGGTAGTTAAACTTAACCAATAAATGAACAACTGGGTCCTGGTCATAAAGATAATTTTGCTGTCCCCAATAGTACCATATATGTACAAATCAACCTCTACATTAAGACCGACCCCTATGAAGACTAGTTTTGTTGTCTCCCTAAAGGGGTCTTTACAGGGCTCTACAACACTAAAAAATTTGGTTTTCATTTGTCTAGTGAGCCAAAATTTTACTAGCCTGCCAGAAACTTTTACTCGCCAATATGTATATTATATATATATATATATATATATATATATATATATATATATATATATATATATATATATATATATATATATATATATAATATAAATCTATAACCTGATATATGTAATGAGAATGTGTTTTTGTTAAAAAAAAATCTGCTGGATGAAATGAAATAAATCATCAATTTTTTAAGTTGACATGACTTTTTATTGTTTTATTCCATTTAAAACAGGATGATTAACTGTTGTTCATTTTTTTAATAAATATGGATGTGTTCATATGCCTATATTTTTCATATTTGTTGCTTTAATATTGAGGCACACTTAAACTCTGTTTTTGAATTTATAACGCCGGTTTCTTTTCGATAGAATTTACAAAACACAGTGTCTGCCCACAAGAAATTGAAATTTTAACTGTAAGTTAAAATCGAGAGTCTAACACCTGATCATCAGACAAACAGCTATAAAGTTCTTTATAAGGTTTTTGTCTGACAATCTGGTATTTGACTCTTGATTTTAATTTACAGATAAAATTTCCAATTTCAGCTGTGTCTGTGGTCTGCCCACCTTCCTCATCAAACACTAACCATAACTCGGTTCCAGTATTCCTGTAACACTAACTACGTTTAAATTTGCTAGAGTCCATTGAAGAGGTAGATGCTTCTGTTGAAATCTACTGAGAAAAGAAAATGTCATTATGTTCTGTTTTGAAAATTTCAAGTCGAAAACATGACAGCATACGTGTTTTTATACAGTGATTAACGTGAGTTAGACGCTCTAGTTTATCGAAACTGAATAGTGAAATTGGTTGTTGTAAAGGCATAACAGATCATGATTTCGATAATGTAATTTCACAATTATAATGGACAAACTTTTGATTTCCAGCTCTGGTAAAACTGGTCGCAGTGTGGCGACTGAATTAGAATAAAGACTCGCCAAAACCTAAACTATGGTCGCATTTGTGAGTGATTTGGTCGCATTGTAGAGAGCTGCTTTATATACAAGTTTCACTGAATATTAATTCACACTTGATGATTTTGACAGATGTAGTCTTGATTAAAAGATGTTGACTAACTGCCCTTTGGCAAACATAAAATTTCTGCAAAAGTAAAGATAATTTGTGGTATTAACAAACTTGAGTCACATGAATCTAACAAAATACTGTATAGACATGTACATAAAATTTACCTGGAAATGTTTGCCCCATGGCATCTTCACCAATTGCACCAAAAAACATCTTTGCCATTCCTTACTTTTGTATTTGGCCTAAATTTATTTTTGTCAGAGATATGTAGTAATGTACATGTAAATGAAGTACTGTATGAATTTAAAAAATATAACTGATAGGTAAGCCGGTATGATGTACATGTATCCAACTTAATTGTTATCATAGTCACATGGCATGTACATGTTTGCCTATGCTTCCATTAGTTAGTTCAAAATTTTCACCATAATTTTAAATTAACCCTCTCACAGATTTAAGGATGAAAACAAAAAAAACTTAAACAGGACTGAACTTTGCCACGTATAAAATACCTCATTACATAGTTAAATGTACAATGAAAATCATAACAATATCAGATACTTACAAGATTTTGTTCAGTCACTGTCTCAGTGACAGTCTGTAGTTTTCTTGATTTTTTGTTAATGAAATTGTACTATACATGTACATTATTGTTATTGACTTTAATGTGCCTACATGTCCAGATATTTTTGTTGATATATTCTATTTCTATTTTCAGGTACATGAAAGTATGGTTTAGACACAAGCGACAGGGACGAAAGATATTCATTGATCATCTTGATCAGGTTCCCCATAATGCTATCTACGGTTTGTCAATATTGCCATTAGTCTTTCAAATTGTTTATCATTGTTTTAGGTTTCAGCTGAATTTTGTTTTATCATTTTTATGAGATCATTTAGAAAACCCCAATCTAATGTATACTTTTGTAGATAAAAAGGCACTGTTATGAAGTCTTACCTGTGCTATTTATTTTTGTTAATTCAGTAGGTAACAACAAATCAAATCTTTGTTTTAAGGTTCCTCACTAAATTCTATAATGCTCACTCTGACAATAATGTACATTGACTTATACAATTATATTGTTTTCATTTAATTACCTTCTAAATTCAGCTGTTTCCCATGGAGAAAGTTTCCCAATTTTATTTATCAAAAAATTGGATTAAAATTATTCCAAATAAAATGTACAATTTTCCCTATCGGTAAGAGTATCGGTTAGATCTGTGTTATTATATATTTTTTTTTTTCAGTTATGATTTATTATATTTTTATTTCCATTTCTAATTTTGTAGTGCAGGATCCTACTGAGTCATATTGTTCATGGCTTGATGTGTTCCATGCATTATTTAAATTAGAAGTTCTATTCCATGATATTTTTTTTCAAAAAAAGGGAGGAATTGGGATGTTAAGAAATTACAATCAGGTTAAAAACTTGCCAATCCTATTTTCTGATTCTAAAAAATCAGATGTTGCATTAAAATTCACAAACAAATATTCTTTTATCCATACCATCAAAATATTTTCAAGAGACAAAACTATTGCATGATAAATTTGTTTTCTTGACTTGATATAAGCAACCTAGCATTCATCGTGAATTGCTTTATCCATGGATGTGGCAAATGATATCAAACACACATTATCCTTTTTTCTGATTTATTTAAAAGACATTGACATCTTAATATTGTATCTGGTTAATCATGTTAATGCAATTTTTGTTTGAAACATTAGTTTTGATAGCCATAAAATGAGCTGTATGTTGTACATGTAATTAAATGATACAAGCGGTCTGAGGTCTTCGTTGTTTGACATGTCGTCGCTGACTTTCAGAGTTTCAAATCTAATTAAAGGATTTTCAGCAATGATTCACTTGGAGGATAATATTATCTGCATGTATGCTTCATTAGGCATATTTCTTCAGCAACAAACAATATTATAAAACAGGTGAACTAGCACCCAACACATGTTTTCATAAGTGGTGGCACAGGTAAAGTTTTACCTGCATTTAGTTTTATGACCAGTGATTACAAGGATGCACAGGTACTAGGACATGTCAATTAAACAATCAACAAGCAATTATGGGATTAACAGAAAGGTGTAAACTTCCAAGTCAAAATCTTGAGCATCCTGTGGGACTCAGGGACTCAGGATTGCAACTTTGACGCATCCCAGAAAAACCCTGTGAGTCAAATAAAAGAATAAGTAGTCTTACTGGTTTAATAGAAGTTTATAAAAAAAATTGGACTAGCTTAAGGTTTCTAGGGACGAGTGGTTTTCAAAATCACTAGTCCTATGGGACGAGTGATTTTTCTAATTTTATTTCTCACTCCGAAGATTGAAGAGTGAGCAACACAGATCTTAATGACAAAACTTGAAACAAAACAACCTATTTGTTGTAATTATTTGATGACTCCTGTTCAATAATTATTCACAATGTGATATTTGATTGTTATCAAATATAAGAATTTGATCTATTAAAGAAGCTTTTTTTTTACAATATTTCATTGAAAGTAATATGTTTTTCTGGAATTTATTGAAATTGCAATGGAAATATATGTAAATATATTTGAATCTAATTATATATTCACTCTTGCAATGGATGCCTTAAATCTCATTCTAAAAACAAGCAACTTTGATTTCTGAGAGATAGATGATAGAACAATCGCTGCCAGTGATGGAATCTTAATCCTGTGTTATTACTGTAGTAGTTAGTTAAACTTTTGTATGATGAAGATGGTCATTAACAAGTAGAGGTTATTATTGCATGATCACTGAGCAAAAACCTACAATGTTAAATACATTTAAATATTTTATATAAATCTGGCCATTTTCATCCCCATTTAATATTTGTCATTTTTTTTTTAAAATGAAAGCAAAATTCTAAAGCCATGTATAGGACTATGGTGATCTATGATAAATTTAAGACAGGGTGATTATATTTTCTTGTGAAAACATGTAAAAGAGTGAAATAACCAACTGAAGGGTGGAAATAACCAACTGAAGGGCGAAAATTTCCACGTATACAGTAAAGTAGACACAAGATTCATATGTAATATTATCAGTCTGAAAATATATACAAATTAGTCATGTACAATGTACATAAACACTTTTATTGTATCTTTTCTCTTAAAAAAAAACAGGTTGTCCAATAGGAGGGATAGGCTGTGGTACCATAGGCAGAGGATACAGAGGGGAATTTTGTCGTTTTCAAATGGTTCCTGGAATATATGACTACAAAGTTGTGCAAGCCAATCAGGTTATAGATTTCAGATTATTTTGTTGATTTTATTATTTTTTTTTTTATGTTAAAAAGTAGTGAATACAATCTTTTATCCATACACCAAGCCACTCTGGAAATATTAATTGAACTCAGTTTACTGAAAGCATTAAGCTACTGTGGAAATTGTTCATGGATATAGCTCTGTGGTATTAAACTGGAAAAAGTACAACTAGCAGAGAGGGTGCACATATACATTGTATAATGATTCAATACTAAGAGTTATCTCTCTTTGTATAACACAGAGACATGGCAGAGTGGTTAGAGCATTGGGCTTTGAACCATGAAGTCTCTCACTTTTGGTCAGTGTAGTTCGAGCCCTGCTGGAACCTAAGCTGATTTGTTTAAGAAAGTTTGCCAGTTTATTTGTGGAGGGCTGGTGGACTCTTCCTTGGGACATTGTAACTAAGTTCTCTACTTTACCCTTTCTGCCTCAAAAATGTTGTCTTATAGGACAGATGGTCTCTCAAAAGAGATCTTATCTAAAGGGTTATATAGCCAAGTGGTTTTCAAAATATTGTCTCAAAAGACAGGTGGTGTTTTATGAGAGTGGTCTTTCAAGACAGGTTCCACTTCTACTGTACTAATAACATTGAATGATACCGTAAAACCTACTTTAGCAATCACCTGTATATAAAGATGCTTATATACTTACTATCCATTGCTAGTACGGAAATACCATGAACAAGTTGCACAACAGGGCCCAGTTGTACAACAGGTTGTTAAATTTAACGTGAACTCAACCAATGTTAAACCAGTCGGCTAACTGTAGTTTAAATTAAACAATGTGTTATGCAACCAGGTCCAGTGTTAAATTTAATGTAAAGTTAACCAATGTTAAACCAGTGGGCTAACTGTAGGTTACATTTAACAATGTGTTGTGCAACTGGGCCCTGATGTGCAACTGGGTCCATGTGTCTAACTCTTGAGACAATTTAATTAAATAATCAGAATAAAGTCTCTTTTGAAAGACCACCTTTATGGAAAGACCACACCTCAGTGGCGGAAGCTCATTGGTAGAATGTTTGTGAACATGTGACAGGATATTTGTTTGGATCATTGTTAGACTGGAAACGTTTTAACTTAAACTTAACACATTTTATTTTGCAGTTTATCCTTTGTATCCGAAAAAATAACAAAACTGTTTATCAGAAGGTGTTGACAGGAAGAAAAGGTAAATCTCTGGCCGCTTGGGAGTGGGGATTTCCCCATGAAAATGCTGTATACCATGCCCTGTATCCCAGATCATGGACCGTGTATGATATTCCTGAGTACAACTTACAGCTGACATGTAGACAAGTGTCACCTGTCTTCCCACATGACTACAAGGTAAGTATTTGCTTGTCACCAAACTGACTGAAGCTTTAGTTTCATCTGCTTTCTGTACAGCAATGGGAATTTAATGTATCACTGTACCAGGAAATTCGCACTCCCATTTAATTTTCACTATTTAAGACGAAAGCTTAAAAATGGGCATTAGCTGTGGTTTTTTTCTATATTTTTTCCTTCTTATACGACTTACATTGATATACAGTAACAAAAAAGAGATATACACAGGCACTTATATTCTTAAATCCCTATATATTTTGTGAAAATTGCTAGAGAAACTCGGGTTTGGCACTTTTTCACTTGCAATTGATTAACTCAATCTTACTAATCATATATGAATGCTACAGTGGACCTGACTTTTATTTTCACAAAACATATAGGAATATAAGATTTTTACATGCCTTTGTATAAGCTCTTATTTGTTATTGTACATCAAGTGCAAGTATTAAAAGTAGAAAAAAATCAAAATATTTTTTTTCGATAAACACAACTAATGCCCCATTAATTTTCAAACTAAATAATTGAATCACAGGCATACACGCCATCCATGAGATCGTGGCAATTTAGAACAAATTTAAGACCAGTGAATATGCATTCTGACGTAAAAAAGCAAAGATTTTCAAGTATTCATTATATCTATAGATTAAAACAGAATTTAAGATATCTTTAAATGAAAACATATGTAAACTTCTGCTATTCCTGTGGCATTTGTTTAAGGACTTAATCACTTTTAATGTTCACCAGATTCTTTAATTTTCAATTTGTAGGACACAAGTTTCCCTATGGCAGCTTTCATTTGGAATGTAGAGAACCGTGGTTCAGAACCTCTAGATGTTAGCATTATGTTCACTTTTAAAAATGGTCGAGGAGTAAAAGAGGATGGTATCGGGGGATGTGTAAATGAAGCATTTGAAATTGACAGAGAGGGCACAAAAATCCAGGGAGTTTCTATGAGGCAGAAAATTCGAGACATGAAGTGTACTTATGGCATTGCAGGAACAAGCACGGTTAGTCAACCATTTTTGCCCCCCCCCTCCCAACAAGCCTAAAGTCAAATATTTTGTGAGGCATGTAAGAGGTGGGAATTTAGTATTTGGTTCATCTATGTGTCTGTTTGCAACAGCTTGCTTTCATCAAATATCTTGAGATTCTTTCCTAAAAAATTAACAAAATATTAATATTTTGCTTAGTATTTATTGATATCTACCTGATCAAAGATGAGTTTTCAATTATGATCAACATTCACATCGTAAAGATATTTCTTCTCACAATCTAGTAGAATGTTTAGCATCAATACATCCCTGGATATAATGCAGTCTTCTATATTCAGGGACAAGAAAAATGTAAACTACATCGGTGTTATAGGAAAGTCTCCCCAAAACTATGGCTGCAAAGAGGAAATGTATGAAGAAAGTCAGGAACTTGGAATGGGATCCATGTATCAATGATAAGAGGAAGGGAATATTAACTCATTAACCCCTGAGAAACAATGAACTCTTCTATAAATCAATGACTTAGGTCAGTTTAAATGTGTCTCTAGGGGTGTACGAGTTAAGCTTAACCTCTGAACATCAAATGAACTAAGATTTTAAACTCAAAATGTACAGACAAAATTGCATGTTCATATCATAGGGAATTGATTCATTTATTGTTCAGATGACTTTTAAAAACTATAATACTTCACTACATCATAAATATTTATTTATTTTATAGAAAGACACAAAAGTTTCTCATAAGCTACATTTTGATCCCAAAGGAAGTGGTCAGGAAATCTGGCAAGACTTGAATGAAGATGGAAAGTTAAACTCAGAACCAGGTTTGTAGAACAGAAGTTCCTAAACATGTAATGAATGTTAAGAAATGATATAACTTTCTCAAAGAAAATTGTCAGGATACTGTTCTTGGTAGTGTAGTTGTATCAATAAGCAAATTCCTTATGTGATTAAAAAAGGACCTAGGGAAAACTAAAATAATAAAGATAAGGCTAAATGAACAAAAAAGATATATAATGTTTTCAAACAATCTCATGCCTCTGAAAATTTGGCCTACAGATTGTTGTTCTTGCTATTTGATAAAAAGAACATTCACCTACCCATGAAAATAAATTCCCTTTTATAAAATACGAATGAAATTATTTGTTTTTACTGTGAGACAAATCATAAGATTTAAAGGTAGTGTAGCTGCATGAGCTATGAATATACTTATTTTCAGTTTTAATATTGATCAAAGACCAAAAAGCAGTTCCATGGTGTCTTTGACTTTGTCTTACTTTCGACACAATTGAACAATGATGCATATATTCAAAGGAATTTTCATTTATAAACAGAGTGGTGTACTGAGAAGAATAATTCATAAAAAGCATGGAAACCTTATCTATATGGGAATGGAGATAAAAAAAAACATCATATAAAAACTCTACCACTATTTCTAAATCAGTTTCTGAGAACAAGATATTTTTTCAGATGGTCTAAGTAAAGGTGACTTAACTTACCTACAACAAAGGCTATCTAGTGCACTGCATGCAATCACTTATGATTTTAATGTTTGTTGTTGTTGTTGTAAGTTCTGACCTAAATAGGGCAGCATTTCACATGAGCTAAAAATCATTAATCATAAATATGCAATTGTAATACATTTCTTTTTTTGTAATTCTTTAAGTGGGGAAAGAATTGGCCAGCCTCAGTAAAAATTCATGAAAGCTGAAAAAATTATGCTAGCCAAACTCATTTATATATTAATGAACATTAAAAGGATACTTGTGAAATTCTATATATGAATTAAATCAATTTATTATCCAATACTTTTTCCTTATTAGATCATCAATGAGAGAAAAAAATAAACAAAAGTGTATGTCTAATTCTAGTTAGAAAAATATTATCTAAAAATCCTTGCTAAAATGTACAAACTCTTACTCTAGTTAGATGAATATTATCTAAAAATAACCTTACTTTGATTCAAAAGAATGAAAAAACTTACGTATCAAAAGTTTTCATTGCCTTTATTCTGGTTCATTACTTTCAACTAATGGGGGGGGGGGGGGGGGGGGGGGGGGGGGGGGGGGGGGGGGGGACCAGGGGATAGCCATTTTTTTCCCCAGGAAAAATTTCAACTGGGGGAAAGAATTGACTAACCATTTTTTCCCAAGGGAAAAAAATTGGCTGGCCAGTTTTTTTTCCTGGGAAAAGAATTGGCTACTACACTGGTGCAAAATTCAGGATTACAGATTTCTTACCTTTCATGAAACACCACACGGAGTTGTATATACCAATTTCAATTTTCATATTTCCATTTTTTTGGAACCACTGAGCCAGATTCAACTAATTGCAGTTTAATAAAGCTAGAAAAAAAAAACAGTATGTAAAACAAATTATGAAATTTGCCTCCAGTAGAAGAAACAAATCTGTCAAAATCAAAGATTACTTAGGCTTAAATGGAATGAAAAACGTCAAAATAATTTAATATGACTAGTATACATAATAATGTCTGTAGTTAAATCGTTTTGGAATTTTATTTTGATATCATTTGTTTAAATCAGTTTGAATATATCTTATTTAGAGTAAAAGAAAGTATTTAAACCAAGACCTACAGTAAAGCCACATTCATTTTATTATACATGTATTTTGAGTAAAAAAAATTCTTCACAAAAACATTGTAACCAAGTTTATGAAAATAAATTTGATTTAAGATCATGTGACGGATATCGCAGGGGTCTGATTAGTGATCAGTTTCAAATTTATTCTATTTCAAAATGATTATTGCCTCATTTTGTTCATTTGTAAGGTAGTAAACAGACTGGAAATTAAATGATGATGGAATATTTTCAAATGGAAAAAAAATCTAATGCTCTCCTCTGTGCATTGCAAAAAATGCCACTTAAATAGCCTTAAACTATGGAAGAATTTAATTGTAGCATTTTAATTGCTTCCCCTGCAGAAATCTTTTTTCTCGCTCATTTGAAAATGTGAACCTTTTAGTGGTTTTGTTTTATAGTTACTGTTTCTCGTAATCAGAGTATGAATTTACTATATTTAAAAAGATATGGTTTCCAAGAAATCATTTCCATTTTATTAAAATTTGAATGCATATTGCACTGAGAAAAATGGGTCTATATTTAGGTAAAAATAGGACTTTTTCATGAAGAAATTACTTAATTTTCTAGATCCAAAAGACAAACCTGGTACAGCGGCTGTTTTGTTCTCATTTTTACTTCAAATCTTTTTGACTGCGGCTGAAGTTATTCTTAATCTTATCACTATTCCAACTGGAGGAGGTAAGACTTTCAATATCGAGTGTGGTGTGTTTATCTCTCTGACTTTATGATACTGCTAATATTGGCTCAGTGGTTAAAATATTCACCTTGCATGTGAGAGGTCTGGGTCATGTTAACAACTGCATCGACACAGGTCCATAGCATATGTCCTCATTTTTTGCTTTTTACTTGTACTGCTTGTAATGGACTAGTGGTATAGCATTTAGCTGGGATGTGGAAAATTGCCAGTTTACTTTCAGATGACTGATCTTCTTTTCCTTGGTTTGTTTGAATGATAAAAAATCCTTAATTATATAATGGCATCAAGTTTTTTAACTCATTAACCCCTAAAGACACATTTGGACTGTTCTAAATCATAGATTTGCAGAGAAGAGTCCATTGTTTTTTGATTGGTTGATGAGTTAATGATGAAGGAAAGAACCTGTTACTGATGTATATGGAAGGAGACCACAGGCTTTAATTTCCGCATGTAAACTGGCAAACTCACAAAAAGAACCTGTTACTGATGTACATGGAAGGAGACCACAGGCTTTAATTTCTGCATGTAAACTGGCAAACTCACAATATCAGCTTAGGCTCCAGTTGGGCTTGAACCTATGCTGACCAGAGGTGAGGGACTGCAGTATTAAAAGTGTGATGCTCTAACCCCTTTGGCCATGGAGGTCCAATTTTCCTCAGTATATAACTACATTGACATTTAACATAATTGATACAATATTAATAGATGTACTTCATTATTTCCCCACATGCTTCTATTATAAGAACTCATTATGTCAAATGCCTTAATAGAATATTTTCAATACATTATTTTTTATGATAAAAATAAATTCACTTTATACTGAATTTTATGAAATCCTGTGACTACCAAAGAACTTGAATGATGAAATCTTTAACATTAAAATTACAGATTCATATTGTTGCTATGAATATGTGTCAGTATCTAGAGAAGTCATTGACTTGACTCAGAACTGTTGGTTGTTTCTCCAAGGAAATGCTAGTGAGGCCATACCAAAAAAATCTTGTTCTTCGGATTTTAATGACAAAAACAAAGCGGCGGCAAGCAAATTTTTTTTTTCTTTTGAAAATTATGTGAAGTGAAAAAAAATTTTCCAATAATATTTTTTAACTTACACTCCATATTAAAGACTTTTCATTTGCATGATTGCTGCAAATTATGTATTTTTCTGTACATTTAGGTGATATTAAATACTGTGAAAAACTACATGTATAGATGTCTTATTTTCAGCCAGTCACCATTTCTTTCAGTGAATGAAATGTTTATGCCTTGATATATACTCCATATCTGCATCAACCTTCACTTCCCAGAGAGATAAAAAAGATCAAAATCTTTAAAAAGAATTATTCAATACAGTAATGTAAGAATACAGTATTATTGATAAAATATTACTACAGGAATATTACAACTAGTGATTTAACAATAAACTTTAAAATTACTTGGGTGTATATTACAAAAAGTTCAATTTGTTGTTTGAAGTTAACAATAATTTTAAAGTTTTTCACTGTGCCCATCAAAAGTTTGAAAGCATTTGTTTTTGTTAAATTAGAACAAGATGAAGCAGCACCATCTGGGGCACTCTCAGGTTTTAAAACAACAATTTGTATAAATTTCAGTCCCAAGTTCTTCACAGAAAGAAAAATTCACATAGACAACATCTGAGGACTTAACGGTCCTACAAATTACCAAAAACATGGGTCATTTACCGAAAACATGAGACAGTTTGCCGAAAACATGGCACAAATTGCTGAAAACATGCATTTGAGTGTATCAGTTAAATATATTTTCATTCTGAAGACAAAATTTTAGCTCCTGAACTTATCTCTTAGTCTTATCAGAAACTTTCATTGTCAAATATTGTTAAACATGTTGATAAAATTTAAATTGTTTTGCAAGATTGATTCATTTAACAAAAATGCATTTAAGATACTTCCTTGGATTATTTTGAGTCCATACATGCGTGTTTTCTGCAAATTATAATGTGTTTTTGGTGATTTGTACCATGTTTTCAGTATATACTGTGTTTTTGGTAATTCGTAGTATCCCATAATTTTGATGTTCATGAGCCATGATGAGGCCTAGCATGTCGTCCTTTGAAATAATTTTTTTCAAACAAATCGCCAAAAGTCAATAACTTCTACAAAGAAAAAAAAGAGTATTTGGGTGAATATTTCTACTATTATCCCACACAGAAGCGAAGACATTGATCAGTTCATCCATGATGATGAACAAGTGTCAATCTATTTATACCTAGTCTGCAAAATGAAACGAAATGAATCAAAACCAGAAACAGAATTGAAAAGTAAAAAACGAAAAAATCACGGATTGGATGATTTTTTTCCAGAGTAAAAAAACAAAATCGGAAAAATCGGAGCGTGGATTCCGTCGAACAAGATATTAATTTGTTGTGGCCTAACCTAAGCATGTTAAACCTCTAGTAAACTAATTTGTTTTAGCAATTATTGACTTATATAGTCTCACATACACTGTCCCCAACTGCTGGAATTTTGAAAATTGGTGATCTTCCAAATTCCATGAGTGATTCATGTTTCCTTTTTGCATTTACTTATGACACAGTTACATGTTTTAAGGTAAAATAAGAAATGCTGCAAAAATTCATAAATAGTTTTGGAAGATTTTTGTTTTCTTTTGTCACTTTACAATCCACTGTTGTCGGTTGTGTTGTGTAAACTTTAAAAAAAATTCATTATCTTCTAAAAAAACTATCTGACTGATTCTGTTCAAATTTGGTATGTAGTGAATGTAAACATGATAAACATGTAGTCATAGTAACAAAAATGTTGAATTTAATGAGCCTAGATAAAGGGTTATGTAGAAAGGGAGAGGATTCCGGTAATCAATAAGGGTTTTTTGGGTTCTTGTTGCCAATGCATTAGTATGATTGTGCTTCACAACACAGAGGTGTGGCAGTGATGCAGGGCTAATCTGATGAGCTATGCAAATGAAGTTCCAAAGGTTTTTTTTGCATCAGTATTCGTTTCCCCATGCATAACTGTGTTATACACTTTATGGTAGCAGCATTGATATTCATTTGTCACCTACAGGTGAGACAGGGTGTGTATTGGCTGGGGGCTATAGATTTTGTGTCATCTTTTTAAAATTTGCTTGAACTTTAGTGATGGCTCACCATGCATTCACTTAGTAATGGTGTAAGCGTGCTAATCTCATATATGTATGTTCTCTGAAGGAGTGGCATAAATAATGCAGAGTAAAAAATAAGAAACTGACTTGAAAATTATGTTATGGTTTAGACTTTATATTTTTGCTCAGGATATGAGGTTTAGGGGGCATGTATTGATGAATTATTACTCCTAGTCTGTTAGTCAATATTTTGGTTTGGATATATATGAATTAATTTATTATCTTATTCAGGTAGAAACACATTAGCACGTAAAGGACAAGAAAGTGCTGCTGCTGTTTGTTTACAAACAACAGTACCAGCTGGTAACAAGAGGGACCTAGAGTTTACACTTACCTGGGACATGCCAGTAATTCATTTTAAAGCCAGGGAAAACTTGTATGCAAGGTAAAACCCAGACTATTAAAATAGGTAAACTGTTGTCATGGTAATTCTAAATCACAGAAAATGTCATGTTTGTATTAAATCCAGAAAAAACTTGTATGCAAGTTAAACCCAGACAGTAAAGATATGTAAACTGTTGTCCTGGTAATTCAAAATCATGGTGAATGTATCAAATACAAAGAAAGTAATCGAAATATAAAAAAATGAGTTGATAAATGAGTGGCACTACATTTTTCTGTAGATAATCCTTCAACATGTTTACTGAAGATGACAAATTTACTCTGGGACATAAAGTCATTAGATTATATGAAATTTTAAGTGTAGATACACTAGATATGTCTTTCATTATTATTTCCTAAACATCATGCCTTGGATGATAATTATATCACATATATGTATATAATGCATGGATATGATTGATTAGGTGCCATATCATAATTTGTGGTTTTATTCAATCTTTAGTATACACCATTGTAGTAATTAAGAGTAATTCTATATAAAGACCAAAATTGGTCAGAAATGGTGTATGGCAAATTTTGAAAGTAGCTGGTCACAATGATAGCCTTGCATGAGAGTAACAAAACCTTGAAATTTTTTCCCAGTAAAACTCCCTCGTTACCATAGCAACGGTCATTTATCTATATTGAATATGGTAACCTAATGGAAATAGCCATATTACGTAAATTTCATGAAATGTGATATTTATGTCGGTTTTGACAGCAGTTTTTTGTATTAATTGTTGATCTTAACATGTTTATATAACAAGGTAGAAAATATCGGGGATCGTAATGCCTCCGTTTTTGAAAAAAGGCCTGTTGAAAGTTGGTTTTTAGGTTAATATAGGGAAATTCCGTGCAAATTTAAATCAGGCCTCTGTAAAAACGCAGCATAGGAAATCGCTCATTTTTCTCTAGTGACTTAAAGACATAGTATCTACGAAAATGGTTATTTTTTTTAGTCGGCAATTTTGCGGAAATATCGAAGATATGACTGAATAATGATCTTCCACGTCGACACTTTTTTGTATAATTAGCGTAATTAATGGATAAATGCTGATTTGTTGTCGTCGTCTGTAAGAATCAAACTCATTAATTATGCACAGAAACAATCCCAGAAGCACACGCAATGACCTAGATCGTATCGATATCAATCAATGGATGCTGAGGTAAGCACGTGTTGATTTATTTACAATTTCGACTTCGGCGTGAGATCCTACATTTAGACGGTCCTTGAGGCTTATCCATCGATCATGCTCCTTTCCAATATTTATCTTGGTCTTGTTGTATTTCGCCAGAACTTCTTTCCGATTTCTTTTTCTAGCTGAATCTGTCAATTTAACAGGTCGGCCACGATTTGTTTTTGCTTTGGACGCCATGCTTTTCACTATCAACAATGGAAATGCGCATGCGCAAATACAGGTCACGTTAAGGTTATATGAATATGGGCGGGCTTGCAAACGAATTTTTGTCGTACCGACAAAAAATAAAAAAAACGTGGAAAGTTGTGAAATACAATAAAACTATACTTCTATGTGTTTTAATTCAACAATTTTTCGTTTTTTATCTCCAAATATTAACATATTTGACCCAAACAATTGAGATTGAAATATTTGAGGAAATCGTAGATACTATGTCTTTAAGTAACATTAGTAGAAACGAACAGCAAAATATCTCAGTGGATATTTTTGTCACTAATTAATAATTCCTTGGACAACATCAACGTAATTTGTTATCCGTGCCAAAAGAGAACTCTTTAAGAAAAATAGTAAATGAACTCTGTACTTAATGTGGATACAAGAAATCGTACTTGCAATAAAAATAGATCCATAATGCAACCAAATCACTCGTAAATACGACCAATTTTTAGGTTTTGGGGGTGTTTACATCCAAATCTATCGCTACCCGTTTTCTCAAACCAGAATTTGAATGTTTTCCGTTTCCACTCTGTCAATACAGCTGAAATCGTGGTCAGTTATGCGCTTAAAAATAGCCACGATATGTTTGCAATAAACTAGAGTGTCTATCTCACGTTGATTATGGCGGTCACTAAAAGAAGTAGTCGGAGTCGGATTCGAGAATCCGCAGATTCGAACAAATAATTGTTGATTTCTTCCCCAATACTTATTCAAAGAACACAATATTTGTAGCATATCTTTATTGCAGTATTTTACATCATTCACAGTAGAAAATTATACAAAATTATTTAAATTACCACAATACGTTTGCAATAAACTAGAGTGTCTATCTCACGTTGATTAAGGCGGTCACTAAAAGTAGTAGTTTGAGGTGGAGTCAGATTTGAGAATCGGCAGATTCGAACAAATAATTGTTGATTTCTTCCCCAATACTTATTCAAAGAACACAATATTTGTAGCATATCTTTATTGCGGTATTTTACATCATTCACAGTAGAAAATTATACAAAATAATTTTTGGACTCGATTTACGTGACATTGTCTTACGTTGGCACACAAAAATTAGTAGTCGGTTCGACGGCGGAGTCGAGGTATTAGATCAATTTAAGTTAATTTGTTATACTTAAACTTTAAGTAAAATATATATCACAATCGTTTATGATGATATCCTTCTAAATATACCATTAAATGACATTAAAATCACTTATTTTTCGTTAGCATATCATAATTTGTAATCGCTTAGATATACTACAGAGTCGGATCGAAAAGGATGCTAATGTCGGATTCCTGATAGTATAGTGTTTTCGGATTCGATTAGCGGCGGATTCGAAATAAATAATCGCTGATTTCTCACCCATTCTAATTCTATTTAAGTAATCTTTTCAAAGATAACTAAGGACATCATTCTGAATTATTTTCAGTAAAAAGTTGCTCAAATTTTGGTTCGTTTTAGATTTCCTAGATTTTGGCTGATGAAAGCGCACTAAAATTAGTAGTCAGATTTCAGTGGCGGAGTTGAGATGTCAGGTCAATTTACACTAATCTGAAGCTTTTTGACTTAAGATAAACTGAATATAATTATTGTATATGATCATAGTTGTCTCTAAATATTATCAAATTACAACCAAATAGCATATTTTTGTGTAAAAATCAAGATTTACGAGATACTATAGAATCGGTTTCGAAAAGAGACAATGTCAGAGACCTGATTTGAACGGACGCGGAAATCTGGGGGTAAGGTATATTAAGGTATATTATATTTCTAATACAGTATATAATGAAATTATATATATTATTTGATCTCGGCAGTTGTTATTTACTATATTTGAAAGTTAGATTTAAAAATATTATGAGGATTTTAAATGATAGGAGAAATTTAGTTGAACTATATATTATGAAGATTTGAAACGATAGGAGAATTTTAGTTGAACTATATACGTTGAAAATTCTTAGAATAGCCAAACCTTGATTAACCGATGCTAAGAAACTAAAAAAATACCCGCTCTGATTTTATAATATATTGTTCTATAAGACTTATTCAAACTTTAGGCCAGAGTATCTTAAAATTTCTATGCTGCATTTTTGGGGGGTAAAGTCTTGAAAAATAAAAAAATCATTTCTCAGCACTTAAATAATTTTTTGGTCTTTACATAGAATTACTCTTAAACTTTATGGTCAACAATGTAATGTTTGGTTAGCATTGGAGATTTCAAAAAAACCTTTGGTCAGCATTATTTTGTCCAACTTTGACCATCTGATTCATAATATTCTTGACACTTTTTGGCCAAATTTTTTCATAAGATATGGTATATAAAAACACTTGAATAATATTACTGTTTTATATTTATTAAGTCACTGCTGTTATGTAACAGTGCAGGTAGGATAAAATTTTCCTAATAATGACAAAATTAATATTTTTTTGTTAACAAATAACTTTGTAATCAGAGAATAGACAGTCTGTAAATCACAAACATTATTGTGTAAAATAGTACCTATACAGACATCCTCCATTGTGTCTTATTTTGAAATATATGTATCCAGGCTTCAAGTATCCTTTAAGTATAACTTTGCTTTAAACATGTAAAACCACATTCTATATGGTTGTTTCCCTGGCCACCAAAGCTAATATCTTTTTAAACTTTTGGAAGTTTTATTTTTGAAATATGTATTTATTATGTCTCCCAAACGAAGTTTGGAGACATGTTGGTTTTGCTCTGTTTCTTATTATTATTATTATTCTTCTCCTTCTTCCGCCGCAAAGGTTTCTGACCGTTTTCTTGGAAAGTACAGATCGGACATCTACCAAACTTTACAGTTATGCTTATTAGCATGTGTAGATGTGCAGTCATGATTTTTTTTTACATTTGGAATTTTAATAACTAATTTGCATACTGCAATCTGATTGGCCGAGAGGTTTCTGTGCTCTAACTTCTGTTGTAGTTGACAGATTTTGATCAAATTTGGGTTAAAGCCTTTTGACAGGAATACCCAGCTCACGTTCTATTTTGGAGTAGTTTCGACGAAAACTAATTTGCATACTGCAATCTGATTGGTCGATCAGTTTCCATGCTCTAACTTCTGTTGCAGTTGACAGATTTTGATTAAATTTGGGTTAAAGCCTTCTGACATGAATACCTGGCTCAAGTTCGATTTTGGGATGGCTTCGACAATAATTAATTTGCATACTGCAATCTGATTGGCTGATGTGTTTCCATGATCTAACTTCTGTTGTATTTGACGGATTTTGATAAAATTTGGATTAAAGCCTTCTGACATGAATACCACGCTCAAGTTTAATTCCGAAGTGGTTTTGACAATAACTAATTTACATACTGCAATCTGATTGGGCAAGCGGTTTCTGTCTTCTAACTTCTGTTGCAGTTGACAGATTTTGATTAAATTTGGGTTAAAGGCTTCTGACATGAATACCTGGCTCAAGTTCAATTATGGGGTGGTTTCGACAATAAATATTTTGAATACTGCAGTCTGATTGGCCGATGTGTTTCCATGATCTAACTTCTGTTCTATTTGACAGATTTTGATAAAATTTGGATTAAAGCCTTCTGACATGAATACCACACTCAAGTTCAATTCTGGAGTGGTTTCGACAATAACTAATTTGCATACTGCAATCTGATTGGCCGATTGGTTTCCATGATCTAACTTCTGTTGTATTTGACGGATTTTGATAAAATTTTGGATTCTAGCCTCCTGACATGAATACCGCGCTCAAGTTCAATTCTGGAGTGCCATTCTGTCTCTGTTCTGCGGCACATGACTAGGTACCGGGTTTACATGTGTGTGGTATCATGTGATGCTCCATTACAGCTGTTTAATTCTACTTTTGGGGGTTTATAAACTTGTTAGTTTCTTTACTCATTTTCTTGGAAAGTACAGATCGGACATCCACCAAACTTTACAGTTATGCTTATTAGCATGTGTAGATGTGCAGTCATGATTTTTTTTTACATTTGGAATTTTAATAACTAATTTGCATACTGCAATCTGATTGGCCGAGAGGTTTCTGTGCTCTAACTTCTGTTGTAGTTGACAGATTTTGATCAAATTTGGATTAAAGCCTTTTGACAGGAATACCCAGCTCACGTTCGATTCTGGAGTAGTTTCGACGAAAACTAATTTGCATACTGCAATCTGATTGGTCGATCAGTTTCCATGCTCTAACTTCTGTTGCAGTTGACAGATTTTGATTAAATTTGGGTTAAAGCCTTCTGACATGAATACCTGGCTCAAGTTCGATTTTGGGGTGGCTTCGACAATAATTAATTTGCATACTGCAATCTGATTGGCTGATGTGTTTCCATGATCTAACTTGTAGTTTGGGAGACTTTGTAAGAGTTCTGTTACAGTTAGTACTTGTTATTCACTCTTTTACTTACTAAACCTCTTCATCTTATAATTACGTCTTCGCTGTTGTCTTTTCTGTGTGTTTATTTTTTATTTTGATTGTTAAGTTGATACGCTTTTTTAATCCTTTGCCACATGCAAACAATGTATATTTACACTGCACCTGATCATGACAATGTATACAATGTATCACTTTAATTAATGTCAGCAGAACCACCAACAATCTTCACCATTCCAATGACAGTTTTGTAAAATTGCATAAACATTGAGGATTCATTTTCAAACTTAAATTAATTATTAATCCAACACATTTAAAATGTATATATTTTTTTCTTAAGATTATTAGCTCATTTTAATTGTGTAATTTATTTTTGAAAAACATCAACGTAATTCCTATAAATCTTAGTTTATGTGCTGGCTCTTGTTGTACAACTCTAAATCACTGAAAAATAATCACTTTGAGTGTTTCCACTTGCACAGTTATTAAAAAGTGCCAGATGATGTTTACAAACTGAGATTCATCAGGATGATCAGTAGGTCTTGAACCTAAAGTTGAGATAACAGGACGTATGTATAAATAAATGCAGATTGATACTTGTATAATCAGCCTTCAAATTGGCATGGTTCCTGGAATGTCATCATTCTTTACACCAAGAGTGTGGTTTTCAGTATCATTTTCTGTAATGAATTTACACTCAAAATGCCATTCAAATAGTTGTTTGGATATACTCAGGATCAAAGCTGTCAAACTCAATATCATCAGAATCATTAAAACTGCTATGTAGAATATCTTGAAATTCAGCCATGCTGCAGGTGTTATCACCATACATGTAATGGAACCGGGTTTATGAAAATTGGTTTTATACAAGTATTTGAATGGAAAACTCATGTTGAGTTTTCATTGGTAAAAAGATGGTTATGGCTAAATATAAATATTGGGAATTTCCATTAGATATCGCTCTATAAACAGTGAATTTCTGACAGAGAACCACGAGGCGCCAAAAGGCGGTTTCATGGAGATAATGTAGAGGTGCTAAAAGTCATAAAAGAATAAAGTAGGGGTGTCAAGAGACGCTTACATGGGAATGGAGGAGGGGCGTGAAAATGTTCTTACACGTACATGGGAATGAAGTAGGGGCATCAAAAGGTTTACATGTGATAAACAGTTAAAACTATTAGTGCAGGTAAGCTGTAGATGATTTTAGCAAATATCATGTGGCAACATTTATACAATGCTTTCAACCTATTTCTGCTACCACAGCCTATGTGCACTGGCATGTTATGTTTCCCATCTGTCTTGTCTTCCCTGCGTCCCTCTGTCTATGTCTTGAGTACATGTCCTGTGTGCCTTATTCCATCAACAGTTAAATAAACATGGTAACCTAGTTTAGTATACATTTATTGGATTATGGAAAGGTCCTCGGTATTCTACGTAAAATTAGGATGCAGGTAGCCTGCAAAACTAAATTGGCCTTTTTTTTAATTATTATGGGGTTTTCATGTATCAGACTTGTTACAGTGGCACATGTTCACAGTATGAGGAAAAGGAAATGGCACTTTACCTGAAGTTGATGAACCTGCCATGAAGGTGAAAGTTCCTAGCTGGATTCAGTAAACATAGAAAGTTATGTGGTGGGGTAATTTATATTTACACTAAAGTTTTGTCGTATAAATTACCCCAATGTACCAGACCCAAAGTTGTGCTAAGAATTATCGTTCAATACAGGACTGCTTGTGAGTAAATTGTGACATCAAGTAAAAAGCTCCACACATGTTTTACATAAGAAAAATTGTGTAGTTAACAACACACAAAAATATACACATTTAAAGTATAAAAGACTCGTACCTCAGCTTTCAGAAGTTTAATCCATTGACGATTTTATTGCTGTATGATAAAAACACCAACCTATGATACCCAAATCTCAAAAAGAATAATGAATTCCCTTCCCATTATGCAAATAAGTTTATCATACCGGTAATCAGGTCATCAAATATAAAAATAAATTAGCTGAAAATATACTTACTTTAAGTTTTAGTGTTGATCAAAGTTGTTAAGATTGGCAGTTTTGTGGAGACTTTTTCTCACTTAGGACACAACTGAACGCTGTTGATAATACATTCTAAATGGTAGTAGTTTTTTTATTACCTGTGTCACCATGGTAACCTGTTGTGAAATGTTTCTGTTTTACACAGCAGTATCTCTGTTTTAAGGTAAAAAAAGAAAAAAAATTCTGTTACAGTACATGAACTATACTTTTTATTTTTTGATATTTAGACGATACAGTCGTTGGTTTGGCACAGATGGTGAAGCCTGTTCTGAGTTATGTTATTACGCATTACGGAACTACAAACAATGGGAACAGAAAATTGAAGCTTGGCAGAACCCAATCTTACAGAACAAGTGAGTACCATTAACATAAGGATAGCTTGTTTAACTTTACCGCCAGTTTGGATTTCTTTTACACTTTATTTAATACAATGTTCCAGAAGTAAAATAAACAACAGGTAGGCAATAATTATATATGCTTCCCTTTTATCCTACCATCATACTTTAACTTATTCATCCTTTAAGACACATTTGTATTGCTCTATGTCATTGTTTTTCAGAATAGTTAAGTTTTGTCAGGGGTTGACAAGTTAAACTTGCTATATCTTATGTGATCAAAGAATGGAGAGCTTATTATTTTTGCTCTGTTCATCTGCTGGCAACACTCTGTCAAACAATATGAGATTTTTCCCCTCAAATTTTAATCATTTTGGTATGATGCTATATATAAATGAAGTATAATATGAATTTGATTACAACCAACATTCAACAACATTTGCTCAGATTAAGAGAGTTTAAAACCTTTATAAATGACTTTTAAAACACTTATGGGTATACATGGTTGAGTGTTTTTCAAACACATCATTGTCTCTTTTTTTGTATTCACAGGAATTATAATATAATGAATATATTAGCATGACCTATAGGATGGAAAAACTTAGTTTGGAAGTTATACATATAAAAAATCATATTAATTATTGAATTTACTAATCATCTCATTTTAATCAATAGGAATCTACCTGCCTGGTACAAATCTGCGCTGTTCAATGAGTTATACTTTGTGAGTGATGGAGGAACTGTATGGCTTGATCCTGTAGAAAAGAAAGATGGACAGATTGTGAGGGCTAACGATACGATGATCAACCCTCTGATGGAAGAATATGGATTATTTGCATATTTAGAAGGTTTGTGGCTATGTGAATATTTACCTCTCATTTTAATTTGTATGAAATAAGTGAGTGTACATAAAGTTGACATGAGGGAGTGGTCCTTGGCAAGTGGTAAAACTATCTTACTTTAAAGAAAATGGCATTTCACAATTCTGTCAAGATACCCAGTTGATGGAATTCCCTCATTTTAGCTCTGCCGATATGCCATACAACCCTCAGATGTTTGAATTTCTGAAAAGCTGTGCTCGCAATTAATTTAAGTTATTTTCTTACTAAAATTAATTCTTTTGGCAACTCAATATTAATTAATTTTATTGTCTGCACTTATCACTACAAAATTCATATCAAATAATTGCATAATATTCAAAGGAATGTGTACCAGTGTCAAAATCATGTGCAGAGGCAAACTTCTGGGTACTTCGACAGAGTTGTAAAATGCTGTAGTTTACTTTGAACCATGCCATCTCTAACCACTAGTCAGTACAGGTTTTAATCTTACTGGAATCTCAGCTGATTTAGTTGGGAAGTTTGCCAGTTTCCTTAAGTGTCCGCATTTTTTTTGATGAAATGGTAGGGAGACAATAGGTTTTGTCTGCGACTATCCATAAAATTTTCTGTCCATTTAAAGTTTTGGTTGACGTTTTGTAATTCCCTACAATTTACTTATCAATGGTTTTGCAGGTTATGACATGTATTGATTCAGCAGTACTTCCAGAATGCTTGATATTTCTAAATTTATCATATTTCTTCAGCTCCATTAAAACTGGCTCGTAAAATGTAATTGAAAAATTGCATACTGTGTTATTCACATGATTAAAAGTAATGCAAAGCAGAATAATCATTTTAATAGATATTGAGCATTTTAACATTTTAATATTTTTAACATATGCTATTATTTTTGTAAATAGGTCATGAGTACAGAATGTATAACACATATGACGTCCATCATTATGCATCATTTTCTCTCATTATGCTGTGGCCAAAATTGCAACTTTCACTGCAGTATGATATAGGTAAGAATTATTTTGTATATTCAGATATGAAGTTCACCTCACATAGATACATGGTCATGGATTTGTACTTTTATTACCTCACATAGATACACAGCTAAGATTTTGTAGATTACTGTACCAGTATTATCTGGCAAATAAAACATGGATACATAGCTATGATTTTGTATGTTACCTGTGTAATATCGCCACATGGATACACAATCATTATTTTGTAGGTTACCTTAGTAATGTTGCCTCATAGATACACTGTCATGATTTTATAGGTTACCTTAGCAATGTTGCCTCATGGATACACTGACATGATTTTATAGGGTACCTTAGCTATGGTTACCTTAGTAATGTTGCCTCATGGAAACACTGTCATGATTTTGTAGGTTACCTTTGTAATGTTGCCTCATGGATACAATCATGATTTTATAAGTTACCTTAGCAATTGTGCCTCATGGATACACAATCATGATTTTATAGGTTACCTTTGCAATGTTGCCTCATGGATACACTGTCATGATTTTTTAGTTTACCTTAGCAATTTTGCCTGATGGATACTCAATCATGATTTAATAGGTTACCTTAGCAATGTTGCCTCATGGATACACAATCATGATTTTATAGGTCACCTTAGCTATGTTGCCTCATGGATACACAATCATGATTTTATAGGTTACCTTAGCAATGTTGCCTCATGGATACACAATCATGATTTTATAGGTCACCTTAGCAATGTTACCACATGGATACACTGTCATGATTTTATAGGTTACCATATGATTGTATGGTTACCTTAGTAATGTTGCCTCATGGAAACACTGTCATGATTTTGTAGGTTACCTTAGCTATGTTGCCTCATGGATACACAATCATGATTTTATAGGTCACCTTAGCAATGTTGCCTCATGGATACACAATCTTGATTTTATAGGTTACCTTAGCAATGTTGCCTCATGGATACACTGTCTTGATTTTATAGGTTACCTTAGCAATGTTGCCTCATGTATACCTTCATATTTTATGTTGCCTCAGCAATGAAACTTCATGGATCAATCATGATTTTGTAGGTTACTTTTGCAATGTTGCCTCATGGATACACAATCATGATTTTATAAGTTACCTTTGTAATGTTGCCTCATGGATACACTGTCATGATTTTATAGGTTACCTTAGCAATGTTGCCTCATGGATACACAATCATGATTTTATAGGTTACCTTAGCAATGTTGCCTCATGGATACACTGTCATGATGTTATAGGTTACCTTAGCAATTGTGCCTCATGGATACACAATCATGATTTTATAGGTCACCTTAGCAATGTTAATTGTGGATACACTCTTGATTTTATAGGTTACCTTAGCAATGTTACTTCATGGATACACTCATGTTTTTATAGGTTACCTTAGCAAATGTGCCTCATGGATACACACTCATGATTTTATAGGTTACCTTAGCTAATGTTACTTCATGGATACACTGTCATGATTTTATAGGTCACCTTAGCAATGTTGCCTTCATGGATACACTCTCATGATTTTATAGGTTACCTTAGCAATGTTACTTCATGGATACACTGTCATGATTTTATAGGTTACCTTAGCAATGTTTACTTCATGGTAATGTTTTATAGCCTCTTAGCAACCTCATGTCACTTTGATTTTGTAGGTTACCTTTGCAATGTTGCCTCATGGATACACTGTCATGATTTTGTAGGTTACCTTAGCAATGTTGCCTCATGGATACACAATCATGATTTTATAGGTTACCTTAGCAATGTTACTTCATGGATACACTCATTATTTTATAGGTTACCTTAGCAATGTTGCCTCATGGATACACTCATGATTTTGTATGTTACCTTAGCAATGTTACCACATGGATACACTCATGATTTTATAGGTTACCTTAGCAATGTTACCACATGGATACACTCATGATTTTGTATGTTACCTTAGCAATGTTACCACATGGATACAATCATGATTTTATAGGTTACCTTAGCTATGTTACCACATGGATACACTGTCATGATTTTATAGGTTACCTTAGCAATGTTGCCTCATGGATACAGTCATGATTTTATAGGTTACCTTAGCAATGTTGCCTCATGGATACACTCTTGATTTTATAGGTTACCTTAGCAATGTTGCCTCATGGATACACTCATGATTTTATAGGTTACCTTAGCAATGTTACCTCATGGATACACTCTTGATTTTATAGGTTACCTTAGCAATGTTACCACATGGATACACTCATGATTTTGTATGTTACCTTAGCAATGTTACCACATGGATACACTCATGATTTTATAGGTTACCTTAGCAATGTTGCCTCATGGATACACTCTTGATTTTATAGGTTACCTTAGCAATGTTACCACATGGATACAATGTCATGATTTTATAGGTTACCTTAGCAATGTTACCACATGGATACACTGTCATGATTTTATAGGTTACCTTAGCAATGTTACCTCATGGATACACTGTCATGATTTTATAGGTTACCTTAGCAATGTTACCACATGGATACACTGTCATGATTTTATAGGTTACCTTAGCAATGTTGCCTCATGGATACACTGTCATTTTTATAGGTTACCTTAGCAATGTTGCCTCATGGATACACTCTTGATTTTATAGGTTACCTTAGCAATGTTGCCTCATGGATACACTGTCATGATTTTATAGGTTACCTTAGCAATGTTACCTCATGGATACACTGTCATGATTTTATAGGTTACCTTAGCAATGTTGCCACATGGATACACTGTCATGATTTTATAGGTTACCTTAGCTATGTTACCTCATGGATACACTGTCATGATTTTATAGGTTACCTTAGCAATGTTACCACATGGATACACTCATGATTTTATAGGTTACCTTAGCTATGTTACCACATGGATACACTGTCATGATTTTATAGGTTACCTTAGCAATGTTACCTCATGGATACACTCATGATTTTGTGCATGTATCATCAAACTTATATATACAGTAGCTCTTTTGTACAAGAAGTACCTCTGTCAAGTGGGGAAAAAGCTAAAGTTAAGTTTTCCCTGTTTAATCTGGAGGTAACAAAGTAGTAACAGGAATTAATATCATTAACATGTGGGTCCGGTAAAAAGACCAATTTCCAATGCAAAAGCAGGTATGTTTTTTCCAGTTTTGAGCAAACTTTTCCCAATTATGTTTACCATGTACCTAACTTTTGATATATTGGCAAAAAAACCTGCTGAATTAATATCCTCATGTCTTCTGATTAAATCCATGCAGTCAGTTTAATATAAAGTTCAATTAAACACAAGTCATGTGTCTTTATTTTAGTAGTATAATTACCATAATTGATACTATTATATTTTTCAAAATTTAGTCCATTTTGACAAAAATTCCCAATTGAAAGGGTACAGGACCCTTTCCCAAAAACGAAAGTTTGCCAGTTTTCTCGCGGAAGGCCAGTGGTCTTTACCCAGGTAAACGGGGTTTCTCCTCCACCAATAAAAACTAGACGCCATCATATGACTGAAAGATTGTTGAGTATGGCGTAAAACAAAAAAATCAAATCAAATCAAATCAATCAATTTGAGAACAGACTCAGTTTTTTATTGGGTGGTGGTGGGGTTGATATGACCCCTAACCACCACCACCACCCCTCCCTCACCCCACAGCATCTGGATAATCAGATTTAACAGATTCCCACTCCATTTATATATTTTTTAATGAAACATTTACATGTTCTTCAGAGACAATAACCATTGTACATTCATATAGTTTGGTTAGCCAGAAATGAAAGAGATATAATGTCTTCTTCTCTTGTTTCAGTTCCAGAATGGAAGATTTATCAAATTTTGCCCAGAAATGGGACAGTTAATTTGGCCATTGGTTTGTCTAATTTTAGCTAATTGTGTCAGATCTGAGGACACTACAAGAATAAGATTTTGCATGGAAGGAATTCTGGGAAATAGAAAAAACAAAAATGCTGTGCCACATGATATTGGAGATCCAGGTTTGTTGCCAACATTTTTATGAGATTGAAAATTGGTCTGTATTGCTTTTTGTCTACTATACAAGGGCATTAGCTCTTTACCAAAAAACTATATTTTCAATTTTTCCTACTTTTAATACTTGTATTTGTTGTACAATAACAAATAACAGCTAGGAATAGAAAATCATATATTCCTATATATTTTATGAAAATAAGGTCAGGTCCAGTGTATTATTCATATACAAATAGTAAGGCTGAGTTAATCATTTTGCAATTGAAAAAGTGACAAATCTGGGTTTTTCAAGTAATTTTCACAAAATTTATAGGACTTTAAGAATGTTTATGCCTGTGTATTATCTCTTTTTTTGTTATTATATATCAATCTAATATTTAAACTAAAAAAAAGAGAAACACAGTTATGTCCCTTTAAATTCATGGATTTATCAACACAGTGTATATATAGCGAATATTAGTATAACACAACAAGTTACTTTCACCTGTACAGTAGTTGTATATTCGTATATTTGTAAAAATTTGGTTTCCATCCTTCTTTCTATAAATTTTGACCATGTTTAGTATAATGCTTGAAATGACAGGGAGATTTAGACGAAATTAAATCATGGCCAACAATTGACAGCATTTGCTTTAGTCATGAGTTTTGGAGTTTATACTTTTAAGGTCATGAATGGCTTATGTTGATCACCTTTTTTTCTTTCATCATGCATCTCATCTGTAGTTTAAGTTTACACACTGGCATGTTAGGAACATATAAAACCACATAAGCTTTGAGAACTAAAAGAGGCTAGTACCACTATGGGCTTAAGAAAGGTCCAACATGGTACATCTGTAAAAACCTCATGAACTGGTGATCAGATTTCTATTAATAAATATAATAATCAATAAATATAAAGTTTATGAATGTAACCAAAATCTGTTAATAAACATGCCACTATGGGGTGCTTCAAATGACGGTAGTATTATATACGTGACTTTTAAATTCTAAACTGGTTGACATTTTATGTTTTTAACGTGATGTATCATATTTTGCAATGAAATAATTTCATTTTATTGTTTCATTGTTGCAGAGGATGAACCATGGGTCAGACAAAATGCCTATATAATACATCCCACATATGATTGGAAAGACTTGAATATGAAGTTTGTGTTACAGGCATTTCGGGATTATTCTGCCACTAAGGACAAGACATACCTTAGTCACATGTATCCAGTTGTACAGGTAAATTTAATTGATCTCTTTAGGATTTGGTGTGTAGGTGATTAAGAATGCATGAAGAACTTGTTATTAGAAGACAATATGAGCACAAATTTATATATCTTCTTGTTCCTTATTTTAAGACCAGTCTATTAATCCAGAACAGAAATCAGATGGTCATTCTGGGACCCAAACTTCCAGAAATGTCAAGGTATTGAAAATTATTATAATTCCAGACCTTTTTCTGCTAATTTTGGGAAAATGTCATTGGTGACATATTTGAGAATTTCAACATGAATTTTAGTCAGAATGGGAAAAGTAGTTTAAACACATGTAAGTATGAATGTAATGGTAGCTCTTTTTAATCACATTTTCCGCTTGGTTTATTCATTTATCATTTCATTTACAGTCTCAGTATTATGATTGAGAAAAACTCATGTATTTTTTATTTGGAATGGTGAGGAATATTGACCCTATGGAGACATAGTAAAAGGCCTGGATTTTTATGCTGAACTATGTTTTTTGTAAGCTCATCTGACCCAAAGACTAATTAAAATTGAGTCATTCTGATTAAAAGTTATATGATGTTATCAAGTTTGCTCAGAAGAGCACCATGACTCCCATGCCTCTTGTTTTAAACATAAGCAGCAACATTATTTCTACTTTTCAGACCGTCATAGAATCAGCTAAACGTTGGGATGTTGATGATGATGGAATTATTGACAATGGAGGATTTGCTGATCAAACTTTTGATGCTTGGACAATGACAGGCGCTAGGTATTTGTTGTAATGATACTGTCTTTCTTATATGCTCTTAGTTTTAATTAAAGCTGTTATCTCAACTTTTAAACCAATTTAATTACATAAAAAAATAATAATATAGTTTTTGAAACATCCCCAGTGTTATACAATGTACTTCCATTAGTAGCCATATTTGTTCAGTTTTCTGAACAGAAACAAGCCTCCACAACTGATATAAAAGATGAGTTTGCTAAATCAGTCATCATTGTCTAACTACAGTCACATAGAACTAATGTGTAAAGTAATGAATTTTGAGTATAACTCACCTGCAGATCGAAAATAAATATTGATATCAACAAAGTTTACTCTATCTGGACATTTAGCCGGCTAATGTACAGTTCACAAGCATGTAATTAATCAGTTTAAACCCAAAAATATCAAACATAATTCCTAATTCCCCATGAGAAAATTGTAAAATTATAAACAAAGGGAGCTCGGACCACCTGTTATGACATGAATGTCCTCACTTCCGAATATTGAATTAAGGACAAGTCAGACCATGGTCAACTCAGAAATATATATTCAAACACTTGGGTTGTTTTACCGAACCAATCACATCAATTTCAAATAATTTGATAACAATTTTTTACAGCTATGTATCTTATAATGTTTATTTGATGTTATCTTTGTAAAAATGTGAGAAGGGGTACCTTGTCTTTGGTCAAGTGTTTCGCAACCCGACTGCTCTCATTACCGGGTTCACCAGAAAGTGTGACACTATGTAAACAACATAACAAAAAGGTGCAGATCACTGGTAGGATTTTACTTACATTTACATTCAAAGTGAATATTATTTTACCGATGATAAAATAATGAATTTAAAACTAATTATAAAATTTATTTATTACGTATATTTATTGAAGTCTTTGATGTGAAAATTAATGTAGAATGTTTATGATTTGAGTACAGTGTATGTTTTGATTGCATATCATCTAATTTTCACGTTGGAAGTACAGGTGTGAAATAATGGTCGTTCTGCTTACTGATCTTTTATAGCAGAACTGCAAGCCAATTTCTATTGATAACATTTAACAAAAATGTCTGCTTTTGGATGCTTTTGGGTGTTTCAAAAGCATTATAATTTTTTTTTTTCGAATTCAAAACTTGTTTAAAAGTTACGATAACAGCTTTAAGATGGGTAATAGACACTGCAATAATTTCAACCATAACCTGATCAATTTTTAAATTTAAAGGGGCATTAGCTGTACTTACCCCAAAAAATTATTATTGATATACAATAACAAAAAAGAGCTATACACAAACATAAAAATCTTATATTTCTATATATCAGGTCCAGTGTGATATTCATATACAAATAGTAAGGTTTAGTTAATCGATTGCAATGGAAAAAGTGACATACCTGGGTTTTTCAAGCAATTTTCACAAAATATATAGGAATTTAAGAATTCTTATGCTTGTGCATATCTCTTTTTGTTATTGTATATCAATCTAAAAGTAAAAAAAAAGAAAAAAATTGAGAAAACACAGCTAATGCCCCTTTAAAGAAACAGTCATTTAAAGAACAATATACTGTATACAGGGAAATTTTCGCCCCTGTTTTGTTTTCACCCCTTTCACCCTCATCGTCAGTGGGCAAATTCAAAACTGGGCGAATTCAAAATGGTAAATTAATCTATTGTTAATAATAAAAGTCTTGGCAAATTTAAAATGGGGTCAAACCGTTTGCAATTGCATTAGAGCGAAAATTACATGGGGCAAAAATAATTGTATACAGAATTCTGTTTTTTTTATTTATATTTTTACAGAAACTGCCAGTGTTGTATATATTATGATGCTACCCAGAATCATAAAAGAAGCAATGTGATAATTGTCTTTAATTTTTATTATTTGTAGATTGTAGATGATTTTCTATGAACAGATACAGTAAAAAAAAATCTGGTTGCTAAAATTTGAGTTGGGCTGCTGGTAGTTGATATGAATATTTTGGGCTCAGGTGGCCTGTTGGTGAAAAAAATGTTAAGCTATACCCCAGGATATATAAATAATTACCAAAAATACCTATGTATTTTACATTTACATGTCGCGTTTTTGACTTAATTATTCTGTTTGTTAATTAGTGCTTACTGTGGAGGTATGTGGCTAGCTGCATTGAGGATGGCTGTAGAAATGGCTAAAATACTTGGCAAAGATGACGATATGAAATCCTATCAAGCAATACTGGATAAAGGAAAGAAATCCTATGAAAAGAAGTTGTGGAATGGTGAATGCATAATTTTTTTTGTAGAAAAAAAAGTTTTTGTTTTCAAGCTTTGAACATTGTGATATATAGATGTAATTAGAAATAATTCTAATTTTTAATCTGTAATTTAAAATTATTTTTCTAGTCATTTGGTCCAAACACAGTAGATTTCTTATGTAGCCTAAGCATAGCCAAATATTGGTAGCATACAGCATTCATTAGGGCTCACCCTAGACTAAAAAAAACGGCATCTCAAAACGCTAGTCAACTTAAAATTTTTATTCAGCCAATTGATATTATGATTAGCCAGGTCAATGAATTGATACCAATTGATTTTTTTTTATTTTATCCAACATTGTGCCAAGTGTAAAATATATATACATATTACACTATTTGAAAGTCAGGAGATTTACTTGACTGGGAAAATTTTCCAGAAAATTATTTTTTACATATCAAGGATGCCTTTACTCATGTTGTATGTATTATCAAATGGTATTGTCTGCAGTGTGATTGAGCGATATATTTTTTTTGAACTGCAGTAATGTACACAAAACATGAACAAAAATATTAGCTGGAAAATTTGCCAGGTCATACTAAACGTTGTCGATATTGTTGAGAATTCTGAAACCTGTATATTTGAATACCTCAGTTATAATGGAGTATTTATTAAGAGAGAGAGAGAGAGAGAGAGAGAGATATTTATCCAATTGGTAATCATATTCTTTGCATCAAGCAAAGCTATAAAAACACAAGCCAACCGACTTTATAGACAGAGTCCATGCGTGCGTGTGTATGACACATTCCTCAATGTGGACTGTCACTATCACTATCACATTGGGTGCTTTGATAATGATATACATCGTACATTATCATATTTTGAAATCCAGAACCCTACACTGAAATCAAAACACACAAATATCTAAATAAATCCTGACATTAGGGTAGATCAGAGATGTATATAACGCATGTTATACATGTCTCTAGGTACATCTAGACTTTTTAATTCATGCAAAGCGGATCCAATCAATAATTATTTATAACAAAAACAAAATTTTAGATTTTTTATTTAATTACCATTTACCTTTTATTTTAAGTTGACTTTTGAAAATTCAAAACATTTACATTCTAATATCATTTTAGGAATAAAACGTAATCCGGAATATGTAATCATGTACATACCTGGTGTATATGAAAAGAATGATGTACCTTATGTGACAAATAGGAGAGGGAGATGTCTTCTTCAGTTCAATTTGAGTGTATGAAAAATGAAATGGCTGCTTCTGTGTGCATGTACACGAAGTAGCTGCATTTCATGTTTATATCTCATCATATCAGTTTATCTTAAGTGTTAGATAATTAAAACTTGCAGTGACCAAAATTTTACATTTTCAATCGCTAACAAATACATTTTACAGTGGAATCTCATTATGTCAAAATCAGATGAGTCGAAATTCTGGTTACATCAAAGTAGAACAGCCGGTCCCAATTATTTTGTATATATTCATACTACTTTTATTTCAGATATTTCAAAGTTTTTATCTCAAAATTTTGCTTATCTCAAAGTATTTTTCTGGTCCAAAGTATCAAAATAATACAAAATTGTCACTTGTTATTTCAAAGTTACCATCTGCGAATGAAGGTTTACATTTTGTATGCAAAAATTATTCCTAAAACAATTGATTTCTGTTCAGGAGCGAGATAAAAGTGTAAATAACAAATGCATAGATCCAAGTATATATATATATATGTCACACCTTGAACTAGATTCAGCCAATATGATTACTTTATCAGACCTCTCAGGGGCATTTGTCCGTTGTCCGGGTAAGGGAAGTGTCCGTTATCTAAAACACATTCTAGTAGTTTTATATAACAATGTAAATTGGGATCTAGACAAACTGTGCATTATCAGGGGGTGTCCACTAAATTAAGGTGTCCGTTATGGCAGGTTTTAATATATATATATATATATATATATATATATATATATATATATATATATATATATATATATATATATATATATACAGTAAAACCTGCTATAGCGGTCACCTCTATATAAAGATCACCTGTCTATAAAGGCCAATTTTGAAAAGTCCCTTGGCTGCATACTCTAACTAAATGGAACCTGTGTATAAGGGCCACCTGCACATAAAGGTCAATATTGCCTGGTCCCTTGGGTGACCCCTATATACAGGTTTTACTGTATATATATATATATATATATATATATATATATATATATATATATATATATATATACTAGTATAACTTCTGAAATGGATCTCTCTAAAAAGTTATCTGCTCTTGATGCAAATCATTTTAATAAGGTTCACATTTCCTATCTGTTTTCAATCACAGCTTAACTAAGTATTGATCCTTTCTAAAATCCAAAGACCAAATTGATTTTTGTGACAAAACTTGGTAGCTAACTTAAAACAACAAGTTTCATATATTAGCCTTACCAACATTACACTCATCAACTCCCTTATTTTCATGTCCATGGAAAATTTGAACTTTAAACCTTTAGCCACAGCAAGTGGCAGTAATTGTATTTACATATGTGTATACCACAGACAATATCAGTTACTTTATTCATTATCTATTTTGTGCATGCTGCAGCAATATCTTTGAACTACATTTATGTACAATGGTTCACAGTAGCATTGTCTGGTAGAACATTTACTTTGCAATAGGGGTGTTCTAGGTTCAGTTGTAGTAGGTATCTGCCACAGTTACAGCATTTAAAACTTCCAAGATGTATTCTAGCTACTAATGTTAAGTATCTGTTGTACCTTTTACATGTAAAATTTTCAAGATGTATTCTAGCTACTACCGTTAAGTATCCATTGTACCTAGTGCATGTAAAACCTCCACAGTATGTTCTAGCTACTACCATTAAGTATTCATTGTACCTATTACATGTTAATCTTCCAAGTTCTATTCTTGCAACTAAGTATTCATTGTACCAAATATAACACATACATGTAGAACGTATAACTTGTATCATCCACAGGTTGGTTGTTGGGGAGGGGGGAATGGGGGGGTGCTTCATATTCAAAACTCTGCACTTAAAACCATGATATCAATAACCTCAGTGTAGGTTTGATATTGAGTTTATGCTGGCTATATCTGGAAGTTAACTTGTTGCAGGCATCTTTTTCTGTATGTATTGTTACTGGATTCCCATCTTTAACATTGAGAACTTTGACATAAAGGGAATAGGTGGAGTTAATATGTTCCATTTTGAATAATGAATTGTCCTAACATTCTTCAGTTTATGATTTTTTTTCAGGCAAGTATTATAACTATGACTGCAGTACTGGTGGACACCATGACAGTATTATGGCTGACCAGTTGGCTGGACATTGGTTTCTGAAAGCCTCAAACTTGGTTGATGATACAGTAAGTAATGTCACCTTTCTATTTTAAGCCACTAGTTGCTTTTGTAATTTCAGTATTTACATCTCTTGCCATTGGATTCCAGCCTTAAATCCAAGCACTGTCCATGACTTTATGTATATCACAAATTTTATTATTATTATTTTTTTTATTTTGAGACGATCTGTTTCATTATTGCATCTGGAACTATTTCTTACAATGACATAGTTATAAACAATTATTTCATTTACAACCTGTGTCATTTGGTGTACCATTTATACCTCCAAATTATCTCCTGGTGTAGTAAATAGCCAAATCATCAAGATTAAGATTACCTCACCATTACTGTAATTGGTATAGTTATTATACTGGTAAATGAGATGCTTTCACAGATATCTATGTATTAAATTTTTACTTGTAGTATTGTAATGATTTGCTCATTTCTTGGTCATATTAGAATCTGTTTTTGTAGGTTACAGTATTGTTGTTTTACTTCATGCCACAGTTTCATAAATATTTAGGTAAATGATTTTCATGAGCAAAACATGTTTGGAGATCTTTGGCCATGTTTATCTACCAAATGTTCTTGCAACTTCTGGTTACTGTACTCTTCAATAGCCCCAGGGCCACAGTTTAATTTCTGTGCAGTAAAAGGGTCTTGTACTCAAAGGGAACAAATTTGGGGTATATTGTACTTCGTTAATCATTAAGGAAATGGAGCAATCCTTAGGGATTCCTGTTGGGGTTTTAGTTTACATTGTGTCCATCCTACAGCTTCTGCTTTATCAGGGCCATGTATTTGTCATTCTGTCTTCTTCCTTCCTTGTTATTTTGAATTTGAATTTGGAACAGTGTTTTACACCACACTCAACAATTTTTCTGTCATATGATGATGGCCAGATTTTACAATTGTACCTGGGAAGAGACCACCGACCTTCCCCAAGTAAACTGGCAAACTTTCTCACAAAAATCAGCTTAGGGCTCGAACCTGCGCTGACCAGCAGGGCCCGGCACCATAAAACTTAAGAATTACTTAAGTCTAAAAATTTTACTCAAATGTTGCAAATCCTGAAATCTGATTGGCTAAGCAGGCCAATTTGAGAATATTCTCAGACTTGAGTAAATTCTCAAGTTTTATGGTGCTGGGCCCGGAAATGAGAGACTTCATGGATCAAAGCACGATGCTGTAACCACTCGACCACTGGGGTCTCTTCCTTGTTATTTATAAGACTTACCTTGCATTGAAGGTGAGAATCCTTTAGTCCCCAGAAAGTCTACATATACTACAGTACAGATATCTACACATTTTCTGTAGTACATGTAAAGTTGATTATTGGTTTCACCTATTATTATTTCTTGCACATTTGCTATGCAGTGATGATAAGAGTATTTGTGTCTGATACTCAGCATTGTAAAAAAAAAACAAGAATATTCTTAATTTTGAGAATGTTGAAAACTTAGCCTGCTTAAAATATAATTCCAGAGTACTGTAGTACTCAGCATTTTTGGTGATGGGGCCCCAGATTGATCAAACTTTGCATTTTTATGTCTTGATAGTCGGAAAAAAGGGACAATATAGTTCTGTCCATGTGTCTGTTTGCAAAAGTATAGTTTCTTTATCATATTTCAACTGCAGTACATACATGTATAGTATGCAGCTTTATACAGTAGAACCTGTCTTGAAAGACCACTGTCATGAGAGACCACCTGTCTTTAGAGACCACCTGTCTTAAGAGACCATCTGTCTTAAGAGACCACCTGTCTTAAGAGACCATATTTCAGTGGCAGATGGGATGATCTCTTAAGATAGGTTTCACTGTATCTATCTTCTTGGCTTGTGTGGCTTATGCTTTGGATAATGATTAATCCAATAATTGTCGATCTAGATTTTATTGACAAATTCTATTTGTATGTTATGATTTAAAATGCGATCATACTTTGTACAGACGTTTACTCTAAAAATTATATCGATTTATTGTAAGTTGATTTAACAAAATACAGAAATGTAGTTTGAATTCAAAACTTTATCTAATATAAATCATAGTTTGGTGACCATAGGAAGTTTGTAACCGCTAATTTCCAGAAAGTTGACATCATGGTTCCCCTTAAGATCTAGTTGAGCATATTGAATTTTCAGAGAGATTGGAATCCAATATGTCCGAAAGGTGGCCATCATAGATTTTGACCATAGGAGGTTTGTTATCGCTATTTTTCAGAAGGTTGACATCAAGGTTTCCCTTAAGATGTAGTTGTGCATATTGCATTTTCAGAAAGATCAGAATCCAATATGGCCAACAGAAGGCCATCTTGGACTTTGACTATAGGAAGTTTGTTACTGCTATTTCTCAGAAAGGATTGAAGGGATCTCCTTGAAATTTTACATGAAGGTTCCCTGTGAGTCTAGTTGTGCATATGACATTTTCAGAGAGATCGGAATCCAACATGGATGACAGATGGCCATATTGTATTTTGACAATGGAAGTATGTTACCCCTATTTCTCAGTAAATATTTAAGGGATCTTGTTTAAATTTGACATGAAGTGTCCCTTTGAGGTCTAGAATGTACAGAAGGAATCTCTTTAAAATTGATTATGGAGGTTCCCCCTGATGCCTCGATGTGCATATTACATTTTCAGAGAGATCAAAGTCCAAGATGGACACCTGTTGGCCATGTTGCATTCCATTCTCTTTAAAAATGTAGTACTGTATAGTTGCTTTTATTTGTTGGGGATATGATTTTGCTATATTCGTGGTCAAAGAAAATACTGCGAAATTAAATACTTGTGAATATGATACCTAACACTTATAAAGTATCAGAAAGACAATATTCGTAACCAATCTTGCGAAAAATATATAACCTGTAAATAAGTTCATTTCTGGAAAACTCAAAATTTTCTCCCACAGAAATTAAACAACTATACAGAATGTTCAGTTCAAGTTCAGTTTCGCTATAATTTTGTGAAAAAAGTATTTCACAGAAATATGGGTTGAAGTTCAAATTAAATGTTGAGACACAAAATAAAAGAAAAGAAGAGAAAAGAACAGTCTGTCGTAGACCAGACATATAGAACATCTATGGTGGGTGCCAAGATCCCTCTGGGATCTCTTGTTTAGCATATAAGCTATCTTCATATTGTAGGGGAATTTCATTTCGTTTCAAACTAACCAATTTTTCAAATTAAGCAAGTTCAATGTATGCAAATTCAACTGTATTTTGAATGATTAGTTTTAGTTTTTGAGAGAAAATAGTGTCTATCACCATTTCCTATTATTCAGCTTCTATTTCTCATCTCTTTGGATGTTGGCTTTTCACTTAGTGCAGTTTCAAATTTCTCTAGATACAGTCTTCAAGTCTGGTTAATTTTCTTGCACTTCTGATTTGTCACTTCAATAATTACCTTCAATAACACACAGAACAGGTGTTTCAATGCTCAACAGGTGCACTGACTGCTTTACAGGTAAAAACAGGTAGACAATGCCTGATGAAGAATGTTAAAGCAGTCATCGTAACTTTTAAACAAGTTTTGAATTAAAAAAAAAATTATAATACTTTTGAAACACCCCTGATTCATTAATACACAGGCAGACATTTTTGTTAAATGTTATCAATAGAAATCAGCTTGCAATTCCACTATAAAAAGCGAGTCTGCAGAACGATCGTTATTTCACTTCCAATACGAAACAATGAACAGATGACATGTAATCAAAACATACACTGTACTCAAATCATAAACATTCCACATTAATTTTTACATAACAAAATAAAGATATATAATAAGTAGATTTTATAATTAGTCTTAAATTCATTATTTTAGTATCCATAAAAAAAATATTCACTTTGAACATAAAAAGAAATAAAATCCTACCAGTTATCTGCACCTCTTTGTATTGTTGTTTACATAGCATCAAACATTCTGGTGAACTCAGTAATGTGAGCAATCGGGTCACACAAAACTTGACCAAAGACAAGGTATCCCTTCTCATATTTTTACAAAGATGACAAGTAATGTCTCTCATAACATCAAATAAACATTATAAGATACATTACTGTGAAACATTGCTATCAAATTATTCGAAATGGATGTAAGTAGTCCTGTTAAACAAGCCGAGTGTTTGAATATACCAGTATATTTCCTGAATTGACCTTGGTCTGACTTTATTCCTTATTTTGGAAGTGAGGACATTCATATCATAACAGGTGGTCTAAACTCCTGTTTGTTTATAATTTTACGATTTTCTGATGGGGAATTAGAATTATGTTCATGTTTAAATGGATTTATTGCATGCTTATGAACCATATATTGGCCGGCAAAATGCTCAGATAGAGTTTATGAACTTATTTTCGACATGCAGGTGAGTTAAACTCAAACTTCATTACTTCACCCGATTGTTCTATGTGGCTGTAGTTAAAAAATATTGACTGATTTTACAAACTCGCCTTTTATATCGGTTGTGGGGCTTGTTTCTATTCAGAACATTGTTCTATGTGGCTGTAGTTAAAAAATATTGACTGATTTTACAAACTCGCCTTTTATATCGGTTGTGGGGGCTTGTTTCTATTCAGAACACTGAACAAATACGGCTACCCATGGAAGTAAAACACTAGGGATGTTTCAAAAAGTACATTATTATTTTTTTATCTAATTAAATTTGTTTAAACGTTGAGATGACAGCTTTATGTACTCAGATGTGTTTACATTATTTTGATATCTACGTAGTCCTCAAAATCACTTTGTGGATGACATTTACATATAAAAAATATATCAATCAGCAACTGCAAACAATTCTCTACATGATGTTGTGATTTTCCATGACTATATCGGATAATATCTGGATAAAACCACTGTATCAGCTGAGTTCTTGCTCGACTTCTCCAATGCATTTAAATTGGTGACTTGTTGCAATCATCTTTTGTACATCTCCATGCAGTGTCTGTCTTTCATTATGGGTTAAGACGTTTTTGACTTATTCTCAAAAACCAAAGGACCAATGTTAACATGGTAGGAACTAACAGTATTCTGAATCTGCATAATGTTTGCAAACGAAAAAGAACCAGTACACATTGGGGATCCAAAGGGGGCCCAAAATTTGGTACATTTTAAAAAAATTTCTGATGATGAACCAATTATTTGATTTCTTTCAAATCTCCTCTACATGATGGTTTAGACATTTTGTACAAAGATTGCAAATGAAAATGAAATATTTTCTTAAAGCTGAACTAGGATCATAAAAAGCTTTTGAACTTTTAATAAAAAAAATTGTGTTAAAAAAATGTTTTGAACCATTCCCACTTCATCTCCCCACATAGCAGACATATTTGTAATTCTTTCACCAGAAAATAAGTCCCACAACAGGTATAAAAGGCAGATTTATTCATTCCACTGCACTTACTATCAAGCACCTTCCAAAACAAAAACAAAGTGACCAGTTTCCTACTGTCATTCAGCCATTGAGCCATGTTTCTTCTTCCGGTAAACAGAGAAGTGTTCCGAAAAACCAGAAGTTGAAATATTGTGCAGCCACCGAATGACAGTAAGAAGCAGATTGGTTTGTTTTTGTTTTGGAAGGTGCTTTATATTTTGGATTTATTATGGATGAAGTATTTATTCTGTTTGGTGCTGATTGTATGTTACAGATGTTTATTTTCATTGAAAAGTACAGGTAAGACCAAGTCCGTGAGTTTTATTCAGCCTCTGGGACTTTGCACGTTTTGCGTTGAGAGTACAGATATACAATGATGACTAATATAACTAATCCGCCTTTTATACCTGTTGTGGGACTTGTTTTCTGGTGAAACACCTACAAATATATCTGCATGTAGGGAGATGAAGTGGGAATGTTTCAGAACATTTTTTCCAACTCAATTTTTTGTATTAAAGGTTCAACAGCTTCCTATGTCCTGATTCAGCTTTAATCGAACCTTTAGCAGGCATCCCTAAAGGCAACTTTAGAGTTTTATAAAACTTGTACAAATGACAAAGGGTACAGTCGTATGTTAATGGCATATCAAACTAAACCTGATTGACTTTTTGTATTCAAAGATATCTTAGAAAGCTGTTAGAAATCATCTAAGGATCATGGTGACAGAATTTCAAGGTCATGGGATCTAAGGTCAATGTCAAAGGCACCAAAGTTAACAGAAAATATTTGTTTTTGTCAATTTAGACATTTTTATTTCATCTTTGAGAATGAACGGGGACCAAATTCACAGGGGCTAAAAAATAAGACCAAAAGTTCATACATTTTTAAAAATCTTCTGATGAACTCAAGATCAGATTTCTTTCAAATTTTGTAGATATCATTGTAAAGTAAATTTCTGCAAATGAAATCAAAATCTGTTGATAAACAAGCAAAACCAGTGATCAGCATTTTCTTACTGTAATCATATTTTACTCTGGTGACTGTTAAACCATGGGGTCCTCATGTTGTATTAACTCTAAATGTTTTAGTAAGAAGTATGTAAAAATCCAAACAAGTGAATGACATGAAAAATTAATGAATAAATAAATGAAAGAAAATTTGGAATAAGATGATTATCAGGCAAAGGAAACATGAAAATAATGAAGGGGAAGTGGCCATCTCTATTATATGTACTGATTCAGTGTTAGTACATGAATTACATGAATCAGATTAAAAAAAAAAAATCTCTAAAATACCAGCATGTCTGCAAAGCATTTCAGACAAAAAAGTTATGTCAATTGATTCACACCATCTGCTGTGAAATCTGGAACTGTTACATGAAATGAGATTTAACTGGAAGGTGTGGTAGTAGCAGGTGTTTTGATTAGTAAAAGTAAATGGACATCATAGATTGAAATTAGCGATTGCGCACTCTGTGAACTATTCCCTACACAAAATCTGCCATACTTACCCGATTTCCTGCCCCACAAAAACACCAAATTTTCCTTAAAACTTGTATCATTTTTTTTTCAGACCACAAATTTCAATAAAACTCAAATAACACTTATCTTCATGTCTGTAGGTATATTTATCATACATATACCAACAACTTACATGGTGCCACTCATGCCATGCATTTTAGGTCTTTGAAGAAGTTCATCTTTTTTTTACTGATATTTGTTAAGCTATATAAGATTTTCAAATTAATTTTGTCACAGATTAAATATACTGTTAGTAGTGTTTGACACAAAATGCTGCTATACTGTACTTTGCAGGGGGAGGGGGGGGGGGCTCATTCAAAGAGCAGTGTTGGATTTTTTTTTTTAATTTTCGTTATTTGTAGATGGTTTTCTAAGCAGAGGTCTGAAACTATTTTAAATTGAAAAAAAAAAAATCTTTGCCCCATCAAATGGGCTGAGCTAGTAGATTTTGAATCTTAATGGCCCAGGTGGCCCCTGGATAAAAAATGTTAAGCTGTACCCATAGATTTTTATTTTTTAGATTTAATGATTTTATGAATTATGTGACAAAAGAATGATTTAGTAAGTGTTTCTTTGTCAGAGATGGACAAATCTGACACACTTCTTTCTTTGGCAACTGGTGATCTTGTGTCCCCTGTGACAGCATTATGGAGCATTCACAGTATTTTCAGGAAGTGGACTGAAAGTTTAATTAGTTTTTTTTTAAAAGCATTTTAAAAATGTACTTCAGTGGTCAGTTATAAAATCTCTAAATGTATGCACCAATTCTAATTGTTTTTTGACATTGTCCTTAGAATGATGAATTCTTTAAATATTGATTTTTTTTTTTCACTCAGCTTGAAATAGGTTTCTCCCATGTGTGAAAATCTCATGAGATCTGCCTTTTTCACATGAGTATGTGACCCTATAAACCAACACGTCTCTGAAAAAAAAAATATTATGCCAAGGCCTAATAAACAGGGCCTAAAATGTTATTCTTTCCCTCCTGCTTTAACACCACCTTCATTTTTTCTGGTACATACTTTATGTACTTTGAAATTATGATCCATTTAAAAAAAAAAAAAACAAACTTTAAACTGTCAGTTTTTGAGTACTAAAAATATATTTTCCTGAACCCAAACCCTGAACCTCTAGGGTTATGAATTTGTTTGTTTCGATAAAATTCTTTATGCTGTTTCTAAAAATTTATTTAGTTTGTCCTTACAATTCTACTGAAGATTTTTTAAGACTTAGCTTGCCTAGTATATGGCTAAAATACCCTCACCCTACACCCTGAGACCTTGATCCCAGAGTAATGATTCTCTAAGATAAAGTATAGTATCACTATACGGTCATATTTGGGCCGATCCAAGATCCTGAATACCTGCTTACAGGGCAATAAACTTCACAATTTAGGTACAACTGAAAGGTTTTATGCTCTTTGTTATAATAACCAAGTATATGGACATTATATAGCAAAATTGGCCTAGACTCAGACCTGGATCCCCTTGCTTCCTAGATAATGAATTTCACAATTTTGATAGAGGGATTTATGCTCTTTCTAAATAAATACTGTAAACATGGATACTTCCACATGTTGTTAATCACTTATGCAAACCATGTGCATGAGGATCTTTAACTCATTGTCACAACTTACTGTGAGCAGTGCTGTATTAAATGATAATTTTAGCGGAACTGTTGGACTGGTACACAGTTGGAATTTATGTGACTAACTCTTATATCGTATTTAGTATAAATTGACCCCACATGTAAATGTCCTTGTTTACAGTACAATGTATTTAGTTTTGCATTACAATACATCATGTAGGTAGCAGAAGAGAAAATGTTTTTCTAAGATAAATTAAATTATTACTATATGGCCATATTGGCCCCACCCAAGATTCTGTCTCCCTGCTCCAAGGGTAATTTCACAATTTAGGTAGAAGGTATCATACTCTTTGTTAAAATGTATTTGTTGTTTTTTTTCTTTACAATTCATAGATGTAGAGAGATAAAAGACTAATTTTCCAAGTTTATAGTCACTATTTAGCTAAATTGTTCCTATCCCAGACACTGAACTCCTGATCCTTGGATAATAAACACCACAATTTTGTTTAAGGGCATTATGTTTTTGCTATAAATTTATTCAGTTTTTCTTTACAATGCATAGAAGCAGAGGAGAAGAGAAAGTACGTAATAACATTATGTCCATAATGGCCTTACATTTGTACCCTAGACCCTGAACCCTTGCTCTTAAGGTAATAATTTCAATTTTTTATTATAGGACTTGATCCTATATTTAGTCATATATTCAGTTTTTATACTTGATATGTGGGGCTGAAAACAAAGATTTTTAATGCTTGGCCTATTTTTTTCTGCTGAAAGAATCATGAACATTACAATTTGCTGTTCACCTTACCTTAATGAAGCTTCTTACAAAGTTTGAACATGATTTGCAAGCAGTTTTTAAGATGTTAAAAATGATCAATTATTTACGAAAGTTGACAACAACGATCAATGGTATAAAGTCACCTGAGTGGCTCAGGTAACCTAAAAATACATTCCTGATTAGAGTTATAGGTTCCATGACTTAAGTACTGTACCTTATATCAAACATATAAAACCCAAGCACAAAAATTATGGGATCAGGGTTTGATTTTTTTTTTTATGTATTTTGATATTTTTCTCTAAAAAATTGATATGAAATCAAAAGTAAAACATCAAATTACAGTGAAACCTGTATATTGGGGCCAACTAAGGGACCAGAAAATATTGACCTTTATGTGCAGGTTACCCTTATACACAGGTTCAATTTAATTGAAGTATGCAATGAAGGGACTTGAAAAAACTGGCCTTTATAAACAGATTATCCTTATATAGAGGTGGCCGCTATAGCAGGTTTTACTGTATATTAAAAAGCAGTGATATTGATGAAGATTGTTTACCATTTTAAGCAATTTAGTGCAACATTTTAAAAACTTGAAATATTAATTGTTACAGCTCATATGTATATGAGTCATATTTCAATTAGACAGATGTCAAGTTTGTCATTTACACTCTAGATTATGTATTTAGGTATTTATGTTTTTGTAAATGAACATTGTAAACGTGGATGCTTCCGCACGTTGTGAACTAATCACTGTTCTTATGCAAACCATTTGTCACTTTATTGTGGGCAGTCTTGTTTTAACCCTTTCAAGATAACAAATCATAATAGACTAGTCTAATACAATGGTAAAGAGCATTCCATTTAGAAACTTAAGGGTATTAGGGTTAAACAATCATTACGTTTGTTGTATAGCTTAGTTGTTAATTTCCCACCTCTGTCTATAGTAAGTAAAATGTCTAAGAATGAAGCATGTGTGCTTGATTCTGTTTTATCTTTAATTTCTAGTTAGCTGGGATATATGGCGTTGACATATGTATGAAAATTGTCATTATTAATTGACAAAGGTTGTTGATATATCTGAATGTCAAATTAAAGGTCACTGCTAACTTTTTCTTCTTTTGATTCAGTAGTTTCTGAATAAAGTCTGCTTTGTATCAATACAGGAACAGTCCAGCCAGTAAAGAGCACAAATGGTTCCCATAGAAATGCCAACAGTTAGTTAAAAGACCATGTCTCTGAACATTACAAATATATTGTCTTGTAGAAATTCCAGTATTGTGATAACCAATTACAGTTAACTGTAATGAAAAAAATCTCTCTTTTATTTTTCATGTAGAATTATTGTGTAAAGAGTAGAGAAGTCATATGTTTTGACACTGTGAATCTGAGAAAAATTGTGTGCCTTCAAATTTTCTAAAAGTTGTTTAGAATTTTTAAGTATCCACGTCTGATTTATATCGCTTCTGGAATAAGCTGCTGAATTGCTGAAGTTTCTCCTTAATGGCTTCAGTATCTTGGTAAGGAACAATGAACAAAAAGTATGGAATCATTATGTGGTTTTTTTTTGTATTTTAATTCTTTTTTTCAAAATTGATATGAAATCAAAAGTAAACATCAAATGATATTAAACAAAAAGCAGTGATATTAATGGAGATTGTTTAGCATTTTAAGCATATAAGGCAACATCTCAAAGTCTTGAAATATCAGTTGTTACTGCACATATGTATATTAGTCATATTTCAATTAGATATATGTCAAGTTTGTCCTTTACAATGTGTGATTATTTATTAGTTTCTGTGAAGTTGTTAATGACTTTTTAATGACATATGATGTCAGAGCAGAAATTGATATATATCTCCAAAATACTTTAAGTTCTGCAAGGCTCAAAAAAGAGAAAGAAGCAAAAATTGATTGACTTTTAGAGATCTACGTAGAAGGCAATTGACAATAAATTGTTAGGTCAGTGCTTTAATTTTCAGTTGTACAGATCCTCTGTTGTCCGATCCTATAATTTTACTACAGTTGGGAAAAAAATAGACTGCGTTGAGCAATATTTTCTTCTTCTCATTCATAATTTTTCTGACAATTATGGATCTTTCATGTAAGTAGTCATTTCGTCTTTACCATCCAAGTATTTGCAGTTGTTCATGTGATGGTGGCACAATGGCAACCCTTCAATGCATGACTGGGCTAGGATTGCTAAAGAGGTGTGTAAACATTTGAGCAGCCAGAAACAAACAAATTCATCAAAGAGAACATTGATACTTCATTCAGAACAATACTCTTAGGAATCGTCTCAGAGTTCAGCTTCAGCTTTAATATTTTCAAAATTTTATGTAACACAAATCATCAGGATAGAGATGAGATTATTAAAATGTTGACATTTACATGATTCATTAATTTCATTTCTTCTTCCGCTCCAACTTTTAAAATTATAAAATCCTTAAAAATAAAATTAAATGTCCTTATGGGAGTTAATTTCTTTTTTAAGTGAATTCTTATGTTTTGGCTGTTATGTGAATAGAGTATTACACATGTTACAGCGAAAGTGTAAAATGCAAAAATTGTTTGGCACATAAAGATATACAAAAATGTATACAGGGCAGAAATTGACAAGTCATTAGCAGGGCATGAATTTATAGTTTTTATACGCCTGTCAATTTTGACGGGACGTATTATGATATACCATTATCTGTCCATACGTATGATAACTCAAAAACGCCTCAACAGATTTCAATGAATTTTTGCTAGTTTGTTTCTTACCATAAATGCAAGCTCTTTTTCAATTTTGATTAAATTCTGATTTTCTGTTGCTGAGTTATGGTCCTTGGAAATACGTAAATATTTGAAAAATAACAGTTTTCACAGTTTTTCTTTGTAAAGCTTCATTATAGTGAGTTGATATTTGATATTTGGTTGTACATGTATATAGATGATTTACAGATCAAGTTCAAATTTGGTTCTGTTCAGATGATTTTGTGGAGAGTTATGGCCTTGACTTTGTAAATTTTTTTTAAAAATATCCCTTTCTGCACCTTTTCTTTGCAATGCCTCTACATATTGATTTAATATTTGGTATATCATTGTATCTAAATGAGTTACAGATCAAGTTCAAATTTAGTTCCGGGCGGATGATTTTGTGCAGAGTTATAGCCCCTTGACTTAGTAATTTTTTTTAAAATATACCTTTCTGCGCCTTTTCTTTGCAATGCCTCTCTACATATTGATTTGATATTTGTGTGGAAAGTGGCACTAATGAAGTATTTTTCTGTGATCACAAGTTAATATGGATATCATTGTTGTAAGAATAAAGGTTTGTGACATAAAATTTATACCTCCTCGGTATATTTATATCTCTAGTATGCCATATGAATAAATCACACCCCCCCCCCATTTTCTAGTATGCCATATGAATAAATCACCCCCCCCCCCACCCCCATTTGAAGTTTGATAATTAAAAAAAAAGTAGGTCACCATAGTTTAAATCAAAGATTCTTCCTTGTGATTTGTATAAACAAACCAAATAAATTTAAAATTTTCTGTTAATTACACTTTTGAAAGAAATTTTACGATGCAGATTGGAGATGCTCACTGATTTTATATTGAAAACTGATCATGTAACATGGTATTTAAAGTCTCATATTTCATTTCAAACATACTTGAAAAGACCTCAAGATAGATGGGCATATCATGTGCTCTGAAAGCTACCCCTAATTTAAAATCATCTTCTTCAGAACCGCTGCATGAATTGAAAAATTGATTATTTCTCAATGATTTTCCTGGATGTATGAATTAAGTTTGTATTTTTCATGAAAATCAGAATATTAATTTTTGACGCGTTTTTGAGGTCTTTTCAGACTTTGACATTTTCATTCATTTCTGCATTATTTCTTTAATTATCTCCCCTTGCATTCACTTTGATGCATTTATTTAATGTGTTTTTCTTGTAATTAGGTGATGAAATGTTTTTGTGCAAAAATTTTGCTGAAATTTGATTTGTAGAATTTTTTATGAATTTCTGAAAACAGCAATATTTATGTTTCTTGGCCAGATCAGCCTACATGTACATATTCTTCTTGGTCTCCTTTCCACATTTGTTGATGGTTCTCAGGTGAGCGATTGAGGTCCTCTTTGGCCTCTTCTTTTTTTCAACTGGCCAGTACCCCTATAGTAAAAAATTTATTAGCCCCACTAAACTTCTACTGGAACACAAATAACTCAAAACAAAATAATTTAAGGATATATTTAGATGAAGAATAAACAACCGTAGCAAGGAGAATAAGACAGGATATTTTCATTTAGTTTGAAAGTCATTAAAGATGAAAAAGATTATTTTGTAATTAGATTTACATACATCAAACAATTATTCATGAGCATGTACATTGTATCTTAATTTCTTTTACTGGACAATGGGGCCAGTACGGATGAGAAATCTACTGACCCATTCTATTATTTACTGGCCACATGCCAGCAGTCCAGTGTTAATTTTGATGATGGGTTGGTAACCTAATTTTGTGTTTTGCTTCTGCAATAACATCTTGTGGATGTAAATTGTACATAAACTATTTTGGACTTAACAAAATGGCTTGGCTAGACGTACATGCTATGTTTAAATTGGTATTTGTGCCAGCAGCGAAGAAAATGGTCCTTATGACATGACCAATGAAATGTTCCCGCCGGCGACAGGTTGGTTTCCTGTCTTTCGGATGAGACAGTAAAAGCTGGAGGTCCCGTGTCACAGTAGGTGTTGGCACGTTAAAGAACCCTACTGCTCAATGGCCGTAAGTGCCGAGCATAGGCCAAACTTTGAAGCCCTTCACCGGCATTTGGTGACGTCTCCATATGAGTGAAATATTCTCGAGTGGGACGTTAAACAACAATAAATAAACAAACAAACCAATGAAATGTGTGGAAGCAAGGAACTTTACCTGCTGAAATATTTCTGATTGTGTAGATTTTTCGCAGTGTAAACCAAAAGAGTTGCTCTCACCTGCGCCCATTCTCATATTATAATTTTGAAAATCCAGATGTATGTTTAAGTTCCTGAAAACATAAAATAACAATTTATCCCCCAATTGACCTAATGACCCTTTTCTCAGTCACTGGCTCATTTAAAATCTCTATGACAACACTAATGGAGATTGTTAATTTCATGACCACCTAGGTCAAGGGTCTTAAAAATAAAGAACTGATAAGACTTTTCCGACTTTTGTAGTATAGTACAACCTGCTTGAAAGACTGCTCTCATGAAAAGCCACCTTTCTTCTAAGACCACATTCTGAAAACCAATTGGTTAAATAATTATTTTGATTAAACTTTTTGAGCGACACTTTCCAAAGGAGGTTTGAAAGGGGCAAAAATGGCAAATAATTGGTACATCTTTTACAGTGATCCAGTGATCATCATTTTCTTGATGTAATCATATGTTTTACTCCAATGACTGTTATGACCTGTTGGGGTTCTTCATAGATCTTTGGTAATTAGAAATTGTAGTGTCGGTTAATCATTATCCATGTCATATATGTATATTCTGTTATTTTTAAAGTTTGTTACACATATAAATTTTTTTTATATTGATTTCAGGTTTTTCCTCCAGACCATGTCAAAACAGCATTACAGACAATATATAAATACAATGTGATGGGTTTTCTAAATGGTAACATGGGAGCTATAAACGGTGTACGGCCTGATGGGAGTAAAGATGTCAGCAGTTGCCAGTCTGAGGAATTCTGGGTAGGAGTTACATACGGAGTTGCTGCTTCCATGATACAAGAAGTAAGTAAAACATTCTTTGTGCTGATTTTGTCAAAGTTTCTCTTTGGAAGGAAATACCACAGATAACTTGAAATTGAAATACTTATTTATCAATGCACTTGTTTTCAATTTGATTTCATGAACATTTGCTTCGACCTTGATAAATACTTACTGTATCCAAGCCGACTAAACTTGAGAGTCAGGCCCAACCTCAGGCTCATGGTGACCTATTGCTATTATTTTTCGTTTTTCGTTGTTGTCCAATGTTATCTTTAACACATTTTCAATTTCTCGAGAACCATTGAGCCAATTTTGATCAAATTTGGCAGGAACTGTCCCCGTGTGAATTTGCATGAAGTTTGTGAATGAAAGGTGCAACTGTATCCCAGCAGACTTTGTTGTTTTCACAAAAGTATGTGAAAGAAATCTTTTTATAGAATTACTTACTGATTCAAAGAAGGTTATAGTCGTAACCAATTTTGCCCTTCAATTCAAAGGAGTCCTTTCAATACTCAAGAATCAAATTAAATCCTTAATGGCCTCTTGTTATCAATAAAATGAAGAGCTTGTACAAAGAATACACAAGTTACAATTTACCTTTTAATGTGAATAAAACAAACTCAATGGGCAACCTAATTTCTTTAAACATGTTAAACTGAATTCCAAGATGAATTTGAGCAAGTCATGCTTGGAAGCATGTTTACTTAAATAATAAACTTGTTTTCTGGTTGCACAAAAAAAAAAAGAAAACGTAATCGATACATACAAATCAAAACATAGGCTGAACTTTCTACAACAGTCAATATCCAGCTGATTTTCCTGATAATACTTATATTCATAATTAAATACATTTGGTGTAAATTAATTAACATCATACCTTTTTCTCTCATCAACCATTGATCAAATGTTGTCTATCAAGTTTTCTGTCATTGGAAACATATACCTATATATGTATAAGGGAAAAACAGAAAATCTTGAGTTCCGATGTACATTGTAACATGAAAAATTTACCCACCATAGAAATGCTACCGGGGATCATTTTCTACGATAGAATTCTTTCTATAATAGCAATCTTACCCAGGTAGCCATAGAAAAATGACCCGCTTCAACATTTCTGTTATTCAGCCCATGAAATAGTTACCCACATAAAAAGGTCACCCGTACATTTTAATGAAAAGAAACATCAACATCAGGCAGATATTATCCATATACTAGGCCTTATTATGACCTGGACTGCGGAGGACTCTCTTGTCCCTCCCCCTAATGGCCTAATTTTCATGCAATTTTCTCACATTAGAAAAAATCTTATCACAATTTTAATTGCCCTGAGCAAGATTAGAACCCACATCTAGAAGATGTGAGGTCGACCTGATCTTCAAATGAAAATTTCAAGTACTGAAGCAACAACAGATTCCATACAGTGAAATTTCATGAGGTATTTGTATGTTAAAAACTCGTATTATTCATATTACCTTTGTTATGCACTCTTCTAAATCCATAGAAAATTGACCTGGAATCCCGGTCATTTTTCTACAGGTATGAGTCAATTTTCAATGAGTGTTCGGGTATGTTTTCTATATAGAATAATGACCCTGGGTACTTTTTCTATGCAAGTCACTTTTCTACATTACCCCAGCATACTTTCTTTTCACACATTTAAGTATGAAGGACAGCAAGTTTCTGTGACACAACAATATTTTTGTCTGCTGTTATATTTCTGGTGGGAGAAATCGGCTTGACAAAAGTTTACCATGTGAAGTAAACCAAACAGTCATACACTACCCAATATGCATTTAATAACTAAAGAAAATCTCTCTCTCTCTCTCTCTCTCAGTAATATGTTTATATATATATCTATCTCTATATATCTATATATGTATATATATATATATATATACATGTATATATATATATATATATATATATATATATATTATTATTATTATTATTATTATTATTACAGGGACTTATAGATGAAGCTTTCAAGACTGCTTGGGGATCTTATCATGTATGTTGGGAGTGGTATGGACTTGCCTTTCAGACTCCGGAAGCCTACATGATGGGCAATATATACAGATCGCTTGGATATATGCGGCCATTGTGTATTTGGTCCATGCAGTGGGCTCTAGAGAAATTCCAGCCACAGTTGCTCAACAAAAGTTGATGAGACATAATCTTCTAGATATCCATACATTATTTTTAACACCACTTTGTTGTTTGTGGGTGCACATAGGTAATCTTAAACTATTTTGCAATCTAACAGTGTGTAAATTTTATGTGAAGTATCATTCTCAGGCATCGTGTGTTTTCATATATATTTGCAGAAATTTCCTATTTTCTTGTTTATATCTTTCATGTCTATGTGATTATTAGATAATCATTTGTTTTAAATGCAATTTTGTTTAGATAATTACTTCTTTTTTACTATTTGAATAAGTAACAGTTTTTTACAACATGCATAAATGTTCTGTTTTCTAGAGAGTGCCTGAATGTTTCACAAACCTCAACATTATATTGTAAATGTAATTTGAAGTTGTGATTGAGAGTTTAAAAAGTCTATTTATTGGCTAGTATACCATATTTTCTGTATCAAAAGGCCCCTCTCTAATACCCCTTTCCTTTTAGTCAGTATTTTCACTAACTACATGGAGTTTATGTGTACTATATCATTGCTATCTTTTTGTAAACATTTTGTAAACAAACAAGAGTGTCATACGCATCCACAAATTGCAATATGCCCAGATTCTTCACTTCAGATGAATTTTTAAAAAACAATATATATATATACACATACACATATATCTGTTCCCTACACGTTATAATTGTAAAATCTCTGAAGTAAAACAGCTATACCTTAGTTACAGCCTCAAAGGAATATACCCCTGCATCATCGGTTTACTACGATGTTAGGGAAAACTGCTATTTGCTGATCATAGCCAGTTATTTTCTTATCAATACCCAACTAAGAATATAGGCATTTCATCTGGAATATTTTGACATGCAACAACAACAACAAAAAATCACTTGACCTTTGTGAACTGCAAATAGAATGACCATCAAAATCCAGATGGCCGTCCATGTCATATATAAAGCCAGAGTGATTTTTCACAGAGACTTCATGGTGACAGAATTCTATTTTTTTGAAATATGACTAAATTTTCTTAAAAAAACAGGACATTAGTCATCATCTTTGTATTAAAAATTGTCATATTCTTTGTCCTTTTGTAATATTTAAAAAGTTTGCAAAAGAAATTGAAATTCCATAAAGAGCCTTATGCAGAAATAGGATATGTTTTTTTACAAATGGTGTTTTAATTCAATACTGATCGACTTTCTGCATTAAGAAATATACAAGATAGTTGTAAGGAATTCTTTAAAGATCATTTGGACAAAGTTTCATGGTCATGGGGTCAAGGTCATATTCACAGACACCTATATAAACTGAAAATGGACTCTTTGTCTACTTTTACCCTTCTTTTACTGAGAACTGATGAACCAATTTCAACCAAACTTTGTAGGAAAAAATCCCCATGTGAAGTTGCTCCAACTTTATTTAGGAAAAGGGCCTAGTACCCATAGGGGCTTAAAGTGACCAAAACATTCCTTTTAATCTTTTGGTCTATTAACTCAAAACTGACTGACTTTTTTAATACAAATGAGAAAGTTGTGAAGAATTATTTCAGGGTTGTTGTGGTAAAGTTTCAAGGTCACAGACACTTGTATAAATAGAGGCAAATGTCATAAGGTCCCATGGTCCTTTTTTTGTGACAGATATGTGTACCTTTGTCTATCTATCTGTGCATGTCTCCCAATAACTCTTGTTTGCCTCCACAAATCTTTACACAAACTTTAGTGTTTCTGAATACTAGGCACCTATCAATTTTTGTGGTTTTGACTTTTCCCATTATGGTCTTATGGAACTTAATTTGTTAGAAATTTGTTAAAAAGTTAACAATAAATCAATTTTTACACAATGTTTGGTTCCATGAAGATTGAGCATCTTTCAATTCTTACCATTTTGAAATTTTGCTGTTACAGATCAAAAGATCAGGTTTGCTAGGTAGTTAAATCATTTCTTTCACAGAGACATGGAGTCCTGTTCCTCATGCCAAAATAAAGATCCCGAATGTCACAATGTATTATGGCTTATGGACAGGTATATCATGCCGTCATTGGCACTGCTACTTATTTGTATAAACTCTTCCTGTTGTTTCATAGGATTGCTGTTTCTTATCAGTTACATGTTTTCACAGGTGTTCCAACATCTCATTATGTTTTCATAGTTATACATTGTCAAAGGTATAAACACTTGGGTGTTGTTTAAATGTGTTTTTGTATATATTATTACATGTATAGCTCTGGTACTAGGATGAATGAAGGTTTATTTACCAGAAGTACCTTATGGCTTACATTTATTTACCCAAAGTAGTAATATTTCATGAGGGCACATGACAATCACATGATCCAATGTTAATTTCATGACAAACTGGTAATTATATATGGTACATTGACATTGTTTTCACATTTATAATCAATTACATACAATTATATGACAAACTAGAAACCATGAGATATATCAATTATAATATTACACATAAAATATACATGACATATTCACTTTTGTTGGTAAATATGATTGTTTTTACATACATTGTACATGTATAGTACAGAATTGTTGCTATTCATGACACATTAAGTGATACGTTAAGCCCTGGAAGGCATGCCAAGGAAATCCATTAGAACACATTTTATTTTATTTTTCTTAATATTGTGTTATGTGTGATGCCAGTGGTAGTTCATTTTAACCTTGACCTTTAAATAATCAAACATGCAAAATAACTTGTAAATGCACAACTGTCAAACACCTAAAATTCTGTATGATTTGAGTTGCTCTATTTGCTGCCTGTAGTTCTTTTGCCCAAGATTTGTAAATGAAAACATTCAGTTTGCTTTATTTCATTGAAATACACTGTATTTTTAATGCCATGCTTGATTTTTCATTCATTATAAATTCACTGACAGATGTGTTAGAATACTTTGTGTGTGTGTGTGTGTGACAAACAAAATGTCTTTGGATGTACAGTCAGTTTTTCAAAATCACAACTCTCAATTCTTCTTCCAGTAGATAAACGTTTTTGCAGTAAATTAATATCAGGTGTAGAAATATATGAAGATGTAGGCGAGGTGATATATTTATTTGAGAAATTTTAATTATTGCAGTAACACCTGTTGTCCCTGAGCTAATTGTGTACTTGCAAGGTGAACAGGTGGTTTTACAATATGCTACTACTCAATATACTTGTTAAATGACAGGAAAAGAACTTAAAAACCTGTGAAGAAATATCCAATATGTACAATTTCAATCATATACTACAATTAATTAGTTTTTACTGTTCATTAAGCTTCACCAATATTGGTAAAGTCGGCCAATTGTCTATTTCACAGTGCTCCAAGTTGCGACTAAAATGGCCGCATTTGCAACAAAAACCTTAAATTTGTGAACAAAATTTCAGTAAGGTCGCAAAACTGCAATCAAATTTTGAACACTGGTCTAGTTAGTTTCTGTCTCTGTTTTAAATTTATGGGTTATTTGAATCCATCTTTTTTCAGTCTGAATTCGAAGCATCAGGATTTAACTTTCTGAGTTCACAATTATTTGGAAGTTTTTAGGATTTTATCAATCAAAAACGGAGAAAAATGGCAGCTTAGCTTCGAAGTGAGCACTCGCCGACTTCAGATTTAACGTACCAAAACCAGAGATGGCATAGAATGCATACATGGAAGTTTAGATATACACAGTGATATTCAATATGAACAATATTTAGGTAAAATATTATAATAATGAAAATAATAAAATTAAATACTGTTGAACTCGCATACATGAAATTCCACTACATAGCTCATATGCTAAATAATTTGTTTAATTTGAAATCGCTCTCATTGAAAATTCAGATTATTTGAAATAAATTACAAGGTGAACACTTAATGAGTTGTTTTGATAACATTTAATTTGAAGTGGAAGTTTTAGTTTTAGTTTTCCGCCACATAGCTCATATGCTAAAAAATTTGTTTAATATGAAATCGCTTTCATTGAAAAATCAGATTATTTGAAATGAATTACAAGGTGAACACTAAATGAGTTGTTTTGATAACGTTTAATTTGAAGTGGAAGTTTTAGTTCTCTCAGGTACAAGTTTGTCAAAGGTGAATGAATTCCAGTTAAAGACCCGAATACAGGTGTGTCAACACGTTGGCTGAGTCAATTGTAATATCTTTTTTGTTGCTTGTCTGTATTCATTAAGAATAATTTATTGGTTAAAGCTGTTATTGTAACTTTTAAACAAGTTTTGAATTTGAAAAAAATTATAATGCTTTTGAAACACCCCTGATTTATTTTTCCACAGGCAGACATTTTTGTTAAATGTTTATCCGCAATACGACTGTTATTTCACACCTGTATACCCAAAGTGAAACGATGGACAGATGACATGTTATCAGAACATACACTTTACTCAAATCATCAACATTCCGCATTAATTTTTACATCAAAGACTTCAATAAAAACACGAAATAAATATATTTCATAATTAGTTTTAAATTCATTATTTTGATATGCAATTTGAACGTAAAAATAAGTAAATCCTACCAGTAATCTGCACCCTTTCATTATGCTGTTTACATAGCGTTATAAGAGTTATAAGAGACATAGCTGTGAAACATTGCTATCAAATTTTTCGAAATGGATGCAAGTAGTCCTGTAAATATTTATAAACAATACCAAAGTGTTTGAACATATATTTCCGAGTTGACCTTGGTCTGACATGTCTTTGATTCGTTTTTTTGTAAGTGAGGACATTTACATCATAACAGGTGGTCTGAGCTCCTGTTTGTTTATAATTTTTATGATTTTCTCATGGGGAATTTGGAATTATGCTTGATATTCTTATGTTTAAACTGATTAATTACATACTTCTGAACTGTATATTAGTCTGCAAAATGTCCAGACAGAGTAAATGAACTTTGTTGATATTAATATTTATTTTCGACATGTAGGTGAGTTATACTCAAACTTCAATACTTTACACATTTGTTCTATGCGACTGTAATATACAATGACGACTGATTTTGCAAACTCGCCTTTTATATCAGTTGTGGGGGCTTGTTTCTATTCAGAAAACTGAACAAATATGGCGACCACTGGGTATGTTATTATTATTATTTGTTTATTTAATTAAATTGGTTTGAAAGTTGAGATGACAGCTTTAAGGTTGCATTACGGCAACATAAGCAATTTACCTTTGATCAAAAATACAAAATTATGCAACTCATGGATAAAAAGATCCAAAACAGAAATTGTAAGAGATTATGGAATTAATTCTAGATAACACAAATTATTAAAAGAAAGGACGCAATATTTACAGCTGTTCAGTCATCAGAGTTTTCTCCAAAACTGACGGTGTATGCCGTTTCTTCCAAAGGTTGACGTTCCCAACAAGTTGTTCTCATTCGTAGATCATCGAGATTCCTTCGTAGTAAATGTAAAAAATAACAGATTTTTTTGCAAAAAAGTACCGTAATTTTTTGGTGTGTTGTTTATTTTCTGTAAATAAAGTAAAATTAAAATGTAAATAATCCATAATTATGCTTTTTTCATGTCCTAATCAAGGGTTTTCTTACTTTGCATATATTTGATAAATGTCTAGAGTACTCTAGTGTACTCTAATTAGTTGGAAATCCCCCCTCAGTTTTAACCAGCTTGGCATATAGCTGCATAAAGTTTGTGAATAAAAAGGGGTCCCGAAAAGAGCCAAAAAAAAACCTTCCCACGAACCAATGATCAGATGACTTTCAAATTTTGTATGCATTATTATACAGTCTGTATCTACTCAGTTTACGAATGAAAACGAAATCTGTCGATAAACTGTCCATTTTGGGGTGCTTGAATAGCGTATGGTTCAGTTGTATACAAATGACTTAATAACTCCAAACTGATTGACTTTTTGTATACAAAGATATAGGAGAAAGTTGTTTGGGATTATCTAAGGATCATTTTGACAAAATTTTAAGGTCATGGGGTCAAAAGTCAAGGTCACAGACCTAAGAAAATGGAAAATATAAGTTTTTTTGTCAAAGTTTGACTAATTTTAACCAAACTTGACAGGAATTTTTTCTGAGGGGACTGTTAAGGCTCATTGGGCTTCATTGCATTTTCTTATTTTTGTTGATGTCAGCTTAATAGAAAATATGGAACAAAAATAGTAGATCTAAGCAGCAAAATAACTGAAAAAGAAAACAGAAAAATTTCAGAATACATGTATGTAAACATCGTCACCTGAGGTCCTATGTACATGTTATAGAACTAATATAGTGATTCTGGCGAGTAAAAATATTCCATATGACCAAAATTTTGGAAAAGGCAACTAAAATCTGAAGATGGTCGCCATTTGGCAACCAAAAATAAACTGCTACTTGGAGCTCTGAGTCTAGATTAATAATTAGTAAAAGGTTTGATAAGCTTAGGTCATATTTGCCCATTTATTAGGTCTCTGTCTCTCATATTCTATATATATACTTATATATGCCTTGTTATAATTACCTGTGCATTAAGCACAAACAAAAAAATAACAAGACATATACACAGATAAAGCACAAACATGGAAATAACAATGCATATAAACATACAAAGCATAAACATGGAAATAGCAAGGCATATATATATATATACATGTATATATATATATACACACACACACACGCTTAAAGCACAAACATGGAAATAACAATGCATTTAACATATACAGCACAAACATGAAATTAACAAACATATAAAGCATAAACATGGAAATAACAAGGCATATAAACATATAAAGCACAAACATGAAAAAACAAACATATTAACATATAAAACTCAAACATGGAAATAAAGTATATATATATATATATATATGTATATACAAAGCACAAATATGGAAATATAAGGTAAGCCTATATACACACAAAGCACAAACATGGAAATAACAAGGCATATATACATGTCGTTCTTCTTTGCTTTGTTTACTTCAGAAATATTGAATCTTTTGAGGTTGTTTACTTCGTGCAATATCTTTATGAGCATAATACATGAAAATGCATTTTTCATTTCTATTACAGTTTGTGACAACTACAAACACACTTGGACTGGCTAATGACATTTTTTGTGAGCTTTTTGAGTTTTGGATTTTCTCTCTAATTCCCCTTAAAGGGTAATAACTGTAATTTTTGTGAAAACTATGGATGTATTGAAATATGATGTTTTTTTATGATTCTATTTTTTCACTTTTATATTATATGCATTTCCAAAATAAACAGCTGTGTTCATATTACTGCATATTAATATAATATTTTTATTCATTTAATATTGTTTATTTTTACCTTTTCTCAAATAGATGTGCGTCAGGTTTTTGTACTATGGGTACAGCACAAATTTAATATTAAAATTATTTCATACTGTCCCCGGTGTTCATATTCTTATGTTTCTGATAGTTTACCTATAACAACATGTAAAATGTATTAATCTTTTTGTTTTATTGCATGTTTTATGCCACACGCAACAATTTTTCAGTTCTAAAATGACCAAGGCCTCTGTGGCCGAGTGGTTAGACTATCATGCTTTGTGGCCGAGTGGTTAGACCATTATTCTTTGTGGCCGAGTGGTTAGACCATCATGCTTTGTGGCCGAGTGGTTAGACCATCATGATTTGTGGCCGAGTGGTAAGACCATCATGCTTTGTGGCCGAGTGGTTAGACCATCATGCTTTGGGCCGAGTGGTAGACCATCATGCTTTGTGACCGAGTGGTTAGACCATCATGATTTGTGGCCGAGTGGTTAGACCATCATGATTTGTGGCCGAGTGGTTAGACCATCATGATTTGTGGCCGAGTGGTAAGACCATCATGATTTGTGGCCGAGTGGTTAGACCATCATGATTTGTGGCCGAGTGGTTAGACCATCATGATTTGTGGCCGAGTGGTTAGACCATCATGATTTGTGGCCGAGTGGTTAGACCATCATGATTTGTGGCCGAGTGGTTAGACCATCATGCTTTGTGGCCGAGTGGTTAGACCATCATGCTTTGTGGCCGAGTGGTTAGACCATCATGCTTTGTGGCCGAGTGGTAGACTATCATGATTTGTGGCCGAGTGGTTAGACCATCATGCTTTGTGGCGCCGAGTGGTAGACCATCATGATTTGTGGCCGAGTGGTTAGACCATCATGATTTGTGGCCGAGTGGTTAGACCATCATGATTTGTGGCCGAGTGGTTAGACCATCATGATTTGTGGCCGAGTGGTTAGACCATCATGCTTTGTGGCCGAGTGGTTAGACCATCATGCTTTGTGGCCGAGTGGTTAGACCATCATGCTTTGTGGCCGAGTGGTAGACTATCATGATTTGTGGCCGAGTGGTAAGACCATCATGCTTTGTGGCCGAGTGGTTAGACCATCATGCTTTGTGGCCGAGTGGTTAAACCATCATGCTTTGAACCATGAAGTCTCTCAGTCTAGTCAGTGAGTGCAGGTTTGAGCGCTGCTGGAATCTCAGCAGATTTTTGTGAGAAAGTTTGCGAGTTTACTTGCAGAAGGCTGATGGTCTCTTCCCGGGTACATTTGTACATTGTAACTGGGTTCTCACCTCCACCATTAAAAACAGACCACCATATAAATGAAAACTTGTTGAGTGGCGTAAAACACTGTTCAATTTTCAAATTCAAAAAGTTATACAAAGTATGGCAGCTAGTTTGTAATGATCAAGGAGAGAATCTGGTTACAATGGACCACCAGCCTTCCATAAGTAAACTGGCAAACTATCTCACAAAATCAGCTGCGCTGAAGAGATGAGAGACTTCATGGTTTAAAGTGAGATGCTCTATCCACTTGGCCACTGAGGCCTCTTGTATTTGTCAATCACTAATTGTAGTCCATCGATATCTTTTAACATGAAAATTAGAATAACTTCAGCACTTGTTAGGTATTTTCAGCACATTGCAAGCAAATTCAACAATGGTACTCGTATGTGTAAGTATGTCAGATTAACATATTAAATATATGTGCCAGAAAGCATGGAGTTTCAAGTCAAGAATTTAAGGTATCCATTGTATAAAAGGTCAAAATTTTATGCCTGGTAAGGTACTATGAGAGATAAATATGTCCCATGCACAGATATAAGGTTTTAAGGAACCAAATATCAAAGAGAGAACAAATCTTGTACATCAGATTTGTAAATTACTTGTCAAAACATTTATCTCCAAGTTTATCTTGATGACATGTAAAACACATTTACTATGAATGTTTGATTAATCTTGTAGAATAGATATCTTATTAAAATTAAATACAAGTTTTCTTCTAAAGAAAACTCATTTTTATTATATTTTAAAGAAATTTACTTTTTTCCAGGAATTTTTCAAGATTGCGACGGATATATCAAAACTTAATATAACTCATTTATACAATGAATACACTGAAATATCAAACTCTCATAAATGCACTTACAATGGATACACTTACTCCATCTGAAATATCAAACTCATAAATGCACTAACAATGGATACACTTACTCCATCTGAAAGATCAAACTCTCATAAACGCACTTACAATGGATACACTTACTCCATCTGAAATATCAAGCTCTCATAAACGCACTAACAATGGATACACTTACTCCATCTGAAAGATCAAACTCTCATAAACGCACTTACAATGGATACACTTACTCCATCTGAAATATCAAGCTCTCATAAACGCACTAACAATGGATACACTTACTCCATCTGAAATTGCACTAACAATGGATACACTTACTCCATCTGAAAGATCAAACTCTCATAAACGCACTTACAATGGATACACTTACTCCATCTGAAAGATCAAACTCTCATAAACGCACTTACAATGGATACACTTACTCCATCTGAAATATCAAACTCATAAATGCACTTACAATGGATACACTTACTCCATCTGAAATATCAAACTCTCATAAACGCACTTACAATGGATACACTTACTCCATCTGAAATATCAAGCTCTCATAAACGCACTAACATACACTTACTCCATCTGAAATTGCACTAACAATGGATACACTTACTCCATCTGAAAGATCAAACTCTCATAAACGCACTTACAATGGATACACTTACTCCATCTGAAAGATCAAACTCTCATAAACGCACTTACAATGGATACACTTACTCCATCTGAAAGATCAAACTCTCATAAACACACTTACAATGGATACACTTACTCCATCTGAAAGATCAAACTCTCATAAATGCACTTACAATGGATACACTTACTCCATCTGAAATATCAAACTCTCATAAATGCACTAACAATGGATACACTTACTCCATCTGAAATATCAAACTCTCATAAACGCACTTACAATGGATACACTTACTCCATCTGAAATATCAAACTCTCATAAATGCACTTACAATGGATACACTTACTCCATCTGAAATATCAAACTCTCATAAACGCACTAACAATGGATACACTTACTCCATCTGAAATATCAAACTCTCATAAACGCACTAACAATGGATACACTTACTCCATCTGAAATATCAAACTCTCATAAACGCACTTACAATGGATACACTTACTCCATCTGAAATATCAAACTCTCATAAACGCACTAACAATGGATACACTTACTCCATCTGAAATATCAAACTCTCATAAATGCACTTACAATGGATACACTTACTCCATCTGAAATATCAAACTCTCATAAACGCACTAACAATGGATACACTTACTCCATCTGAAATATCAAACTCTCATAAACACACTTACAATGGATACACTTACTCCATCTGAAATATCAAACTCTCATAAACGCACTAACAATGGATACACTTACTCCATCTGAAATATCAAACTCTCATAAACGCACTAACAATGGATACACTTACTCCATCTGAAAGATCAAACTCTCATAAACGCACTAACAATGGATACACTTACTCCATCTGAAAGATCAAACTCTCATAAACGCACTTACAATGGATACACTTACTCCATCTGAAATATCAAACTCTCATAAACGCACTTACAATGGATACACTAACTCCATCTTAAAGATCAAACTCTCATAAATACAAGTCAAAAATTGATCTTCAAATATTAATCAGGAGAAATTCATGATTCATTGGTTTTTAATTTCAACTTCCGATATTACCTGATTAAGTGTTAAGAGTACCTGATATCAAAATTACCTGAACAAGTGCTGATATTACTCACCCAATGCCAAAATTACTAGAAATTTATAATTACTCATTGAATTAATTTTTTCACAACTTTCTTTCACTAACATCTCCTAGGTGAGGTCTACCATAATTTTAGGTGAAATCTATACCTTGTCAAACCCCGAAACTTGTATCAGTCAATATATTTAATGAAATAAGTGCTTCTTGGAGAGATTGCTTAAACCCTTTCAGTTATCCCACAGACCATAACAGCTACCAATAAGATACTTCAGGGTGAAAGGGTTAGGTTAACTCAGTGATTAATGTAGAATCTCGGAACTTCTCTAAACAGGTCATGACTGTCCCATCTCCAGCTTTATGATGTAATAAGTGAGAGGTTATGGGTTGCAGATGAGACCGCAAACAGAGGGCTTGTGTTATGACAAACTGAAGAACCCTCATAGCACATTAAAATGTTTACATATCAGTGGCTTGATATCTTGTCAGTTAAAAAAATACTTGGTTAATTGCTATTAAGCAATTAAGAAAACCAAAACTAAAGTGGAAATGAAAACAATGTCACACCCTTAATTTGTTTACTGTAAACATGAATATTTCCACATGTTTTTGATTATAGTTTTCCTATGCAAAGCATACATGTGGGGTATTTTTACATGATGTTACACCTCATTGTGAACAGTCCTATAGTAAACAATAATTCTTAGCACAACTTTGAGACTGGTACACAGGGAGTCTTTATCACATATCTAGTGTAAATGACCCCACCTGTAAACACAGTAATTTAGTCAATGTACTGGCTTAGTTTTCAAGGCAGAATAATCTGTCCACAAACATTATCATTTTTTAATTCTACCTAAAAAAGAGACTGAATTAACATCAGAAGTGTGGTAGAGTGTGAATAAACATCAGAAGTGTGGTAGAGTGTGAATAAAAATCAGAAGTGTTGTGGACAGTGAATTAACATCAGAAGTGTGTTAGAAAGCGAATTAACATCAGAAGTGCAGTAGAAATGGAATTAACATCAGAAGTGCGGTAGAAAGGGAATTAACATCAAAAGTGTGGTAGAAAGGGAATTAAAATTGGAAGTATGGTAGAAAGGGAATTAACATCAGAAGTGTGATGGAAAGGGAATTAACATCAGAAGTGTGATAGAAAGGGAATTAACATCGGAAGTGTAGAAGGGTGTGAATTAACATCAAAAGTGTGTTAGAGATTGAATTAACATCAGAAGTGTGGTAGACAGTGGATTAACATCAAAAGTGTGTTAGAGATTTAATTAACATCAGAAGTGTGGTAGACAGTGGATTGACATCAAAAGTGTGGTAGACAGTGAAATAACATCAGAAATATGGTAGATAGTGCATTCACCTCAGAAGTGCAGTAGATAGATAATGTTGCTTAATTGATCTTGAATGTTTATTGAATAGTGAAGAGATGTATACACAATAAACAACACTGAATACAGATGTTAGATGTAAAGGAATCCTTTCATGACCTTGGATAAGATTAATTCAGCAAAGATGCTCTTAATAAATTCTGCAAAGCAACATTTTTTCATCATAAAAATGAAGTCATATCTCTCTATTATTGGTTTATCAAATGACAAGTGGCCCTTTTGGGCCACATTGCTCTCCTGAACTGAGTTGGTATATAACAAATACATTGGAACATAACATAAAGACCACCTCACATTTAAGGTGATAAATATTCAGTCTCTTCAACTTTTCTTAATGAATATGAAGTAAATCATGAATGCATCATGATGAATTACTGGGGAAAAAATCAAAGAAATGTGTAAAAAGATAACAAAAATGCATCAAAAATTTATTTTCCAATTTTTACTAAATTAACAAACTTTAATCATACATCTATGTATATCACTTGGATGCAATTACTTTTTCAATCCAGGCAACAGTTCTGGAAAAGAAGATTTTAAAGAGGGTACCCTCTGAGGCCTCTTTTGGCCCACCCAGGATCCACTCCTTGGCCCATCTGGTTGAAATGAACAAACTTGGTAGAGGACCTTGAGTGCTTACTTCCCATAAAGTTTCATCATAATAATCATTTCATCATTCATAATCCCTTCAGCAGTTTTGGAAAAGAAGTCGGAAAAGTTACTTCCCCCTATATTTTTGTAGTCTTAAAAAATTCATATAAAAATCAAAAACTTAAATTTCAGCAAAATTATTTCAGAAAGCATTCATCTACCTAATTACAGGTAAAACACATAAAATGAATTCATCAGAATGAATAAATGGGGAGAAAATTTTAAAAAATCATATAAAAATGAATGAAAATTACAGAAGTCTAAAAAAAAAAATTATTTTCTGATTTTTATGAAAGTAATAAACTTTAATCATACATCTATGTAGATCACTAAGATGCAATTAGTTTTTCAATCCATATAGCAGTTCTGGAGGAGAAGATTTTTAAAGAGGGGGTACTCCTGAGGCCTCTTTTGCCTCATCCCAGATCCACCCCTGAGCCGATCTGGCTGAAATGAACAAACTTGGTAGAGGACCTTGAGTACTTGCATCCTTTAAAGTTCCATTAAAATCCTTTCAGCAGTTTTGGAGAAGAACCTTTGGTTCAGGTAAGTTAATAAAGAGTTATGACTTATTTTTATGATCTTGTAAGTCATACTTTTATTTGGTCAACATTACATACCTATGAAAGGTCACTCGCATTTGACCCTATTACGGGTTCTGTTAGATCTTCTATGTAACATATATCAGGAAACGGGAGTATGATAGATTAATATAATTAGATTGGATTGACATGTGAAAAATCCTCACTAAATTGGTTCACAAGTCAATGGCCCATGTCAAAATTTCACATACCTCACTGATGACACGCGAGAAAATTCATGGTGGATGTACAACAATAATAAAACAAACAGAAGTGCTCGACACTTAGTCAAGTGGAACCTGTCTTAAGAAACCACAAATTTATGGTAGGTTGAGTGGTCTCTCATGAAAGGTTCCACCATGTTTGCTTATTGATTTATCTTCATCGTGATTAGGATCCAACACAATCCGCTGTGGCATCATATGTGGACGACCTCGTAGAACTGTGTCATTTTTGACCAATGGAAATGTGATGTACACAATCTTCTAAGAGATCAAATGGCAAAGAGAGTATATATTTTTTAACAATTTAAACAACACTGAGCACACAAAGTTCGAAAGTGCAGAATTGTATTTTCATAACCCTGGATAGGTTCAAATCACCAAAGATATTCCAATGGAATTTTGTGGACTGACAGTCATTCTTGTGAGTCACATTTTCATTGGTCAAACATTACACACCTACGACAGTTAACCCCCATGTGCCCCCGTAGCGGACTGCATTAGATCTTCTATGCAACATATCAGAAAATGAGAGTGGTGAGAGATCTGATTTTAATTAGATAGCACAGATTTGTCCCATGACTCGAACTCTACATCAATATTTTGCCTCCTCTGTACAGTGAAACCTATTTTTTGAGGCCATTTGTTTTGTGACACCATGTTCTCAGAACCTCTCAGTTAAATAATCCTTTAAACAAGGGACCACTTGTCTTGAGAGACCACATTTGACTGGTAGTTGGGATGGTCTCTCAAGACAGTTTTCATCAATATACTCAAGTCTCCGCCTCAATCAAATGAAGTTTTTGCATCAGCATGGACCATGTCAATAAATACTCATTGCTGTGAAATTTTAAATGAGCTGCATGCACAGATTTATCCCATGACTTGAACTCTACATCAAACTTTGGCCTCCACTGTTCCTTCATGTTTTCCATAGATTTTACATCACACATAGGGTCATTATGAGAGTAGAATACAACTGACGGAACCTGGATAGGATTATCCTTGAATTCAGTAACCATCTTATCATAAGTCTCCTTCGTGGTTTTACGGGTGAGCCCATAGTATAGGTCCATTATATTTACTAATGATTTTCTTAAAACACGGGAGTTTGTAAATGCTGAAGCCATGCCAGTTGACATATTGTCATAGCTACCAATTACAATACTGTCAAATATTTGACCTTTCACATTGCTTCTAAAAAATCCATATTTCTCAGAGTCTAGCATCATACACATTGTGTAATTGTATGCTCCGATAGAAAATGCATGGACTATATATTGATCACTTTCAGGGTCTCTCTCGTCTGATAAGTATTTAAGCAGTTCATTGGCTAATTTTTTACCAATTGGTGGCCAAAGGAAGTGGGTAACTGACCCCTTAATTGTAAGAACATCAAGGCCTAGATTATGATAAAGGTCACAGTATTTATCTAAAGCTGAAGGCTTTGCATACAACCAGTCAAAAAGTAATACCAGGTTTGGATGTTTGTTAACAGAGTGATTCAGTAAACGCTCTGTTGAGTTCTTAACATTTTCAATGTCCCTGTCCTCTGTAACTTTCCTAAGACTCAGATGTTTGGAAACTTGGATGTTTTTATACTTTTGTAAAGTGGAGGTACATCTATTAAGTATCCTATTGCTTGCCATTGTCTTGGATCTGATCAGGCCTTGACAGAGACACAAAATCATCTTGACATCACTTGTCTGAAAGAAAAACATTAACCTGAATTAACCTGAATTCAGATTTTGAATAGTGCATGTATAAATACATGTTGCAACTACTGCCAGTATTTCAGTGATTATCTAGAAGTTGTTCCTCACAAATAGAAGGTCAAGGTTCAATACCCATCACAAGCCATATATATGTAGGCTACAGTGATGTGCCAAAATTGATGCAACTTTTTATTTTTCTGTAGGCTATAAATTTCATATAAAACCATATTTTTTCCTGTTCAATTTCAATACATTTTAAATTCACCCTATAAACCATTCATTTTTTTAATCTGTGTATATTATTTTCCATTGTTTCATTTTAAAGACAATGAGTTTACAGTTTGCAGGATATGAAATTTTAAGCTGTACTGGTTACTGCACCAGTAGCCTGCTATAGTATGTGTAATTTCATCTTCAGTATGTAGGCCAACCACTACGGAATTTTTTCTTCTGTAGGAGACAAATGTCCAACAGCAGATGATTGATCTTATTACAAACATCTCACAAAATTGTGTCCTATATAGCCAAAATCATGTATTAACCGGCTACTGGTTCCGTCCAGTATTATATATTATAGGTCTAATACAGATGAAATAAAGTTGAGCTTCAGTATTTAGTAAATTTGTTGCTACATGTTCACATGAGCAATAGTTTTCTTTATTATTTATATCAATTGTATTCAATAAATAACCGTACAAAATACCCAATTGCGGTATTCAATTTATATATTCTCAACTGAACGATAAATGCAAAATGAATTATGCTTGATAATTTACTGAATTTGCAGGTTGGATCCGGACAAGTCCGTTGTAGGCAGATTTCCGTAACTTTTTCAACTTTATCAGTACATTTAATCAGAACATTTAAATATTATTAAATCTAATGCATTATTGCAATGTGTACCTTAAGTTACTTATCATTAATAGATATCATATCAGAAATATGTCTCTACCAGAAAAAGGTATCCAACGACAGATATTGTTGCTTCTGGGTCGAAGGGGGAAGTGATACGACTGTTTGTTTTTTTGGTTGAACCGGACCAAGACGGAACAAACTTATAAAATGATTTTCGGAACATTGCGGATATTCATTAGCACAGTCTTTCAAAATTTTTTTATACTTCCCAAAGTTTCTGAAAATGTATATATATTGGGTCTCTATGTGTTAAGAAATGTAGGCAGGGATACTTCTCTTTGAATGGACAAGAAAGAATGATTCATCCATTAGCTTGCTAGCAAACCCGTTTGATTTTAATTTCACTTCTGATCGGAGAGAAAAAGAAAATAGGGATTTGCCATTGAGGAGAGAACAGACAAAATAAAAGAGATATCAAATGTTTGAGATGATCTTTATACGCAACGATATCAGTGAAATCAGTATATTTCTTGATTTGGGGAGTAAAGGGAATCAACATATAGCCTATATAACATTCACAAAATGACTTTATTAGTACCAAGTTCAGATTTAATGAATAACAGTACAAAATGGATGCATTTCTTTTAGTAAAATCAAACATAAATAAAAAAAAAATCAATCGAGTAAAAATTAAAAGCAACAAATTTGGAAACAAAACAAAAATAACGCAAATGATGTATAGAATCAAAGTGAGAGCTAGTTAGCTGACAAAACGGAGATAAGAACGAACGTTTCAATTAAAAAGATAAAAGTTGAAATGTGGTGTTTCGTTATGAGTTCATCGAACTATGAGGGAAAATTTGTGGATACTGACGAGTATATACATTTTCAACTGAGGGATTAACATCCGGGAGCCGCACTTCTTCGCCACGTCAATGCACAGGAGCTCGGAAATCTTATGTTAGACCGTAATCACCAATAGAATGTTTGTTTTTAATTGTAAATATAACCAGGTTCCATGCATCAGTGCCAATTTCGCATACCTCTATCTATGCTTGACGGAGTGAGGGACCATTTACAACAACAACTTGATGCAGGCATAATCCATAGGTCTCACTCACCGTTTTCCTCGAATGTTGTGTTGGTGCAGAAGAAGAACGGCCAACTTCGTTTATGTATCGATTTCCGTCAACTCAGCAACCGAACGAAAAAAGACAACTTTGCTTTACCTCGGATCGACGAAATATTGGACTCCTTTATCTGGCAACGCACTGTTTTCGGTTCTTGATATGAAGTCAGGCTACCATCAGATAGGTATTTCGGGGGATCACAAGGAGAGGACCGCATTCACCGCAGTTCTTCGAATATAACAGGATGGCTATGGGACTGGTAAACGCCTGATGGAGGAGTGCTTGGGAGATCTGCAGCACCGAGTTTGTCTTAAATACCTCGACGACATTATCTTAGGACGTACAACAGACCAGCACTTGGAGAACATGCGAATGGTACTCCAGAGATTGAAGGACTGTGGCATCAATCTGTCCCCAGGTAAATGTACACTCTGCATGCGCCGAGTGATGTACATTGGTCATATTGTCTCCGCTGATGGTATTGAACCCGACGATGAGAAAATCGACAAAGTTCAGGACTGACCACGACCAACAACAACAGAGGACGTCAGGAGATTTCTTGGATTCGTCGGCTACTACCAGAAATTCATACACAAATTTTCTCGGACAGCACGCCCACTCATTGATCTGATACCTCACCCTAAGTCCAAGAAAGGCCAGAAATCTAAACCAAGGCAATGGAAATGGGATAAAGAGCAAGAGAAGACGTTCCAGACACTTAATGACTGCCTTGCATCGCCTCCTATCTTATCATATCTCGACTTCAAAAAGCCTTTCGAAATCCACATCGACTCAAGCTTCCAAGGAATTGGAGCAGTACTATATCAGACTATTGAAGGGCGAAAGCACTTTATAGCATATGCCAGCCGTGGATTAAGTACGTCCGAGGGGAACTACCCTGCTCACAAGCTGGAATTTCTCGCCTTAAAGTGGGCCGTTACGGAGAAATTCCACGACTACTTGTATGGGAAGAAGTTCACGATCGTGACCGACAACAATCCACTGACGTACGTACTTACTACACTGGGCCCAGGTGGGTTGTTGCCCTTGCTGCTTTTAATTTCGACATTCCATACCGACCGGGCCGAAATAATGCTGATGCCGACAGCCTGTCAAGATTACCAGAGATACTACGCCTGAATGAAGAGCAACGTGTTTCTGCGGAGAGCGTGCAGTCTGTTTGTACTATACAGCCCACGCCAGCTGTCGAAACCTTAGAAGTCGAACTATCGATTATGGACGACATTGCCTGGATCCAAAACATTGCCTCCATTGACATCAAAAGATAACAGCAGGAGGATCCCATATTGCAGGACTGGATTTACTTTGTTCAGCAGCAACGGCCCCAAAGGCACATGAACTGCCGCCTAGCCAGGAATCTACAACCTTTAGGATTTTTTTCCAGATTCAGGATCCAAAATGGTATTTTGTACAGAGAAGTTGCTATTGAAGAAGGGAAACTCGAACAACTAGTTATACCACCCTCACTGATTAGCACAGTCCTGCAGTAGACACACAACAACATGGGACATCCTGGACGGGACAATACCACTTCACTAATCAGAGACCGCTTTTACTGGCCTGGGAACACTGAATATGCAGAGAGGAATATTCTTATATTTTGTGGTATCATTGGTTGTGGTAGGTTAAAGTCTTTTGCACATAATTGTACAATTCATTGTTATGTTTCTTGATATCTTGAGTTGTAGATATATAGTTTAAGAAATAACTTAAGAAATCTATATTTAATTTGACAATTAAAAAACCCCAGTAAATCTCCATTTTCATTGTATGGGTAATTTAAACCGTTCCTTGACAATAAAAATTTTTGTTGTCAATTGTAATGTTTCCCGTGTAACACAGAGGTTATGCTCAAATTAATCACACTCTGTAATGCTTTTTATCTCATTAATTGTTTACCAAGCTTGATGATTATTTGTCCAAAATTTGTTATTTAGGGTTCTAAGCTAAATTGACACACTTTAGCAAAATCCAGTAGACTTTTTACCAGTAAGTTCCATTTCTTGTTATTTGTGGGTATTTAACAAACGACTTATCCATGTTAATGTCAAAACTTTAATATAATTGTTGAAATAAATCATTTTGATTCCACCATTGTTGTAATTTTGTGAGATGATGTTACGCTTAATTTTATCTAACTTTAGAATATCATAGATAATAATTAAGAATCATATCTTGATCTTTAATAGATTTAATTGAACGGTACTGGAGAGCAATAAACAAATGGTTCAAGTTAGATAAGTTTTTATTAGATGTTATTCTGTCAAGAAATGTACGTCTTCTTTTTTCCATTAAAGTATGATTAAGATTTTAATTCCACTCATGTTTTATCATAATCTAATGTTAATATTTTGGAGATGTTGACATCACACTTTCTTCCCAGTAATGTAAATCTGGTGGTCTATATAAAATTCAAATTTTACAAAGTATTTAATTTGTTTATCTTTTGGCCCCTATACAGAAAATCTTTGTTTTTGATAAATTCATTTTAAGGCAAGAAAGTTTAAAGAAAAGATTAATATCATTTCTGCAGCATCGAGTGATTTATCCGTGCTATCCAAGACTATAGTATCGTCCGCATATTGTGCTTATAGGTATTCAGTGTCCCTTATTTTAATACCAGTGATATTCTTATTATAATTCATCTTATAAATAAAATTTAAGCACACATTAAAACAAATAGATGAAATTGGTTCCCACTGTCGGTATCCCTCACCGAGTTTAAAGAAGTTTGAGAGAGGCCCACTTTGAACTACTGCAGAGTGTGATTTTAATTCAAAGGCAGATATCCATTTACATATGCAATAATAATAATAATAATATAATAATAATAATAATAATGATAATAATAATAATGGTAATAATAAACACACTCAAAATTCACAATTTTTCGGCCCCTTAGATAAACATTGGTAAACAGTATTAATGAAGCTGTTGATTATCCAGCTTTGATACAATGTTATTTTTACAGATATAGGCAAGGGGCCGAAAATTTGTGAATTTAGTGTGTGTTTACTGGGTTTTTTTTTTGCATAACGATGTTTCCCTTTGGAAGACTTTTTATTTTTATTGCAATCATTTACATATCGATCCACCAAAACTTAAAACAGAGCTTTATTTATAAATTCCATGGATTAACAAAAAAAATTTCCCCTATGTATCTATAAGGATTAAAGCCTGTTTGGTCTGTACTAATTATGTTTGACGTTACTGTTTTAAGTCTACTTGCAATAACACCAGATCCAATTTTGTAGATGACATTTAACAATGATATTAGTCTCCAATTTTTAAAGAGTTGTCTACATTTATTTTCTTTGGGTATGCAAGTAATAATACATTGTTTCTGTGTGTTTCAAAGTTCTCCTATATGATATCCATAATTTAATGATCTTACAATAAACATACCTAATTGTTTCTAAAACTTTTGTTAAAAAACATTCAACAGTTAATCCATCATAACCTGGATTCTTATTATTGTTCATAAATTCTAAAACACACGTAGCTTCAGTCTGATTGTGAAATTTCCTCTAACTTATTTTGTCCTGGTTGGAGAGTTTTGATACTTCTGTTTCTGTAAAATGTTAATTCCTTCTATGAAAGTTTTATTCTGGGACCAAAACATTTCGTCAATAAACTATAGTGCGTACTCAGTTGTTGAACGCTTGAAATCGTCACATAGGAATTTTTATGGTTGATACGGCGATCTTGTTAAACAACAAGTCCCCCTCTCAGGAATGCGAGATAGTATTCTGGAGCACGGCCATATACAGTGACTCCCTTTCACCAATCAGATCTGAAACTACTAGTAAATATTATAAACATAATACCAAAGTTATAATTCTCAAGGCGATATCGTTTCTGTCAATTAGACTTCATCAGTTGAGCTCCAATTTGAAATGTATGTGTATTTTCTAAAGATAAAGTGGTATCATACAAGGCCAAATAATATCTCTAAAAGTATAGCCGAAATCCGTCTAAGAGTAACCACTGTAAAAAAAAATGGCTATCTTAGCTTTAGAAAATTTTGGAATTTAAATGGTGTTAACGGTGCCAATTATTACTTTAGTATAAGATGAACAGCTGGTACCGAAATACCAGGTACTGGGTTTATGTATACCCTCGGGGACTCAAACGGTCCACCAGCAGTGGCAACGACCTAGTGGTTATAAATATCATAAACATAATACCAAAGTTATAATGCCCAAGACGATATCGTTTCTGTCAATTAGACTTCATCAGTTGAGCTCCAATTTGAAAAGTATGTGTATTTTCTAAAGATAAAGTGGTATCATATAAGGCCAAATAATATCTCTAAAAGTATAGCCGAAATCCGTCTAAGATTAACCACTGTTAAAAAAAAAATCTTAGCTTCAGAAAATTTTGGAATTTAAATGGTGTTAGCAGTGCCAATTATTACGCTAGTATAAGATGAACAGCTGGTACCGAAATACCAGGTACTAGGTTTATGTATACCCTCAAGGACACAAACGGTCTACCAGCAGTGGCAACGACCTGATGTCATTTTTTTGGAGCTTGACCTTTACACCGAACCTGACAGATTTCCATGAAACATTTTTGACGTTGTGGCATGTTAAAAGGTAATGTTGACTTCTTCCGGGCACCTGGTACCAACCCGTTTGGGATTCGCAATTATTCTTGTAGATGTCATTTTATATCCAATTTGTCAAATTCTCATGTTTATAGTTTCGATTGTCCATTGGTAGTTCATTTTCACTTTAATTATTTTGTGGTTTTACTTATATCGAAAAAATGGAACCCCTTTACTCTCGACTGACGTTTTAGAAAACTTGTTATTTATAATAAAATTGATTAATTATGGAACACATAGATAAACCCGACCGGAAATACATTGTTACTCGTTATTACAAAATTATGAATATATTTTTACAGGTTTTTAAAAACACTTTTCCAGTTTATAAGGATATTGATCGGTACACCTTATGTTGGTAATATTTGTCATAAAACCTGGAATTACATTAGCAATAATCATCGATGACGTCTTATTGGTATGGCACCTAATCCCACCTCTTGGTTTCCAGAGGTCCGTGTTTGTCCATTTTTACCGGATTTGTATCTATGTCCTGGCCATTCTATTGATTTATATTTGGTAGTTAGGATTTTTTTTATTTTGTAACGATATATATATATATATATATATATATATATATATATATATATATATATATATATATATATATATATATATATATCTGACGTGATCGTATATCATTGCACTCAACAGACATAAACCGATAAGATTAAGGCCCACAGCCCGAAAAGCTACAAGATCAAATCGAGAGCATGGATAGAAGAGGGGGAAACCGCAAGTAATTTTTGTATGAATTGGAATGACGTAATAATATACACAAAACTATACATAAATTAGAAGCAAACGGGAAGAGGTGTATAGGGATCAAAAAAGAGATTTTGAAAGAAACCAACTCGTAAAGGAAGAAGAGCTTATTAGAATGAAACCTAAACGAAAATTTACAAAATTATGAATACTTGATTGGAATATTGTGAGTAATTTGTAGAATACATTTTTTCAGATTTAGTAACATTTAGGGTAAAAATAAATGAAAAATAACAAATCCCCATGGAATGATGGCTATACCACAAATATTTACGACAAAGTCTGAGTGGACTTAACATATGTCATTACAGGGACAATAAATGATAATGCATGTTTTTGGAATGTACATATGTGAAAATACCGCAATTATATATTATCATAATATGTCCTATACTGGAACTCGAAAATTCTCAGGTCCGTTAGTGCTTATTAATTTTCAAACAAGCATTTGAATAAGTGGCATGGGCATTTTGCATACAACATTAAAATTCTTAGAGAAAAAATAATACAGTGGATAAAATTTTCAAATGCTGATAGGAAGGCTTTCATTCAGAACAGACAGATATTAAAAGATATCTAAAGCGCTTTTGAAGAATATAAAGGAAGCAGTTGTCAAGTGAAGTAGTCATTATAAAGAGTACATTTTAGATAGTTTATCACCCAAAGATATTGGTATTTCAGTCACCCATGTTTGGATCCAGATTTCTGACGATGTGTAATACAAACCAAAGTGTCAGTAATAATAATATATCTGTATGTGTGTTAATTAATTTCCATATCTAATCTTGATATTTGTTCAATATGTATAGGTTATTGACTCCGAGTTCTTGTCCGCGCCAAGAACGAGGGCGATAATATTTCGAGATATACAGTCAATAACATTTTCATCATATATCCTCATCAATGTTCATAACAAAAAATCTTAATTGATTAACAATAACATCAAACACCCAACAGCGAACACCCAAAGACTCGGTGATAGTGTGAATCTAAACAGCCTTTATATTTCATATTTTATTCATAACATGACCTCAAACCGGTCCCGGGCGAATAAGGAATAATATTGCATCTAAGTAAATGGAAAACGAAAGTAGGGTATATAATAATTTTATTTTTGCGGGGTAATCTAAGTTTTTTGTATTGCCTATCGGACAACCTAACATTTGTAAGTAATTATTTTAATTATCTTAAGCTGAAAAAGACTTTCTAGGACCAAAGCAAATGCTTAAGATGTTTGTTTCTGTCAATGTGACTTCATCATGAAATTTGAAATTTAGATTGAAATTTAAACGAAGGCATCCATTTAAGTATATTAAGTAATCTGCTGGTAGCGAATTCCCAGGTACTGGGTTTACATATATGTCGAGACCCAAACGATTTTTGCCAAAACGAATGATCAAAACGATCATTTCTGTCAATACGTCTTCATCTGTTTAGCTTTAATCTCAAGTATCACACAAGGCCAAAAAATAACACAAATGCAATCCAAAATCCGTCTGAGAGGAACAACTGTACATATATGACGATTCTAGCTTTTAAGGAGTTTGGAATATAAATGAAGCTCCCTAATGATTTTTATTTATAAAGAGTATATTTTAGAGAGTTCATAATCCAGATATACACAGATGATCTTACATGAGTGTTCATGTAATATTAAATTTATCAAACGAGTACATTAATTTGTATGAAACGAGCCTTTGGTGAGTTTTATATGGAATTGATAAACGCGTTTAATAAATTCACCGTTACATGAACATAAATGTTAGATTCTATTTATTATATAACTTCAAGAACATGACTACATAATTGTTCTCAATGGACAATACTTCATCCGTAGGCCGATAAGGCGATGACTAGGAAATGACGCAAGAAATGACGAAACTAATGTTTAATATCTATTTGCTTTGAATTAAAGCCGTCCTATCAGTATTTGAAACTTTTTCAACTTTATTACATTTTTCTCCAAAACTTTCAATATTTTATACCAAAAATACTATGTCATTGAATCAAATGCTTGTTTGTAAATCAAGAAGTACTAACAGACCTGGAATTTTTCAAGTTCCAGTCTAGGACATATTAAGATCCTATATATAATTGCGGTATTTTCACATTAGTAAATTCCAAACACATCTACTATCATTTATTGTCCCTGAAATGACATTTTTTTCATTTCTTTTATAACCTCAAATGTTATTAAATCTAAAAAGTACACTATATATTACTCACAATGTTTCAATCAAGTTTAGGTGTTTCACAATTTTGAAGTTTCATAAAGGTTTAATTCAAATAAGCTCTTCAGTTTTGCTCGAGTAGGTTTCTTTCAAACTTTATTTACTGGTTTCGTCCCTTCTTCTTTAATTTATGCATAGTTATTATTTTCAATTCACAAAGATATTAAGTAGGGGTTTCCCCTCTTCTATCCTCTCATGCGTTAGGTCTCATAATATAGCCTTTTGTAATTTTTTTATTTGTTTCTAATGTATAAAAAATCTCAGACATTAAACTATAAATTCAAAGAATGTCTAGGACATAGATAAAAATCCGGTAAAAATGGACAAACACGGACCTCTGGAAACCAAGAGGTGGGATCAGGTGCCATGGTGGAGTACGCATCCTGTGTCGACCGGTCACACCCGCCTTGAGTCCACAGTCAAGTCCAATGAAATACGTTAGGAGTGTATCTTTGTCACAATTGGTACAGACGTCTCAACAATCGCCAACGAAAAGACAACTCAACATTTCACCTAGTGAAACAGATTAATCGCAAGCAAGATTATTATACCGACCGTAAAATTTGCGGAACGTTGACATTAAACGCGGTTTTCGATATCCTTGTGTCAATAATTTGTCAGTGAGTAGTTTACCTCTGTATATGAAATCTTCATATGTTGTACACACCCTGGCATATCGGATTCATTTGTGAAATATAAACTCCATATGTGGGTGACTGAGGGATATTACTACTTAAATGTGGAAAATTTAAGATGGGAAAGCCGAAATCGTCGCGTTTGTCGTAAAGCTTAGTTGCTAATTTGCCGTCTTTGTCTATATTAAGTAAAATGTCCAAGTATGAAGCCTGTGTGATTTTGTTGTATCTTTAATTTCTAGATATATAGTTCTCTGGGATATATCGCATTGACATATGTATGAAAGTTGTCATTATTAATTGACAAAACGTCGTCAATACATCTAAATGTCAAATCAAAGGACACTGGTAACTTTTTCTTCTTTTGATTCAGCAATTTCTGAATGAAGTCTGCTTTGTATCAATAAAGGTACAGGTCGGCCAATAAAGGGACACAATTAGTTCCCATAGAAATGCCGACAGTTTGTTGAAAGCCACGTCTCCGAACATTACAAATATATGGTCTATTAGAAATTCCAGCATGTTTTTATATCAACTTCAGTGTATTTGTGTGTGGAATCAGCGTGGTGTTGGACAAACTAAGTATCATGATAACCAGTCACTAGATATTTAAATTTTCTGGTACCACCATTAGTGAAAAAACAGTTGTCTATGATGCTAAAAAGTCTAGTTTTTAATTTGTTATGTCTAATAGTTGTGTAAAGAGTAGAGAAGTCATAAGGTTTGATACTGTGAATTCGAGAAAAATTGTGTGCCTTAAAATTTTCTAAAAGCTGTTTAGATTTTTTTAGTATCCACATCTGATTTACACCGCTTCTGCAATAAGCAACTGTACAGTATTGTTGAAATTTCTCCTTAACGGCTGTCAATATCTTGGTAAGGAGTAAAGATAAAGGTTTGGTAGAACATTTGCTGGATCTGGCTATGTATCTTTGCTTATATGGGGTTTTATGAAGTTTAGGCTTATTATGTAGCGGTACTTGTATTCTTTACTTGCACATCTGTTTATCATGGGTTAGTTTTGGCCTTTTACTTGCACATCTGTTTATCATGGGTTAGTTTTGGCCTTTTACTTGCACATCTGTTTATCATGGGTTAGTTTTGGCCTTTTACTTGCATATCTGTTTATCATGGGTTAGTTTTGGCCTTTTACTTGCACATCTGTTTATCATGGGTTAGTTTTGGCCTTTTACTTGCACATCTGTTTATCATGGGTTAGTTTTGGCCTTTTACTTGCACATCTGTTTATCATGGGTTAGTTTTGGCCTTTTACTTGCACATCTGTTTATCATGGGTTAGTTTTGGCCCTTTACTTGCACATCTGTTTATCATGGGATAGTTTTGGCCCTTTACTTGCACAACTGTTTATCATGGGTTAGTTTTGGCCCTTTTCTTGCACATCTGTTTATCATGGGATAGTTTTGGCCTTTTTCTTGCACAACTGTTTATCATGGGTTAGTTTTGGCCTTTTTCTTGCACAACTGTTTATCATGGGTTAGTTTTGACCTTGTGTAATACTTTGGATTAGAACTGATGAAATCAAATCGACAGAAACGATCGCATCGAGCGTTTGTTTTGACCAACGTTTTGCAAAAACTGTAACTTTGGTATAAAATTATTTATAATATCTGACAACCACTGTGTCTCTGTCACTACGTCGGTTCCAGGAAGTAAACATAAATACTAAATGCATTCTAGCCGCGCAAAGACCAGATTAAAAACCATTCTAAATATTTTACATCAAGCACTTATGTAGGATTTTTGTGTAGAATGTACATTGGTAAATATATATTTATGATCTTATGTCCGTTAATGAAACGTGAAAAATTCTGAGTCAGTTAGTAAATACTGATTTTGGACAAAATCCAAAACATTTCAGTGACTTTGTGTTTTTTATACTAAATACATGTATTACAAATCTTTGAACAAAATGTAATAAAGTGGATACAAATTTCAAATACTGATATGAAGACTTTAATTCAGAACAGATAGATACTATAAACATACTACCAAAGTTATAATGCTCAAGACGATATCGTTTCTGTCAATTAGACTTCATCAGTTGAGCTGCAATTTAAAAAGTATGTGTATTTTCTAAAGAGAAAGTGGTATTATACAAGGCCAAATAATATCTCTAAAAGTATAGCCGAAATCCGTCTAAGAGTAACCACTGTAAAAATTGACTATCTTAGCTTTAGAAATTTTTTTTAATTTTAATGATGTTAACAGTGCCAAATATTACTTTAGTATAAGATGAACAGCTGGTACCGAAATACCAGGTACTAGGTTTATGTATACCCTAAAGGACACAGACGGTCCACCAGCAGTGGCAACGACCTAGTGGTTATAAATATTATAAACATACTACCAAAGTTATAATGCTCAAGACGATATCGTTTCTGTCAATTAGACTTCATCAGTTGAGCTGCAATTTAAAAGTTATGTGTATTTTCTAAAGAGAAAGTGGTATTATACAAGGCCAAATAATATCTCTAAAAGTAAAGCCGAAATCCGTCTAAGAGTAACCACTGTAAAAAATGACTATCTTAGCTTTAGAAAAAAAATGAATTTAAATGATGTTAAGAGTGCTAAATATTACTTTAGTAAAAGATGAACAGCTGGTACCGAAATACCAGGTACTAGGTTTATGTATACCCTCGGGGACTCAAACGGTCCACCAGCAGTGGCAACGACCAGAAATTCTTGCCAATTTTAATTAAAATGATGTCAATATAAAGTGTATAAGTGTTAATGAAAAAATATGAATTTTCCAAATTACAGAAGTCACAGCGTTCATACATGATCGTTCTAGAAAGTCATTTCAGCTTAAGATACTATAATTATTACTTATAAATGTCAGGTCGTTGAACTAGCAATAAACAAAACTTCGATTATCTGTTTGCAAAAATATTAAATACTTAACAAAGATTAAGACCGACTTTATTAAAATATGAAAAATAATACAGGTACATAATTATTACTGACAATTTGATTTGTAGTAGACATAGTCATAAGTCTGGATACAACCAGAGAGACCGAAATACCAATATCTCTTGGTAATAAACCGTCTAAGATATTTTCTTTATAATGACTAATTTATTGGAGAGCTTCCTTTATATTCCAACCTTCTCAAAAGTACTTTAGATGACTGTTAATATATATTTGTTCTGAATGAAAGCCTTCATATAAGTATTTCAAATTTCTATCCACTTTATTATATTTGGTAATAAACTGTCTAAGATATTCTCTTTATAATGAGTTATTAACTAGAGAACTTCCTGTATATTCCAACCGCTTCTAAAGCACTTTACATTAGAGCTAAACTGATGATCGACGACAATTGTCTTGAGCATTTGTTTTAGCCATTTTTTTGCAAAAACTATAAATTTGGTATCATATTATAACTTTGGTATTATGTTTATAATATATATAATTGACAACCACTGTGTCATTTCCACTGCTCGTAGACAGTGTGGGTCCCTGGATGTATAGAAAAATTAAGTACCCGGGATTTCGATACCAGTTGATCATTATATACTAAATACCTCCAATGGATAGATTCGTTTCAATTCAATCTGAATTTCCAATTTTATAATGGTGTCTTATTGACAGAAACGATCACCATGTGCATTCGTTTCGGTCCACTTTTTGCCAAACCATAGCTCTGGTATTACATAATTTATATATATATATATATATATATATATATATATATATATATATATATATATATATATATATATATATATATATATATATATATATATATTCGCAAAAACTGGGAAATCATGCGGACAGTTTGTTGAAAGACCACTTGTCCGAACATTACAAATACATGTATAGTGTATATTAGAAAACCCACCATCTGTTTTATCATTGTTTATGTGTAGAATCAGAGTGGTGTCGGACAAAATAGTATCCACATCTGATTTACACCGCTTCTGGAATAAGCAACTGTACAGTATTGCTGAAGTTTCTCCTTAACGGCTGTCAGTATCTTGGTAAGGAGTAGATGGATTCTGCTATGTACCTCTGCTTATATGAGTTTAGGTATGTAATATAAATATAGTAACTCAAAATCAGTATCGGTTGGAGGTACATCAAATGAGCGTAATACGGGGACGTGATTTTGAAGGATCTCGTCCTTTGAAAATGAACCACATGTACATGTAGGATTACCAGAATTCGTATTAAACCTTAGTTTTTGTAATAAATAATTATTGTAATTTGCCTTACAAATAAAAACTATATAATCTGAGGTTTTGCCTGCTTGGACCAGTACATATTGATCATGTAATCTATTTGGCTTAGTTACTACTTCTGGAACCAAATACAGAGGGATAACGTGTTTTCATAGTTCCTTTCAGTTTTCGAATACGATCAACCATCATGTAGCATTAAGCCGTTGAGACAAAGTCACAGGGTCACACGTCTTCATGTTTGGCCTCTGGCATAATTTTCGACAGAATTCATAACTAAACTGAAATTTTGACGCCAATTAAATGAACGGGCTTTGCGGTATTTAGGACCTCTTAAAATAAGATTTTTGAGGTTTTCATTTTCAACAATAGAAATGTTGCCGGTAATGACATGCCCGATAGGATTATATTTGAAGGTTGAGGATGCACATGAATGTGTGACGGAAGTGTGTAGAAGAAGCGTAAGGTGTCAATCAAATATGTCAAGATTATTAATAATTATCGAATTAAGAATTGTACTGCAGTACAAGTCAAAATTTGATCACATTCCATCTTTATGTTTATTTTTTACTTTTTGTATTAAGTGATAAAACATTATTAAATATACAAATCATTGCATTTATGTAGTTGAAGTATGTCTATGATAACCGGAACATTTCTGCTTAATCAGAAAAAAATATAACTGAACATACGAACACGCCCGGACATTCTACATCCTGAAACTGGCCAATATTTGCAGAAGTATGTCTAAAATAAGTGGGTTTTAAGGATTGTTTTTCAATCGTTATATTTATATATTACCATATTTTATATATTACCATATTTCTATAACTGCAGTCTCCTGGATCCCGTCATTGACTTTGTAGAGGATGTTTTTTATTACGTAACAACTCATTAACTGTCTGGCATGAAAAGTAGTTTTCTTTTCTGCCCAGAATTATACTAAATACGATTAAGATTTATTTTCTTTTTTTCAAATCATTTTTAAAAGAAACTAGTGATATGAAAAATCTTGAATACTTATTCTCAGACTTAGCTCGTGGTCATTAATAACGACCGACTGAGGGTTAAATGTATTAGAAGTGAATTGCTCTCTCCTTGTAAATGCCAGCGAAAATGTGATTGGAGACATACTGTTTCACAACGAATTTTCTGAATTTCCGTTTGAATTATGTAGTTTTATCGGAGGAATATACCACAGATAAATTGAGTGAGACTTAAGATTTAACATTCTACACCAATCAGTTGGGCAATGCAGAGATTTGTTCAAGTTTAAGTATGAATATTTTAATACATGCAAACAAAATGAAATGATATAACGCCTACTTTGATTTATCAAGTAACTAGGCCAATATAAAGTGACATCAGATTGTTTAAACTTTTAAATTGTTACGAGTTGATGGAACATCAACGCAGTTATGTTATGCCAAGTTGTTTATTGGGGACAAGTCAAAGTACATTTTATAACAGATTATATTGACGCACGGTTTGTGTTGTATGCTTGACACAAATGATTTACACGTGTGTCTACACACATTCTTGTATCATCTTAGTTGTTATTACATCGGAGAGTTTGATTAACGCTGCGTCTAAGGATCGATGGCTGTTTAGTACTTGTGGAAGACGCCCCAATTGACAGGAGGTAGTGGAGGAGATCAAATAACGGGTTGAGATTTTGTCCAATATGGAGTTATTGGGTGTAAATATTTGTCTGATGAAATGTTACCTTTTTATGAATTGTTGGAACTATTAAAATAGCCTTTCCTAGTAAAACGTTTTGAATATAAATTTCATAAGTAATTCATTGAGATTTAAATAACCAGTGCAGTGGTTACATAATAAATACAAGTGCATGTCATGTCAGGGCGACAAGCATTACACAGTCAACGTGTATACAGCAGCATGACGCGTATGAATATAATGGTATAACAATGCTCCACTAATTTCTATAAATTCTATTTCAGGATATATTTTGTTCAATATTTTACATCCGTTTATTTATCTTTGTCAATACTTCCATACTTTGTGTTTCAATACAAAGCACTACATTTTCAGTAGCGTAGAAGTTATTTGTGTAATTAACGTATCGTTTGGGCAAAAGAGCGGGGACTATGTCTTACTCTTTGAGATCGATAATATTAACAAAAACATGCACACGTGTGCGACACTAAATAATATCGAATGAATTCCTTTATCTTATATGTATTGTTATTTATTTTAACATCTGCACAATTTTCATGAAACATAATTGATAAGCTTATAATTTCAAAACAAAACGTTACATTCTCCTGTGAATTGTTCTTCACAAACGTATGAATAAAAGATAAAAAATTGTCACAAATTATCAACCGGAATTTGCAGTCAAACGGGAGCATATCTCCTCTCAGATATCAGTGTGTTGAAGTTGTCTTTCATGCTCCGATGAGAGGAGATTATTTGTAAGACTCTGTTTGTAAGACTCACTATATTTAAGAAAATTGATAAATTGCAAATTGCAGTTATTCGATGTTCAACCATTTTCAGTTTAATGCATCACCTTGTATCCAGGGAAGATGAAGATTAATTCATATCATTTCCTCTAACAGATGCCTTGACATAAATACTTAATTACAGAACTCATAAGTCGTCTATGAATAATAATTTTTCATTATAATTTTCAACGTAGAAGAGTTAATAGATTTATAATGATTATTCGCCTTTGCGTGTAATTTACTGATGATTCATGAAGGAGAAAAACGATTATCAAAATTACATCTATTTTTTTATTGGTCAAAATTATCAAGTCTATACATCTTACAGAAGTATCAAGGATACAAGAAGAATAAAATAATATTAATGAAATACGCATGTATTCTTATATTTCATTCAATTGCAGAAACCTGTTAGATTAACAACAAAAATCAACATAATTATATCATTTTATTGATGACCAAGCGTTTTTCTTTATCCCTATTATAATTTATAGTCATGAAAATTCCTTCATCAGATGCCATTAGGGAGGTGTATTTTATCGATCTAGTCAACCCCAGGTACTGACTTAAAAGTTAAGATTGACCCAAAATCATCATGATTATAGTCGTAGAAATGTGATTGAAGAATTCTATCTTACTGGCTTCTTAGAATATTTAGATTTGATTTTTGAATAGTTATACGCCACACAACATTTTTTCAGTTATATGGTTGTTGCAAGTTTTAAATGGTGTAGGAGAGAACCCGATTACGGTGTACTAGGTAAGAGATTATCGGTCTCCCGTAATTAAGCTGGAAAACTTTCACAAAAATCCGATTAGTATCCACTGGGGCTCGATCTTGCGCTTACCAGAAGTGAGAGACTCGGCAATTAAGATATTTATTTAATTTAATCATCACTGAATTATCTTTAATTGTAATTTCTTTTTGTTCAAAAAGGAGAAGGAAGGAAGGTTTTGTTTGTGTTTAAAAGTAAGTCGAGAAATTGCTTTTTCAGTATTGAAACCCAATAATCTTTATTTGACACCTATGTTACCAGTACCTTATGGATGTGATTTATCGTGGTTTCATGAAGCACAAGATATTGAAAAAGTCAAAATCTGTAAACAGATTATTGAATGCCATTAAATAAGTGTAACAAATTAATATATAATTTGAACAATAAAAATACTTTTAACCCTAATAGAGCAGTAGCTGTGTTACCCCCAAAATATTTATATTTATATTCATATTTCAATAACAAATAGGAGTTTTACACAGGCATAAAAATCTTAATTTCCCATATACTTTGTGAAAATAAGATTAAGTCAAATGTGGTATTCTTATACAAATAGTAAGGCTTAGTTTAACAATTGCATGTGAAAAAGGTGACAAACCTGGGTTTCTCGAGCAGTTTTCATAATTCTGCCTGTGTATGTCTCTTTTCTGTTATCAAATACTAGGCTATCAATCTAAGTATAAAAAGGAGAGTTTTTTTATAAAACTAGAGAACTGGGAATATGCATATGCTGTATCAAGTTAAAATCGAAAACTGAAGATTGCATATTACAGAATTATTAACGATATATAAAAGATATAGAACATGTTGGAATAAGAATATCAAGGAGGAATAGGATTTATTCAGTTTGTCTAATTACTGGATAATGGATTTTATGTATAAAAATACATTTACTGTTATGGAAAATATATGTTTCGATGTATGTAAGCAAAAGATAAATATTGTATTGATAAGTTGTTTCAATATTATTTATTTTATTTGCCTGAGCTAAAAACTAAGCACATAGCTGGAAAGGCACCCTGGGTGGAATATAAAAATCCAGTACCTATAGAGCACACCATTCTACGAATTGTCTACGGTTGAAAATAAAACGTAGAACCGTGCGTTTTAACTGCATTTAATTCGATATAGAATTAATTTTAAAGATAAACAATTGATGATTTTGTAATACAAATATTACAGTTTAACTTGAAATTTAATCTATCTTGTATAATAAAACCATTTTGTTAATATTTAATGTAATGTATAATGCTTTAGATCATTCCATGTTATTTTTTATGTTTAGCATCCACCTTAAATTCAAATACCTATCTTTCTATCAGGAAAAATACAAGACGACAGAAAAAAACAAGACATTCTCATTAGAACAAATACAATGTATGTTAAATATGCTAACAAATGAAAAGCAAAACTAAACTTATAAAACCATATTTTAGGCACATACTAATGAATAACCTATTAAATGTTAGTTTTCACAATGATAAAAATAAATGATCATGTTTAACTGTTCATTTTAGGGTGATCTTAGATCCTTAGATATTTGTCTTTTTCTGTTTTATGATCTCAATACCTATCTATCAGCGGACGCTAAACAGAGAAAAAACTTGAAATGGTCTTTAATTATATAGTTGATAGTTAATATATAAATGACAGTGAATAAAAACCCTGACACTGATGCACATTATTGTGTAATTCCATAATTCCATAATCCATGAAAATAATTACATTTTCATTTAACCCTCTCACCCCTGATTATCTAAGTGATATGATCTTTTCTATTGTTTAAGACTAGTCTATTATGATCTGTAGGGTTTAAAGTGTCAAGCATTGGTTTTGTTTTTGCAAATTATTAATGTGTGAATGAAATTGCTCATGGAAAACATTGTGTGTGATGTTTCGCATAAAAAACATCCTCATATTTATATTTTCTTGCGTTGTACCACTCATCCAAATGATCTCCCTTGTGGTGCCGATATTTCTAGTTGAAAACTTTTATTTGGGGAGTAATAGGTATGGAAGAGTCTACACTTGTTGTCGATCAAGAAATAGTCCCCTGTTAAGACAGATGTTTGTTGATTTTTGCAGGAAAAACAAATTATTATAGAATAGTTTAAATACAAAATTTATATTCCAATGTATTTGGACTGCTTGATTTATATTAGATCTGATAACGTAATCATGTGTTTTTATCAAATGCGGAATGTTATTCTTTAGAAGTGAAACGGTTGACCTGGCCGTCATAGTATGAAAGAAGGCGTGTTTTGATGACAAATATCTTGATAAACATCATTTTGTTGGTTACCTTCTTTCAACAGTGCATTATGTGGAAATACACTCAAGGCCTACTACAAGAAATACTGCGTTCTCTCTTCTTACGAAAACATGCCTTCTCTTGAGACGTGGGCACGCTCATCTGACATTTTTAAACATTTCCTTTCCTGACATCAGTGGTAAGTTGAGATCTCCGTACCTGTTCAAGACCGTTTGGGATTCGCAATTGTTTTTTTCGTGCTACATCTAATTTTTCGTATTCCAATGTCAATCAGTACTTCTCCAAAATACTTATGAATAGTAAAGGGGGTTTGTGGAATGTGTATTAGTCCGCTTGTGTCACGTGATAGATCTCGCGTTCATCGGGGTATGCATTGCACAGCTTTCACACAGGGGAAACGCATTTGAATTTTTTAATATTATTTATTTAACACAATTCTCTTATACATTGCTGATTATGGTACTTCATTGGTTTTTGTCCAACGCACGCAACGAGATTTAATGCAATTGTCTTTTCAAAATAGAAAACACAACAGGTGGTCTCATACATGACCAAAATAACCAAAATGTTTTCCTAACGAATCGATTTAAAATGGGTAGTTTAAAATAAAAAAACAGAAGATATGGAGATTTACTGTAAGTAATTGCAAGTTTTATTTTATACTTCAATATCCTTTAGTTTGAACTGTATTTCATTTTGAAAATGTAAAACACATCAGCTATGATTATATAATTGCTTATCAATGGGTATCTGAAAGCAAAAGCGAAGCCCGCTCCTTTAATTGGCGACAGAATTTCAGTTTAGTTATTAATTCTATCGAAGATTATGCCAGACGATGGGCTAAACATGTAGACGTAGAACCAGACACTTTGTCTCAATGGCTGAAAGCTATTCAATGGTTGATTAAATATCGTATTCGAAAACTTAAAGGAACTATGAAAACACGTTATCCCTTTGTATTTAGTGATTCAGGAGTGGTAATCGAGATAGATAGATTACATGACCAATTATTACTGGTCCCATCAGACAAAGCCTCAAATAATATAGTTTTCATTTGTAAGGCAGATTACTATAATTGTTTATTAGAAGAACTGGGGTTTATAACGAATTCTGGTAATCCTACATACACACGTAGCCCACATTCAAAGGACGAAATCCTTCAAAATCACGTGTCAGTATTATGTTCTTATGATGTATCTACATCATTATAAGCTGCCCTATTTATATTGGATACCTAAACTTCACAAAACCTCACTTAAGCAGAGGTGCGTAACAGGATGCAGCAAATGTTCTTCCGGACCTTTATCTTTACCCTTTACCAAGAAACTGACCGCCGTTAAGGAGAAACTTCAACAATACTGTACAGTTGCTTACTCCAGAAGTGATGCAAATCAGATGTGGATGCTTAAAAATTCTAAACAGCTTTTAGAAAATTTGAAGGCACACATTTTTTCTCAGATTCCACATAAGATATTAAAAGAGAGACTTTTAGCATCAAAGACCAATATATATATCCAACACCACTCTGATTCTACACATAAATACACTGAAGCTGATATAAAAAAAGATACTGGAAATTCTAAAAGACAATATATTTGTAATGTTCGGAGACGTGGTCTTTCAGCAAACTGTCGGCATTCCTATGGGAACCAATTGTTCTCCTTTATTGCCTGACATGTTCCTTTATTCATAAGAAACAGACTTCATTCCAAAACTGGTGTATTAAAAGAGGGAAAAGCTAGCGGTGTCCTTTGATTTGACATTTAGATATATTGACGACATTTTGTTAATTAATAATGACAATTTTAATTCGTTTGCCTATGCGATATATTCCAGCGAACTAGAAATTAAAGATACAACAAAATCAAGCACACACACTTCATATTTAGACATTTTACTTACTACAAACAGAGACGGAAAATTAACTAAGCTATACGACAAATGCGACGATTTCGGCTTTCCCGTCGTACAATTTCTACATTTAAGTAGTAATATCCCACAGTCACCCGCACATGGATTTTATATTTCACAAATGATCCGATATGCCAGCGTGTGTTCAACATATGAACATTTCATATAAACCTGTAAACTACTCACTTACAAATTATTGACACAGGGATATCGAAAACAGCGTTTGATGTCAAACTTCCGAAAATTTTATGGTCGGTGTAATAATCTTGTTTGCGATTACTCTGTCAATAAGTGTAATGTTGAGTTATCTGTTCGATGGCGGTTGGTGAGACGTATGTACCAATTATGACGAGGATGCTTCTCCCACGTATTTCATTTTGAATTGACTGTGGACTCACGGTGGGTATGACCGGTCGGCTTACTCCTCTATGGCACCTGATCTGTTTTTGAAATATTTATTATAAATAAATTAATTTTGGTCGGTGAATTTTCTGTTAATGAAGTGGGGTTTTCTATAAATTGCTGAAAATCAATATTTATCTTATCTATCTACGTCTACACATCTATATATTTCTATATTTAGATTATGTGGACTTTTACAGGTCAAAGTTGAAGGGAAAGATCTGAAGTTAAAACTATTCAGATATTACTCGATTAACCAATTCATCTGGGTATAAGAATAAATCGATAATTTCGAGTTCGATTTTAACTATCTCCTCCATTTTTAATAAATTATCTTAAACACTACGAGATATAAGCGGCCTTTATCACATCAGGCAACAAACCACCTATCAGCATTTTATAAAATTTGTTGTTTATGTGCCGTAGTCCCGTAGGCTACATATACGTAAACAAAATATAACTTTCAATTTCAGTTAAAGGATATTGCGATACATTATTCATATAAACAAAGAAAAGCATTTAATTATTTTTTTGTGACAATTGTTCTCCTAGTTGCTAAATTGCGTATATCAATTTTAATTTCTTACCGATACGAAAATATGACTTCTTTATCAATATGTTTCTCATTTTACATAACATACAAGATAATGTTTGCTATTTTACACATTTCTGACCGATCAGACTCTTACAATTTTCTGGTTTTGTTAATGTTCCCTTCATATGCACTCAGGTAATATTTGTGGCATAAAATATATCGCGTACCTGCATTTCCATGCACAATATCAGCATTCTGCATGCATCATATATGAGACCAGTGATTTAAAAAATATTCCAAGTTCGAGGTAAAGCTATAAGTGCCGCGAAAAGTAACGTTTGGAATTGTATATGTTTAACATGTGCACGGATATGCAATCCACAATTATCACTTGACGCTTATGTCACCGATAAATATAAAGTTTATCACCAAAAATAGGTCTTGAAAATATTTCATTGCGATTGATAAAAGCAACATATGGTTGTTTTCTCGACCAACAAGTATCCGATGAAACGAGTGAGAATGTGTTGGTAGTTCTACCAGGTAGCGGTTATTATTGAAATCCTTTTACTAAGCCAATACCACGTTGACTCTGCTGAGAAGGTATCTCCCTCAACAAAATTCATGTAAGTTTTGAAAGTAGGTTCCAACGTAATTGTTCGTGTACTAATTCTTTTATCGTAACGATGGCCCTGGTCACCAAATAAAAATGAATGAATGGATAGCCCATTAGAATAGTACGACAAATTAGATTTAAATGGTCTCAACATGAATTACAAATCCAAACGGTATAGGACCAGGTGCCCGGAAGGAGTCAACGCCCTCCGCTAGCATGCCCAACCCGTCGTAAAAGTTCCATGGAAACCTCTTGATTTCGATGAAAAGTTCAATATAAGAACGGTCATTTAAAATCATTTATTATTTTTTCTGGTAGCATAACCATTATCATGATGGAGGTTTTAACCTTATCAAAACTGCAGACTTGTCATAAATCATAGAAAGAGCATACCATTAAGATATTCAGGGGTGAAAGGGTTAATGCGTGAACAGAAATATTACACTCTGAATTTCCTTGAAAAAAAAATTACGATTAATTGCATTATGTTTTTGACAAAGTAAAATAAAATAGATGTCGGGATATCCAGTCTATGGAACCAATTTCTTGACTTAAGAGATGTTGCTTAAATATCCAGACCGTTCATACTCATTGGTAAATAATTTATATACATGTATACTAAAAATATGAATGACCACATTTCTAAAAAAATGAATATGTTAACACATATATTACAAGACAAAATTAATAACTAAATATTCAATATCCGTATTCTTATGTATCAAATAAATAAATAATTATACACGTAGGAAATCTAAATCGCAAACTCTGAGTACATCAATCCAAATTGATGTTATTTTAATGTGTTAAATGCGTATAGTTTTTTTTATTCTTTCAATTGATCAAAATTTACACCAAGGAGATATTAAATAGCCATATTGTAAATATGATTCCAAACTGATTAAAGTTTAATATATTTTTATATATAAACTTTCTTTTTTCTCAATTATACCTTTTTGTAAAATCTTATTTATCCAGGAAACCTAAGTATTAATCTGTTATTTAACCCGAATAATCCATTCGTTATATTTTCCTCACTTCGATCACTACATTAATTATGGAGGCCCCTGAACGTAAGAGGGCGCTTTAATTATTCGAGTCGATTTTTTTTTCAAATTTATTGTCCTCCTAACAAAATTTTATTATTTTATTTTAGAATAAAATTTTGTATTATGACATTAATATAGTCCTAGATGTAATACAAAATTTAATTCTAAAATGAATAATAAAATTTTGTTAGGAGGACACTACGTATTGTTCAATATTATTTATTTGAGAAACCGAAATATTAATATTTTTTATTGTAGACATAGATCCAAGCTGTTGTGAACACAACTAAAACAAAATCGCGATGATTTTAAGTCAAGGCAACAAATAATCCAAAGCATGTGAAAAGATTTGTGCAATACAGACACACGATATATGTTTCTGAATGTCGATAATGGTATATAAAAGATGTGTTCATTACAATTTTGTGTCAATTATTTATAAGTATTTTATTTTCTTCAATTTACTTTCATTAATCGTATATTGTTGTTCATTAATGTTTAGAGTGAATGGTGTATATCACATTTTGAATATAATAATATGAAACATTGTCATTATTCGACATATAAACTAACACAGGTAAATCCCAATTTACATGTATGTAACCAAAGGTAATTTTCTATATTTCTTAATATACACAAAATACTTGCAACTAGAAGCAATTAATCCACATATTTACATTCTCAAAAATACCTATCAGTACCTGAATTTTAAATCATATGGAATAGGTCTAATAAAATGAACTTTCCCTCTTCTGGGCGAATTGAATCAATGTCAAAATAATGATTAAAAAGCCGGGAAAATGTATAATTTTATTCATTTGTACTTAATTTTGTTATTTCAATTCAAAATTCGAATTAGTTCTGCTCTCTCTCTCTCTCTCTCTCTCTCTCTCTCTCTCTCTCTCTCTCTCTCTCTCTCTCTCTCTCTCTCTCTCTCTCTCTCTCTCTCTCTCTCTCTCGTTGGATGGCTTTTATCTGCGTTTTTACATCTGCATTACGTAACAATTTCAATTTGTTTACTTTACGTTTTCTATTTATATGGACGCCATTATTCTTTCCAATAAATTGATATGTCGCTTTCACTATCGACAAGCTTTTACGTTAATTCATACTTTGATTGATGGCGGCGCGTGTTGTAGTGTTAGTCTCACCTGCAGTCATTACAATGCAATAATTGACCACGTGCCTGTTAAGACATTACGCCTAAGTAAATAGGGAGGAGAAGTGTTGAGCTTTAGTTTTAAATTTACCCCGGAAGTAAATACATGGTTTCACTGTTTGACAAAATAATTCCGCGAAATTATACACGACTCGGTTACAGTAGTGATGACTTATTGCGTGCTTTTCTAACGTAAACATATTTGTTTTATCGATAATGTGTTCCGATTCCAATAACAATATGCTAATATCAGGACGATTATCAAACAAATACTCAGGCGCAGTTGAAAACTCTGAGGAAATATTTCAGTCAATTTTGACATCTCATCGTTTTAGTGGTTTACAAATCATGCAAATGTTCGCCAAAAAGGAAACGAATTCGTAATCGCCTTGCATTCAGTACTACACATAGACACATCAGTACATCTAATACTAAGATCTTAAATTCTGATTTCATACGAGTATTAGTGGAATACTGTCGTCGGTAAATTTAAAAAGAATTTCTGTTTTATACTAGCAGACATACCCCGAAAATCCCATCTTATTATATTTTCTTTTAAATGTAGTCACTATATCAATTAATATGGTCTTGTTTATATTTAGATTTAATATCTCGTGAAAATTCATACTTGTCATTATCAATATAAAGAAGAGTAGTCTAGTTATAAGAGTTTTAAAGGACACAGAATGATGTTCCAAAAAGGTGCATGAAATAATTGAATATACAACCGGGCATATGCATATCAAACAATAATGCTAATTTTCTTTAATATTATTTATATATTTCAGACTGCCAAATTACATTAGTATCTCTGGAATCACAATATATATATATATATATATATATATATATATATATATATATATATATATATATATATATTATATATATATATATATATATATATATATATATATATATATATATATACATATATTAAAATATAAGTATAAATTATAAATATATAAATCAAAGCATTAAGTACCAGGAGATTCAGGAGAAAGTGTATTGTGTTAGTGGACAGAAAATCCAGATGTGAAATCAGGTGCGACAGAACTGTAAACATCCACTGTGATCCTAAAGCAATTTTAAAGTCATTCATATACAGTTGACAGAAAATACAAGACTTTACAAATGTTAATATTATACATTGATTAATATGAATTAAAAATATTAAATATTTTATTTCAAGGCTACCTTTATGTAAAATAATGACGTCATGTCCCATCTAGATTGCGACATCAAATCGTAGCAATATATTAATCATTACAACAGTCAGTATAAATATATATAAAGAAATGTAGTCAAAATATCTACATCTATGTGTGATTGTACACAGAGGAAATTTGCACTTAATGAACTAAGTAATCACTACAGATAGCTTATGTCAGATGCAATGAACTTAAGTACATTTATGATGAGTCAAAGGCTACGTAACAAAACAAAATAAAAATCAAAGTAATAATAGCCCATTGATATATATAAATGTTTACTTTTACATTGTTGATATTTCTACAAATAAGGTGAAATACACAGAATGCTAACAATAGTATCCAAAGTACCGTTTTCAAATTTGTTAGATCTAAATATTTGTCTATCCAATCGTTATCCAAGGTTCCGCCAAGACATTCAAATACAATTGCTTTTACATGTACATGCATTTGATAACCTAGGTCCCCATGTATACTTTTAGAGACATTCTGGTGAAATTAGATTATTATTAATTCCATTCTTACTTATATGGTCATTTACTTATGTCAAAAAATACGATCTCAGAAAATATTTCTGTTAATATTTCTCTTCATTTAATCTTTAATTATCTTTTCGGTAGCAGCTAGATTCTATTTCCGTAATTAACGGGAAATTTTTCGAACAGAATTGCAGGAACTCTTCGAGGTCGACAACAACAAACACGTGTACTACATAAATGGATATCGTAGTTCGATTTATCTTCTGTAAAAATTATTCATAAAACATAATTGATAAATTGACAAAGATCTATCAATTAAAAAGGACGTTGCATTCTTCTGGGACTTTTTTAGCGTATTTATAAAAGTAAACAAATTAATTATCACAAAATTTCAACCTAATTATGCAGTTTATGAGGGGTATATCTCGTATCAGATTTAAGTGGACTGAGGCTCTGATTAGAGATAGTTCGTAGTATTCAATATATATTGTAATTTTTCGGCAGACAGCCATCTTGGATTTGATCACAACTAAACGAAAGTGACCAATGGATAAGGGAATCTCAAAGTTCATTAGAATACAACAAAATGGATAAAATAATAAAAATGGTTCCAACATGAAGAACGATAAATTATTGCTAATCTCAATCAGGATGGAGCCTGGGGTATATCTAGGTAAGAAGCAGATCTTAAGCTCAACAAAAGTATTCGAAATAATACGAAAGGGTAAATACAGGTTATGTCCTTTTAAAATTGAAAAATACAAAATTTTGACGAAGATTATTCCTCACCTATTTCATTTCAATTTGACTGTGGACTCGCGGCGGGTGTGACCGATCAACAAGGGATGCTTACTCTTTCATGACACCTATTCCCACCTATGGGTTTCCAGAGGTCCTTGTCTGTCAAATATCACCGCATTAAAATATATATCCTGGAAATCCTAAAGATTTATACTTTGGTACCTGAGATTTTATATATTCAAATATGTTTCTATGCAAATTGAGTCAGGGGGGATAAATGAAGGAAAGGAAAAGTTGAGAAATGTAAAACAAATGAATAAAAAGATAATAATACGACGGTAAAAATTTATTTTATATTGACTGTGCACCAGACAGAAAAATCACCAGACGATAAAAGGAAAAATATAATCATATTTAAAAAAGACTCCTGTTATAATGATTATCCTCTTTATTATATCACTGATTCTCCCTTTCTAAACAATTAATATACCTTAATTGTGTGGCTTTTAAAACTAAGATGAGAAAGGAATTATTATAAAAGACAGTATGAAACATATGACTCAAAGTAATTAAATATACAGTACCCCCATCGTGTACCCCAGTTACTAAGTGAATATTGGTTGTCAGCAGCTGAACACAGTGGCATCATTTATCAGCCAATAATAGTCTGTGACAAATATCTATTTAACGATTCCAAGCGACAAATTCGTGTTTGAACGGTTTATGTTCTTCATTGTCCAAACGGTTAATTAAGAACTGATAATGCTAATCGTGCTTTTACTGCTGCTTTTTAGACTTTTGACTCTATTTTCATGCAAATAGAATATTACTCGTGATATTGACAAAAAATCACTGGTGACTTATTTACTGTAGCGGATGTATCAAAGAATGCGTAACGCAACGGATGTATCAAAGAATGCTTAACTTTTATCACTCGTAAAACTATTCTGGAAGACAGGTGGAATCTCAAGTGTTTAAGATATTGCTTGTCAAGGGTAAAACTGCGAGTAGAAATAATATATTCCTGGTCCTCAACCTTGCTCTGTGTTCAAACTCTCTCTCTCTCTCTCTCTCTCTCTCTCTCTCTCTCTCTCTCTCTCTCTCTCTCTCTCTCTCTCTCTCTCTCTCTCTCTCTCTCTCTCTCTCTCTCTCTCTCTGTCTCTCTTCTTGTTAGTAAGAAGATAAAATGTTGTCTGTCTCTCTCTCTCTCTCTCTCTCTCTCTCTCTCTCTCTCTCTCTCTCTCTCTCTCTCTCTCTCTCTCTCTCTCTCTCTCTTCTTGTTAGTAAGAAGATAAAATGCAGCTCTTTACAGGTTTTGAGTAATAAAAGCCATAAGGTTAAAATTGCAATCAATGATACCAATAAATTTCAAATTTCATCAAAAACAGACAATGTTGACATTTTGACCAATCAGAAGCCCTGGTGTGCCAAAGACGGCAACAAAACCATTATCAATGAAATTACAATCCATTGATGCCCATAATTTCCAAATTTCATTAAAATCTGACAATGTTGAAATTTAGACCATTCAGAAGCCCAAGTTTGCTTTAGACGCAACGAAACCCATAACATTTAAATCGCAATCCTTTGATAACCGTTAATTCTAAATTCCATCAAAATCTGACAATGTTGAAATTTTTACCAATCAGAAACCTCTGTTTGCCATGATCGACAGCAATACCAATACCATTGAAATTGCAATCCCTCGATACACATAAGTTCTAAATTTCATCAAAATCGGATAATGTGGAAATTTCAACCAATCGGACGCCATTGTACACATCTGCTAACCCAAACCTATAATCATGACGTTTCATTACAGTCCGTCGAGTACTTTCAGAAAAAATGTGCCGGCTAGTTTGGACCGATTTGCGACAGACGCCATTTTTATGACGTCACATACGTAGTGCACATCTGCACAACCACACCTATCATCATATGGCGTTTCATAAGAATCCGTCGAATAAATTCCGAGAAAACGTGCAGACAAGTTCGGCACGGAAAGATAGAATAATGATAAATAACAAGGTATAGCCAGCTGTTATGAAAGTCTACCAAACCATGGTCTCACGCTCTTAATGTAACAAGTTCATCTCAGGAATATCGAAACTTAAGAGTAAAAATAAATTTTGTAACAATACCGAATTTATTTTGAGCTTCCTACATAATTTCCGTCATGATATTCTGAAATCCCATTAACACAGCATAGGGTATACCAAAGCAGTTGGACATAGTTACCATGATTTAAAACGCGCTTTTTGAGCTATCTAAATAAGATGAACACCTTTGAATCCTCTTGGACAATCAAAATTTCAAATGTTGAAATTTTGCGCTACCAAGAGCCTCAGTGTGCTATAGAAAGCAACGGAACCCATATCATTGAAATGGCAATCCCTTGATACCCATTAATTCCAAATTTAATCAAACTCTGACAATTTTGAAATTTGAACCATTCAGAAGCCTCGGTTTGCCAAGGACGATAAAAAACAATACCATTGAAATTACAATCCCTCGATACCCATAATTTCATCGAAATCGGATAATGTTAAAATTTCGACCAATCCAAAGCCTAAATTTGCCATAAACGGCAACAAAACCCAGTGAAATCGGAAACCCTTTATACCCATACATTTCAAATTCTTCAAAATCGGACTATGTCGATATTTCGACCAATCAGAAGCCTCGTTTGCCATAGACGGCAACAGAACCTTTATCATAGAAATCGCAATCCCTTAGTACCAATAAATTCCAAATATTTTCAAAATCGGACAATGTTGGCTAATCGAAAGCCTCGTATGCCATTGACGTCATCTTTTTGTGACGACACAACAAACATTATACATATCTACACACCCTAACTATAATTGCATGAACTTTCATTACAGTGCGTCAAGTAGTTTTAGAGATAAACGTACTGATAAGTTTTTTAAAAAAAAACCACAACCAATGTTTTGCCATACACGCCGTTTTTTGATAACGTCACAACTACAATAAGAAACCAAAAACCATTATATTTGTCGTAATGCTTCGTTGTTAATTTCCCGTCTGTGCCTGTAGTAAGCTAATGTTTAAGTAGGAAGCGCATGATTCTGTGGTGATTATAATTTCTAGTTCGTTGGGATATATATCACATCAGACACGTGTAAAGCCTAGGGATTTCATAGTCTCTGTTCTTGATCAACGTTCATAGATAGAAAGATTTCATTTTCTCCCCTTAGTTTATAAATGTACAAACCTTAAATGTATATTAACTGTGTTTACCTAAACAATGTTTTCAAAGTTTTCTACTTCTACAGATTGTACTTGATGTGTAATAACAAAGTAGAGCTATAAACAGGCATACAAATATTATATTTCTATATATTTTGTGAATATAACGTCAGGTCTTGAGTGATATGCATAATATATACAAATAGTTGACTTAATCAATTGCAAGTGAATAATTGCCAAAACGGTGTTCTCAAGCAATTTTTTACAAAATAAACAGGAATTTAAGATTTTCATGGCTGTGTATATCTCATTTTGTTCATGTAAATTAAAAGTAAAAGAAGCAAAGAACCATTTTTGAAAAAAAAACTCACAGCTAGTGCCCTTTAAGATTTGGTGATCTGCCTTCTCTTACTTATCTAACTTGCTAACAAACGTGATAAAAATATAAGTAATGATTACCACAGGAAAAAGATAAGAAAACAAGGAGTGTTAAATTTCAATATTTACTGAACCACATGTTACAACTTATACCACAAATGTGCAAATTACTATAAATCAACAATACATGACATAAAATAAACCCTAATTATAGACAGTTAATGAAACATCCATTTCAATATGATAACTACATGTCATGGAATCGATGTTAACTTCAAACAGATATCGTTCATATAAAACACCTCAAAAACCGGTAAAACGGATATTGACAAGAAGCATTCCCGGTAAAAATTCTATAACGAAAAATGAAAATAAACAAAATTAACAACTAGGCGGAAAGTTTATACCAAATGCTAATGATGATAAAAATATAATGTAAATGTATGAGTGGATATATAAAACCCACATGTAACTGTTTATCGTCAATTCAGAGGAAGATACTACAACTTGTTTAGATACACTGACAATATATAAATATCACAAAGTAGCAGACATATACTCGTGTCAATACATTGACATTTCATCTGCCTACTTTGAAATGGAAGTTATGAATTACACCCGAATTATCAGATATTTTTATCTATATTACTGAGCTCTCGTCAACAGAACAGTCATATTCGAAAGACTCAGGTATGTGATTTATGTTATAAAATAAAAAATATGTACCTCAGCTATGTCACTTATGGCAAACAATACGCATTGTAACTCAGGTAAGTCATATATGTCACAAAACAGTGTACCTCATATTTGTCATAAAATAATGTACCTCATATTTGTCATAAAATAATGTACCTCAGATATGTCATATAATAATGTATCTCAATTATCTTATATCTGTCACAAAATAATGTAAATCTGGCATGTCATATAATAATATATCTCTGGTACGTCATATTTGTCATAAATTAATGTACATCAGGTGTCATATATGTTATATAATAATGCATCTGTAGCATGTCATATTTGTAATGAAATAATGTATAACAGGTATATCATATAAGAATGTATCTCTAGTATGTCATATTTGTCATAAAGTAATGTACATCAGGCGTCATATATGTGCCATAAAGCAATGTATATCTAGTATGTCATATATGTCAAAAGATAATGTACCTCAGGTATGTCATATGTTAGTGTCATAAAATAATGTGTCTCAGGTGTGTCATAATTGTCATACAATAATGTGACACGAGTGTTTACACAAATATTGTCATTGATTTTCCTGAAAAAAATTACAATACAAACAATTTAATACATATTGATGTTGTCCATTATTATTTGTATTTTTCAATCTCGAGATTATGTTTATTAACAAAAATTTACATATAAATACACAGAAACCACTACAGTACTTGGTATAAAATATATTACCTTTCATAACTTCAACTTAATAATAAATGACCAAATAAATAAATAAATGAGATAACCTAATGATGTTACTGTTGATAATCATAACGGCAATTACGTTTCTAACATATACATGTAGTAAAAAACTGAGGACTAAATCAGAATGTATATCATACAAAATATTCTGTCTAAACCGGCCTACAATGAAACCAGTCGGTTTTACCAGTTTGGACAAAACCCAGGTGATACCGTGATGTTTACATAGGCAAATGTAAATCGTCATGTGATTGGTGGGAAAATATTATGAACATCAAAATCGTTCACCTTTATAGCAAAGCTTTTGGCAGGTTTTTTCATTTGTTTCTTTATTTCTAGGAATCCTAAAAAATCTAATTATGTCATCATCCTAAATACCAAATTTCTACATGTTCATTGAGAACTGGAATAACAAGTCAGATTTTGCAATTGATTTATCAATGAACTGAAATATTTTGATGTGCGCTTCATCTAGTGGCTTGTGGCTTTTTAATTTCTACGTTAATATGTTGCTTTAGAATGTACATGTATATAATTAATTATGCATGTATAAGGATATAAAATGAAAAACACATGGTCAGCATTTGCAACATAAAAATTGCAAAAAGATAATAAACAAAAATTAACTTTATATATACCTGTATGATTTGACCATGTATGCTTTCTTTCAGTATCAAAAGAAATATATTTGATAGTTTATGAAATGGAAATTAAATCTTTTTCATTTACATTCCTTGTGAAAAATTGCCATATCGTTATGATAATAATAATTTATCACTAACTAAGTACAGAAACGCATGTTCGATTTGATTGATCAGAAATAAGGCAGCATTTGTTTACATTTTGCAGAAAAATCATAATTCTTATTAACGCTATTTGTAGATTAACTATATTGATGAACAGACAATAATTGTCGTATATGTGACAACGATACCCCAATTCACTCATTGAGTTGTTAACAAGCTGACAAATCTCTAACAAAAAACAAAACGAAATAACAATATATACATATCGATTTCCGTATATACAGCACCATACACGAAGTTTGTTACCTTTTCATTTATGTATCTGTTAGTTTATTTTTTCAAAGTTTAATATAAATTTAAAATAATAAATCAAAAAATCATTTACCATTTCAATACATTTATCTTAAGAAATGTAGAGCACCTCGGTAAAATTTCAGTAAAACTTCAATATGAGATTTTAAGAATAATTTGAATATTCACAATTCTAATATAAAACTTTTCCAAAAAATAATAAAACGTTCATATTTGAGATTAGTATTGAAAATTGAATTCAATTAAATAAACTTTAAGCAGCGTTTCACAAAAGGTAGATAAATACAGAGAAGCGAGAATTTGCTTTTACCTCAAAACTTTATATCTTACACAGCAAATTATAGTCATACGATGGCATCCATTTTATGTTGGAGGGAAATAGTGGTAATAATGAACCAAGGAAAAGACAATCATGTGCCGGAAATTACCAGAAAAACCTAGTCCCGGAAGTTACCAGAAATCCACGTACCGGAAGTTACCGGACACATTTACTGATACTGTACGAGGAAGACTAACTCGCGGTGTTCTAATTCGCTATTTTCGAGGTAATGATGAATTCGTGAGTTTAGAAACAATAAAAAGTTTTAATAAAATTTTCTTTATACCCCGTAATAAATTTTTTGTCTTTTCTAGACTTCATGTTAATCTAAAATACATCCGAATTAAAAAAAAACAGCAATCGTTTTAGACGTAAGAACAAATGACAATTAAAATTCAATGATTAAAACCCATGTCCAGTACAATAACTTCAGAATCTCTCAAGATCAGCCTACATTGACTAGAGATGCGAGTTGTCATGTTTATAGTGCTCTGTTCTAAACTTTTGAGACCAAAACAAAATGAAAAGACGACACTCTTTGGCACTATTAACAACAGAAAACAAAATCATAGAATAAAGGATACGTTACATGATAATAGTTAAGACTAGATAACACTATTTGAAACAAAATTCCAATCACAAAAAGCACTATAAGTGTTTGAACAGGACAGTACAGGGGCGGAATATGCACACCGATACCATCATCATCATTATAATCATCAACATCATCATCATCATCATTATATTCATCATAATCATCATTATTATTATAATCATCATCATCATCATCATCATCATCTATGATAATATAATCCTCATCAATGTTACCGTATTTATTAATTTCTTCATCATTTCTCTCGTTTGAAGGCTAAACCTTGAATTCTTTCTACTACAGCATATAAAAAGTTTAAACATCCTCTTTCCCTTTATTACCATAAACTATGTATAGCTTAAGTTTCATTTCCAAAGACAATGACAACCATTTATTTTGAACCCGAAACTTTATTCAGGCTAACACACCCTTATTATACATGCTTTAACTAAATGTAACCTTTCTTAAATAAAACTGAATTTCCATTCCTAGTGCAAAGGCGTTAGAGTGACGACCTTTCTACAATAAAATAATAATAATACTTCCACTTTTGGCCCTGCAAATTAAGACAGAAATCAGAGCCCTCTTCCAAATACCTAATCACATGTTCAATAATACATGTATAAATAAAATTACACAAAAAGAAAACAAAAATACTTTTCAAAAACTCTTTAAAACATTGCTGTTGACTCTTTCTTCTTGACTCAAAACCTATACCATTGAGATCTCTACCATAATTAACCGATCAATTGACATAAAATTGTCGACAAAACCTATATGAACGTCATTTTTGCGTTTTGGAAGATTTTATTCAAATGACTAGTTTTAAAGGAAAAGCCATTTTCATGAAACTTTTTTCAGTCATGAACTGTATTAAAAATATTTTAAATAGTTAATTACAATGAGTTTTCGTTACCATTAAAATATGCAGGTGATTGGCATGGAAATATTCGTATAATCCACTTTCAGGAATACATTGTATATAATTCAAAATTGAAAATGTTATTCTGCGCCTATAAGGCATGGTTAATGGTATAATTAAATGTAAGATAACATGGCAAATCCCGGGATATAATTTACCCTTTTTCAGAAAGTAATGGTAATAATGATGAAAGAAGAAAATTGACATCAGATACTCATATATATCATATCAATAGTACTAACATTTCCACCTGAATTCATTTGAAAATAATTGATTTTTCCCGATTTAAATCAACAACTCATAGATGAGCTTAATATATTTATTTATCAAATAAATGATTTAATGTGTGTTTTACAATGTCTACCTTTTTAGAACTAATATCAAAAAGTGTTCAATATATTTGATCTTATGCATGGATACATCCAATAAATAAAAAATAAACAACAAAATTCTTTAACTTAAAGCTAAGAAGGAAACAAAAATGTAACTACCTCACAGTAACCCCAAAATTAAAATTTACATGTTTTAGAATGGTAATGATATAAGATGATACATACAGCCAATAAAATGATAGTTATTGTAGAATTTTGATAATTACTTAGCATCTGTTTTGAATGTTCCGGTGATGACATTTGACAGAGCGGCAAGAATTATTGAAATTCACATCTTCAACGGATTTTTATCTAAATCCAGTTAACGATGCTGTGTGTTCTAATGCTTTTCGTCGAAGTGAAGCAATGCTTGTTCCTCGCCATGTTTCTCCTATTTCTTGCATCCCGCAAGTCATTTGAGATGATACCATTGGCGGAGAATTATTTGAACTTCCAGAGAGAGGTGATCCACAACTGTTTGTCATTCCATAACCCGTGTTATATATGGATGTTCCGCCATTGCTCATGGAAATATTGTTTCCAAGGCTAACGCTGACGGCGTCTGGAAATCCACCAATCGATACCTGGGTACCAAAGCTTTGTGGCAGCTGACCTTGTCGTGGCAAAGATGCCGACAACGTCAATGGATTTGCATTGAGGGGATTGCCAATATTATTCATCGCCGACCATCGCGTATCAGATGGATGGAATGTGCATAACGTGTCATTCATAGTTCCGAATGGCGTCAATCCCGGAGATGGCAATAATGAACTTGGCGTTCGGAATACGTTTGTTGTCTTCTTTCGTTTCTTCCATTTCGCACGCCTGTTTTGAAACCAAACCTGAAAGAATTAAATAGATCCACTTCATTACACAAAATAAAGTAAAACCAGCTATAAGTAATTGAACAATTGTAATTCTCGTAACAATCGGTAATAGACAAACAAGATAGAGATAACGACCGTAAAATTTGCGCAATGTTAATTTTACACAAGATTCCTGATATTATTTTGAAACCAAATTATCAGTAAGTAGTTTGCCTCTGCATCTGTGTTGTTCACATGTTTGAAATCACCCTGATATATCCGATCATCTGCGAGATACCAACAACAAATACATGCTAAAATGGGATCTAACTTAGTAACTTAGAAAGTTGACAATAGGAAAGCCGAAATCATCACTTTTGTCTCATAGCTTGGTTGTTAAAGTGAGTGCAAAGAAAACCCGTGGCTGTTTGTTATAAGAGAATTTGGTTATATTTTCTGTCTTCATATCTCTCTTCATGATACCATTCTTAGTTAATTATTTCTTGTATATTTATTCAGACTTTTTCATAAAAAGTAGATTTGGCAACAAAACGTTAATCATTCCGTTTTTATGGGACTGATTTGTTAAATGACAGCTTTTACCTGCATTTTAGTGATTATTTATTGTACAAACATATTCTAATCAAACTTTCGTGTCTTCCCCTCCTACTTACAAACTAATTCAAACAACCACATACATGTAAATAATCAGTGATCGGTTAATCTCTTAATGCTATCATTAAACTTTTAGTCCTTTGTACAATAACTCGTGCATAGTCACCAGAATCACTGTTTTTCGGTCGGCCATGATGCTGGTTAAGATAACAGGAATCATCTTATAAACCACCATTATAACACTTGTATTGATATGATTGAAAGCTTGAAAATAAACAAAGCGAAATATATCTAAGAAGCTCAAAACACAACATGCTCTTTTCATTTCAAACGCATTTTTCTCCATGAATTTTTTTATACGGTTCAAGAAAACAATAATATAAATTCATTGATTAAAATATCTTAAATTATTGTGATAGAACATCGAATTGCTTATAACATGTTAATATAATGTTAAAATACCTGGGTTTTTTAAATATTATAATATATGGATAGATAGATAGATAGATAGATAGATAGATACACAGTTATATATCTTTAGATAATGCACATCTATTTTAAATTGGAGCTCAACTAATGAAGTCTAATTGACAGGAACGACCATCTTGAATAAAGTAACTTAGGTATTATGTTTATAGTATTATTTATTTATTAATATATGCTTTAATTTTTGTATTTGCCTCCCACCTGGTAAATTCAAAAATTGAAACATAGCATATATATCTATAGTGTATGCAGAATTTTAATTTTATTGCCAAGTACAGCGTATATAATTCAGTTAAAAGTATTATTTCATGGCAAATACGGTTAGTAAGATTTAATTAAACTATTTGAGAGAACAACACTTAGTGTATTTTTTATATAACGTTCTCACAATATTCTCGTCAAGTTCAACCATACCTGGTCTACATATGTTAGTATTGTTGTCATCCGTGTCGTATTCGGTAAAACAAATATTGACACAACAGATTCGAAGTAAATTTAACATCGTTAGAACCTTTTGATATGTTTCAAATAAAAGTGTCGATTTCAAATGCGAAATTTAGCGCACTTGAGTCAGATTTAAATATTTGTACAATTAAATGTAATTAGCGGTGAACAGATTTGCTAAAAGGTTACCGAACAGATAAATGAAGTGTAACAATATTTTAATCCTTACTAATTTAGTAGTCTGTACCACACAACAACAAAGACTTTTCCAGTACGTTTACAGTTATATGTATCTATAATGAACACAATCGCTAGTCAAAACTGTTTTGTTAATACACGGAATTACACATCACATTTCTACGGCCATGCCAAACGTATTTTTAGTACCTCATGAATGTCAATAGCAATAATAAATTGGTTATTTACACGAAAATAATTCATATTCATAGTTACATTTATAATTGTATCAAACAGCAAAAATCATTTTCAGAAATCTTGTTACTGTGTTCTAGATTTCTTCTGGGGTTTTTTGGGGGGTGGTGGTTAAGCACTTAACAAACATTTAACCCTACTTCGTTTTCGTAAACTTTTATCTGCATTGTGCTAAACTGACCAAAAATAAATTTTGCAGATTTCTCGGTGTTATATTAAGATAATTTTAACTTTAAATTCAATTTCATTCTTTCTATTAAATCCCCTGTTTTGTGAAAAATGTGTATCTACATTAACATTTAACATTGGAGATAAGGAAGACATATCACATTTAAAGTTTACCATATCTTTGGGATTCAGAAGATATTTCACATTTATATTTCACCATACCATGGACATTAAGAAGACATTTCAAATAAACATTTTACCATAGCTTGTAAGTTAAGAGGACATTTCACATTTACATTTTACCACAGCTTGGGGATTAAGAGGACATTTCACAAGAACATTTTCCCATAGCTTGAAATTTAAGAAGACATTGCACATGAACATTTCGCCGTATGATAGCTTGGAGATAAAGAAGACATTTCACATGAATATCTCACCATAGCTTGGCGATTAAGACATTTCACAAGAACATTTTACCATAGCATGGAGATTAAGAAGATATTTCACATTTACATTTTATCATAGCTTCAATATTAAGAAGAGGTCTGTGTTTGTAGTTTTAGATCATGTACATATATTGATTTAACCTACATCCAATTTCTTTTATTACATAAACATCAGTAAAATAAACATGTACTGCATCACACTCCTCAAAGTGGCTAATGGGTCTTGACCTTGTGTAAGCCAAGTCGAAGAGCTAGCGTAGATGACATTGCCTCTTTTTCGAAGTTTGCTACATTATATTAAGTATATGACTCCTCTATTATAGTGACTTTTCTTTCTGGTGTCAATAGAAGTGATGTCATGCATGTAAAGGTATCATTTCACAATGTCTTACACGCAGAACATGACACGCAGAACATGACAATGTCCTAGAACGGTGGAACATTACACGCAGAACATGACAATGTCCTAGAACGGTGGAACAGTGGAACCTCGCCATAAGACCACCTGGCTTAGGAAAACACTTCACAATTAAGAACATGAATCTCTAGTCTCTCAACTAATGTTGAATCAGTACAGAACCTTACTTAAGAGACCACCTCATTAATTAAACCACTTTGAGTCAGTCAGTTAGGTGTTCGTAATAGCGAGGTTCCACTGTAGTTCGTAACTAAATGTATATTGATTATTATTTATCACAATCATTATTAATATAATTTTTTATTTCATTTGTATAAAATATTTATCATCAAAGGTTTTCAAAATTTAGATAAAACGTCTTAGACGGAATCTCTTTTCACTATGCGCGTCTAAACTGAGGATGTACATGTGTTGTTTTGAATTATAGTAGTAAACTTGCAAACTTTCTCACACAAATCAAGTAAGGTTCCAGTGAGGTTAGACAGTGCACTGACCAGAAATGAGAGATTTCATGGTTCAAAGTGTGGTACTCTAACCACATGGCCACAGAGACCCCGTTTACTTTCGTAAACAATGCATAAATGATATTTTTCATCCAATAAAAATAATTGATGACAGCAAAAGTAATAAATAAAGTTTGATTAATTCTAGTCAAAGAGCGCTAAGAACATACATCGTTGACATCACTTGATTTTGTTATTAATTGTTAACTTTCAATTGTTTTATTCAAACATTAGTGACATTGCAGACATGTTTTCATTATAAGAATAGGGAAGATGAATGAAACAGTTTGGCACAGAACGACCACAAAATGTGTGTGGCAAGGTTAGCCATGCCGCACAATTATACGTCACATCAACAAGTAGAAATCGTGATGATACTGTTTTTGCTATCATTTCATGTCTTGGGATATTTTTGCTCGATAACTTGCATCATTTAAACAGTGTTATTTGCTCACTCTTAAATTTTCAATTCTTTAGTGAATGTGCTCACTTTTGAATTTTCAATTTAGAAGTTAAAAAATGGCAATTATGGTAAATGTTTTGGATTTTCACTTTTGATACATGTAATCCTATTAACAATACATCGATACTAATTACCATGATGTTTTACAAATATTATAAACATAATACCAAAGTTATAATGCTCAAGACGATCGTTTCTGTCAATTTGACTTCATCAGTTGAGCTCCAATTTTATATAAGATATTTAAATCAAAATTTTAAAAGTTATTTGTTCTAATCAAATGATAAATCCTAGTTCTGTTTGTAGTTTAAAATTGATTTACACTGTCAAAAGAGAACAATATTTAGTCGATCAACTTACAATAAGCACAGATAGTGCAGGTATTATCACACGCGCACCACACACACACACACACACACACAATTTTTTTATCGAACACAAAATAAATGTCAACCACGAAGAAATGATAGTAATTGATAATTAAATATCTTCACAAGTAAGCACTAAATATGATATACACTAGTGTTCCTTCGAGACACGCGTGTGTCAATACAGGCGCACGCGACAACGTTAGTAAGATGTACACGCAAGCAAGGGGCAGTTGGAAAACTCAAATCGTTCAATTTACACATCTCTGACAGGTCCTGGAGTCCATAGCGAATTGAAACTCCGATGATGACCAAGAAAAGTTAATACAATAATTATGACCGTGTCATTTATAAATTGTCTGTAGTAAATAAGATCATCTGTATGCTGATTAAAGTGTCCAAATTGCGTGAGACTATAATAAATCATACACTTGTAAAAAATGGGGAAATTTTCATTGCTAAACCAGGAAGTAAAGGGAAGTGAGTATCTTATCCAGAATCTTTATCTTGGCGTTGGTGTCTAGGAGAACAAAAACAAAACATAGAAATTGGGTGAATTCAGATATTCTTGTAGTAGTAGTAGTAGTAGTAGTAGTAGTAGAAATAGTAGTGGTAGTAGTAGTAGTGATAGTAGTAGTAGTAGTAGTAGTAATAGTAGTAGTAGTAGTAGTAGTGATAGTAGTAGTAGTAGTAGTAGTAGTAGTAGTGTTAGTGTTAGTAGTGTGTTTTGTCGTAGTTGTAGTGATAGCAGTGGTGATATTTGTAGAAGTAGTACTGACAGTTTGTATTACAGGTAGTCGTTACAGAGGTACATTGAAATGTGTTTATAAAAGTTATATAACAGATCTCGAGACGATCAACGTTATATACGTATGCGCTAGCGGCTAGGTATATGTTAGATGACGTATCACGGAAGGAAATGAATGTTATAAGGAACGTGACAAATTTGACTTGAAGAGAGGGGGTCACTGTATGATACCCTTACGGACTATTTTAATTAGTATGAGCTTAATTTTATCGACGCTTTATACTTACATATACATATACATTGTACTTTGTATAAAAATATTATTCCAAAACTATATGATCCATTAGTATGTGATGCATGCTCTCTCTCTCTCTCTCTCTCTCTCTCTCTCTCTCTCTCTCTCTCTCTCTCTCTCTCTCTCTAATCCATATATTTTGTTTACATTATGGCAGAAATAACTATTACTTATTCTGTTTAATGGGAATGAAAACCTCGGGTTTACCACATTCTCAATAACACTACAACAAAACAGTCTCTGTCGGCAGACATCAAAGACACTCACTACTGGACAATATTTATTTAACGCTGGACAATCTACAGTGGTCGATCACAAGCAACAATCTGATATCAAAGTAAGACCGGTCTATACCTAAGTAAATGTCGCTAGAATACCAAAACACTAACTGTCTGGTATTGGTTTGTATGAAATATGTATTTTAAAATTGTTTAAACAATTTTGCAGAAACAGAAGTTCCTGTGATGAAATGATAATATGAACGAGAGACTTCAAATATTGAATGGTCAATTGTGTATTGCCGGTCTGAAAATCGATTCAATGAACGACATCAAAGGTAATTAACGGTTAAAAATCGCTTTGATCATGGGCGGACATAAGGTTAAATTGTCTTATTAAAACAAGTAGCAAGCCCGTGTCTGTTAGCTCTAAACAGTATAAGTCTCAAAATATAAACTTTAGCGTTTTTTTTAAGTTTTGAAAAGTGTTTTACACCAAACTCTACAATGTTTCAGCTATATAGTGAAAGTCAGTTTTTAATGGTGGGGGAGTGAACCCGGGTACAATGTACCCGTGAAAAAAACAGCGGCATGTAAACTGGCAAACTTTTTCACAACATTAGCTTAGGTTATAGCGGGGATCGAACCCGGCTATACAATGTTTGGTTGGTGATTGTTACAAATAATAAAAAGCAAAACATAATTCTGGGTTCGTATTCTCCAGAAATATTCCGAATATTTGGATCCGCCAAAAGCCTTATACGAACTCAATTTGACCTATGTCACGGCGATGATTATTAGGGGAACTTTTGATTTTTAGGGGAACTACTAGCTAAAATTCATCATTTAACTTCCATAAACTGACTTAAAACCTGGCTATTTAAATTTTCTGGTACGAAATTAGAGCCTTTTATGCTGCAGTTATAAGAATCAGATTTATAAACTGATTATCCACAAAATTCACTGGAAATTTAGCCAGTAAAAGCCAGATATCATTCTCATTTTTATTTAAATCCCTGGTAATTAAAAAAGGGAGAATATGGTACCAAGTAGGCCCCTAATAACGTTTTGGTATCATCTTTTTTTTTTCAAGTGTATGAAGAGGAAGCAATGCTACGTCCATGTCGAACTCGGCATTGAACTCGAATCCTTCCTATGGTGATGCGCATCAAATTGAGTTCAGATGCAATGCGCCATTGTGAGATATGAGGATGAAAACAATTTACCTTAATCGGCTTCTTTGTATCCGCATCCCCGAGACAATTTCTCATTTTTACAGCGTGAGATATATGAATGAATGAAAGATTTATTGTCCATAAGCATTACAGTACATTAATCATGAACGACAAAAAATGTACCGGTGTCATGTGTAATGGTTTCAATTTTCAATTTTCATCTCGAAATTTCGAAGAAAAGTTGTCCCGCACCACAATTTGCCCTCGCAGAAAGGTCAACGAGTACTCATTGATAGAATTTTGAAGTATTGATTAAAGTAATCAAAATAATTAACTAGCCATTAAACACTTATTCCAGATCTAGGGTGAATGTCTGGACACCAGATTTCGATTCACAGACTTTGGATTTTGTATGTAAACTTCAAGATAAAAAGGGTGTGTCATGTTTTAAATGTCTTAATTCCTTAAATGGCAGGTTGCCATGTGTAATTATTGGTCTTTTCTGTAATATTTCTTTTTTTCATATGGATTTATTCAAATAAATAGACATAGTATATTTAAATTTGTCAATTTGAATGGTGGCATTTTTATTTGTTTTATGGATGAGGAGTGGATGAAATAGGTTGAGGGTTTGAGCAACGAATAATATTCAAATATTCATCTGACTGTGTGTGGTGGGGGCGCATGCGTTGTTTACTTGCAATCGATCCGGGTGGTTTTTTGTAACCGGATCTCTACATTTGAAAACTGGTTGTCACTATTTTAATGAAACATTAAATATTGTTTCGTGGCAAAAACGCACACACGCGAAAAGAAATAATTTGGGCCGATGTTACATTGATAAGGAGAAATAACCACAGATTCACAATCGTAAATCAACTATTGCAAGCCCGAAGTCGACACTTCCGACGAGTAACATCTGCTTTTATTATTGCATAAAAATTGTCATTTTGATATTGTTTTAAACGCTAATTATTGCAAAAATACCCATAAATTCACAACTGTAAACTTTCTCAGAAAAGTGTTAATATACACCTATGTCATTAAATTCACACCTGTTCATTGTTATTCTCAAGGAAAAGATAACATGCCAACACGTACAACCGCTAAGTAGACAGGTGTTTGATACCACGCTGAGATGATATTAATAAAGAATATTCATTTTTTTCGAGCATACCATATTTATTTCACTCATACGAAAGATAAATCTTATATTTCAGTGTCGTGTGAACAGAAATAAATATCATCAACATATTTAAGGTTTACTTATTTTCTAATATAAAATTTAAAGTACATTGTTATTGATTTACACGTTGATTGTTAGAAACACTATCGTCGTCGCTGTCGTTGACATCATCATCATCATCATCATTATAAACCATCACAAAAAATAAATAAATAAATATATTTCAATTTACCTTTAAGATACAATTTTCATTTCATTTAGAATATAATTTGATGGTGCTTTTTGTAAATAAACCTTTCAAATGATATACATGTATGAAGATGTATGATTTACAAACGTTTAAATTGACAAGTTAAAAGTTAGTACTTGACTTCAGTTAAAGTATAAGTTACCAAGTGACACATATACTTATTTTCAGGTATTTATCATGTTTTTTTTCTTTTAAATTCACCAGTTGAGTGTAAATACAAAAATATCACAAGACATTTTTTCAAAATCACACCAATAAAAGACTTGAAAGTATATGGTATTACTAAAGGGGCCCTTTTATAGTGGGTAATCAAAATTTCATTTCCCCTGAAATTCCTACTACTTATAATCATTTGATTTTGTATGTATATGTTATATTATAGTATTATTTGTGCAGGGAAATTGCCTTAGATTACATATTTGATTGTATCCCTATAAGTCTTAATAAGACATACAGGATTCAGTTAATTTCTCTTTGTGTGACATTTACAACATAAATAATACAAACACATAATTGTAAGCAGAGTAAAAAACATACATTAGAAAACTCAATTCATGTTTACAAAAATTTACTGAAATTAATAGTTTTTACAATGAATGTTTTTTCACATCTTATTTTTTTGGAGCTTTGGGCTTATCAAATAAAAAGATGATGAAATTTTCCTGGTTCCCTACATATATACTCTTTCTCTCTCTCTTAGGCAAAATGAGATGAAAAAAGCAAGGAAAGAGAAATGAAGATCCATAAGGAAAAAGCCAATGAGGAAAAAATGAAAGATAAAAATTAGGCAAAATGACATTTTTTACAATTATACATATGTATGATACCTAATATATATACATATATAATTACCTAATATATATATATATATATATATATATATATATATATATATATATATATATATATATATATATATATATACATATATAATATTTGTATTTCTCTATACCTTTTGTATATCAGTTTATAAGAATTAGATTATTCATAGAAAATACAAAATATTGGGTTGCAACACAAACTTTTGCCTGTATTTATAATCTTAGAATATTAATTGAGCTTGAATTAATTTGGTTACATCTGAAAAGTAAAATCCACTATCCATTAAAAAGTATATTTCTAGACATTTACAGTGGCTCTACAGAAAAGGTGATAGTTTTTTGTATTAAAACAGTGTTAATTTAAAAATACTTTGCTCATAAAAAAATGTTGAAAATTTTTAAAAACAAACCTTTTACTACATGTATAAGCAAAATGACACAACTTTCAAGCAGTATATGTTTCAGTTTATTATTCAAGTTGTGTTAAAAAGAATGACAAGAAGTCTTAGGTACATATTTTCCTACCTCCATAAATTCTGGGTCCGATTGGAAAAATTTGGAAAACATATTGCACTTTAACTAGAATATAAAAACTTAATTCAAACGTGTGTAAAAATAATTTATTCTTTACTTTGAAATTCCAAATTGGGAATTTTTGCATGCTTTGGGGAAAAAACCAAGTCATTTTCACTTTGGGAATGGGTCCTGTAACCGGACCCCAAAACAGCCTAGGGAAATCCGTGCTCTATATATATTTCCAGAAATAAATGTTGGGTATTTCTCTGAAGATTTTAGAAGTCTGAATTAGAATGAATAATTTTCAAGATTGTAAAATAGTTATCTATGTATTGAAACAATCATACAAACTCTCCAGGCGGTTTTATCTATTTTTATCTTTTTTTACAAGTAGGTATATTGTAGTCAAGGTATTTGATGGTTGAGAAGAAAATTGATTTAAATACTTATTAAGGAATCAATTTCGAAATAACCTTTCTATGAACTATTCCTAATATCAGTATATCATGAGGAACTATTAAAAGTTCATGCATGCATTTGGGATAGGTTTCAAGATAGCTTCCAATATTAAAGGAGGAAATATTTTTGCTTTTTGTAAGCTTTATTTTAATTGAAGAAACCAATTAAATTAGACTTTGTATTTATATGTGCCTATCACTCTCCTACAAGAAAAATGACAGGGTTATCCATACCAAGATTAAAGCTGTATCATGTTGTAAATTTGAATTTACTGGGTGAGTGCAAATAAAAAATTCAAAATGTGGGTAAAATGGAAAGAGCAGGACAATGTTGGTTAACTGTGTGTTATCATTTATTTATTTATTTATTTATTTATTTATTCATTCATTCATTTATTTACTTATTTATTTATTTATTTATTTATTTATTTATTCACTTATTTATTTACTTATTTAGGTACTCAATCATTCATTCATTCATTCATTTATTTATTTCTTCATTTCTTCATTCATTTATTTATTTATTTATTTACTTATTTATTTATTTATTCATTCATTTATTTATTTATTCAGTCACTTATTTATTCATTTATTTATTTATTTATTATTTATTTAATTATTTATTTATCTATTTACTTATTTATTTATTTATTTATTTATCTATTTATTTATTTATCTATTTACTTATTTATTTATTTATTTATATCAGTTTAATTATTTAGTTTATTAGGTGAGTGGTAAATATAAAATTAAAACATGATAAGTAGAAACAAGATGTAACTTTGAACTTAAATGGTCCTTTATTTCTGTACTTGTAGATACATGTATTAGTATATAGAAAAAAATAGTTGTATGGTTTATTTATCCCCGAAATCTCAAAGCTCTCTACCCACCAAAACATTCATTGATAAATTAGATTGGTGTTTGAAAGAATTGAAACCAGTTCAATTTATTAGTGAAGATTTCATGTTATTTCAATAAAAATATATATAAATATTTTTATTGGCTTTTATAAGAAGAATTTTCTAAAGATAATACAATAATTTTATGTTTATCTAATAATATAGTTATTCACTAGAGCCGATTTGTTTATTAACTCAAATTTGGTAAAATAATAGTTAAAGAGAACGAAGATTGAATTTTTTTAGGATAAATACTCACATAATATGTTTGACAAAAATCAAATGAATGCAAAAAAATTAAGTTAGTTTTTTTATATGATTTTGAATAAAATTCAATAATTGGTAGATTAACTATATGTCGTTTGTTCATTTCCAATTTTGGTACATGTACTCATTTTCAATGTTTCCGTTACTTTAAAAAACCATGGGTAGACCTACATTCCAGAAAATTAAGACACCACTTCTTATATCATCCAGCTTATGTCTCAGTCACAACCGGCCGTATTTCCACTCCACGGGGTATGTATGGAAAGGCAAGGAACGCACGGGCCTCGCTCGGCCTCCTTGCGGAATTTCGAGAACGCACACTGATCGTAAGCATGGATGTTGAGCATGTCCGACAAACTCCGCAGTTTTCCAATAACATACGTAATCTTCTCCCAACTTACAAATTGACTGCTACTTGTTTTCTGCCCAACGACCTCTACGACTTTCACATACGACGAAAAACGCAAAGGACACGTGCGTCCAGTTGTGACTAAGGCATTATAATTATGTAGACGTAAAAACTCTTTATTGTGTGATAAGTACACCTATATGTTGTGTTGCGTTTGGTTGAATAGAGAATTAAGTTGAATTGTGGGGAGTCTGAATAAATATTAGTAGATTTATACTGTACAATCCTTTATTTCGTTTCGTGTTATCACTTTTTGATAAAAACCCTGGTAAATCAAAAAGTGATAACAAGATATTTATAGGCGTAGCACGTGAGGAAGTAACCGACTATTTAACCCCACATATGATATCTAATAATACATGTACCTGTATCTAATTTATTAAATAGCGTTGATAAATTAATGACTGGCAAAGTACATGTATTTCATTTGTTGTTATATTAAAAGATTAATAGGTAAATCATATAGTAATATTCTGAGGAAAAAGGGAAGTTGTACTAAATGTTAATAAGATGGAAGTAGAAGATGGATTTCTGATTTTGTATTTATTTGCCAGTTCTATCAAAATTTACTACTAGATTTTTTACAAGATATTACTGGAGAAATACATCCATGTTGAAGCTAGTTCAACTATGTTCTGTACAAAACAAGGAGATATAATTAACAAAATTAATTCCAAAATCTCTCCATATGCATAACTTATTATCTTTGTAATATATACTCAACAATATGTTTAATATCAAATACTGAGCATTCTATATGGTAAACATATCTATATCTATAGATATAATAATAATGTTATATACATGTAGATAAGTTGCATTATGTTTACATGTATTTATATTGCTATGATAATGTAACATTAATTCAAATATACATACTAAGTAGCCTCCGGGTTAAAGTGAATAAACAGTTTAATTAAATTTATCTATGATTATCTTTAATTCTAAACCATGAAATATTTTAACTGTTCATATAAAATATTTGTGATTACAATAATAACAACAATCTAAACTGTTGAAAAAATAAATATGAAGAATTTTGTAAAACATGTAAAAAGGCATGGACATTTTGTTTTTAATTAATTACATTTTATTTCTTAAAAGATAAACCTGTATTTGTTCCTGTTAGCTAATTTTCATTGCTACATGCATTACATATCTATATACATGTATCAACTTTCAATAATTTCATTTTATAGGGAGTTGAACTTAAATGGCATTTTATTTTGATTGTGATAACCAAATTAATTGATACTCCTGTAATGTTGTATATTCTGAATTTACTGGGTGGGTCATGTTGTAAACATTGTATTTACACCCACCCAGTGTATTCAAAATATACAACATGTCAGGAGTATCAATTAATTTGGTTATCACAAATAAAAATAAAATGCCGCAATTTAAGTTCAGCTTTGATATAAAAATTATTACACCCCAAAACATTTATATTTCATTAACGCTTTTCTGGTTGGTAACTTAATCAGTTAAAACCGATGAATACTAATTGTTTTGTTTAGCAGTGACCCAGAAAATCAAAGAAGAAATATATTACTTCTTACCTGTACCCTAGACTCTGTCAAACCAATTCTAAGTGCTAGTTCTTCGCGCATAAAAATGTCCGGATAGTGAGTTTTTGCGAAGCTTCTTTCCAACTCATTTAGCTGTGCCGGAGTGAATCTAGTCCGGTGTCGCTTTTGTTTGTTAGGTTTATCCGAATCATTTAGTCCCTCCGCTCCGACATCGGATTCTTTTGACGGACTCATTGGTAATTCTGTCAATTTCTCACCTGTCAAGGAGAATTGGGTTTTCACATCTAGAAAATTGAGAAAAGTTTATCATTGAATGAATAAATCAACAGCATTAACCTGCTCAACATTTTAAATTATAAACGGTAACTTGGTGAGTCGTAAATTACACATATGTGGCCAAATAAATATTCATTATATACATAGTTATATTGTAAATGTCCTAGTGTCAATATAGCGTTAAACCTTTTTACCTCAATCAAAACAAAACCGAAAATAATGGAAAATCAATTTCAATGATAGCTGATTATTTCATCTGTTTGTAGCAGAAATTAGATAAATTTGTATCTCGACGTGACTCCCTAGCTGATAATATTAAGATCATTAAGAAACAAATGAAACAAAAATGAAAAGTAAAGATTTCATTTCGCTAATATAAATTAAATAAACCCAAGACCAACCAGAATTGTTTGGCCTAATAAGTAAGTGACGACGATATATTGCTTTATAAATATCACACAAGTCAAAAGCTCACTTGGTTTTTTTTTAAAAGAGTCAGAGGTTGTGCTAATATTGTTACACTTACCTGTAGAAAAAGAACTCGTTGTAATAGAATCTGATATACCCAAACGAGAATTTGATCCAAGTTCCATTTCATAAGACTGAAACTAATATGTGTTAAGATTTTTTTTGAAAATTTGTGTTTATAACTGTGTAACAGTTTCGATTCCTACTGGAGCGAGAATCAGGTGCGCGTTGATTGGCTGATACAACAGTGGCGTTTTCGCAAGCAAATGTCATTCAGGGAGATGTGTTTGTTATCGACCAAAGATAGTACGAGGTGTTGGCAGATCCCTGACTATCGACTATGATACGTAACATTAATATTCAACAGAATTCACATGTCTGTATAACCCCATACACTAACGCGGCAGTAAAACTAACAGTTTGTTCCAATGGTTTTTAATGTGCTTTAAGATGATCGTCGGTAGCCGATCTATGGCAAAGCGGAAAATGTAACAATGAAAAGGTCTTATGAGGTTGAATGACCAAGGAATCGCTCCGTAAATATAGATACATCAAACACGGGATAATGGTCAAACCAATCCATACACAAATATGTAGCTCTTTGACAAAGTGCGTTTAAGATGTTTGGTTTTCTATTGTAAAATCACTGCTTTTCTCAATCAACTGAATAACATTTGCAGGTTTATGAAACGCGATTTGATTTACTTGAAATTTAAATGGACATAGATACTTTTCATTTCTTAAGTCGAGCGTTAAGTTAGTCAACTTGGAGTAATATGTTACCATTGTTATAATACAACAATTCCTATACTGTAACTGTACAAACACGGGCTGTCTAAATAGTGTATGTAAATGATCTATCAAATTAACTAAATCTAACGAAATACAGAGAAATCAAACGATTTATATGATTTTTATTATAATGTAATGTGGTATATAGATAGATCGATTACTAGATACATACATACATTCATACATACATCAACGAGGAGATACTAAATGAAGAAGTCTAAAGAACTCTATATTTTGGGGGTAGTGGGTGTCTGAGTTGTGTTTACTTAGAATCAATGAATCAAATACAAACAAGCAACATATAGACAAAATCAAATATGGAATTATAATAGAAATAAGTTACGTTAGAAATAAGTTACGCTAGTTCTAGACAGCACTTTCCCTTTGCGTTCCTTTGCTTTGATTAACCTCTTGTTCCGAATTATTCTTAAACTATCTGTTTATTTATTCATTTTCGTGATATTATTTTTTAAATATATTAATCATTTTATACCGGTCGTTTTATACCTGCCATTTACGAGATTTACGACCAAGTTGTTTCGACATGACGTCTGCTTCTACATATGTGTACTCTTTTAGTAGATCGTAAATATAAAAACCTGTATAATCTGATTGTTATACACATTAATTCACGTAAAACTTGTAATATTTGATTACGAATCTGCTATTTTTACACAGATTACAGAGTTCTGTAGCGATTTTTAGATTTCTTCATTTAAGGTCGCAGGATGGATGGATGAATGGAAAGATAGATAGAAAGATGAACACGGAGAGATGTGTTGACGAATTGATTATGACAATGTTTAGGGGACGATCATTTGATTCTGAGGTTGTGGGCTGGCAGATTTTGGAAATAAATGTTCTGGCCTTTAAAATATTGAAAATAAATAATCTGCCCTCCACTAGCAAGAAAATAAATAATCTAACCAAATGCCAGTGTTGTCGTGAAAATCTAAAATTCATTGTAAAGAATTTTGGGCTCCCTGCGCTCGCCATATTTAGTTTTTCATTTTTTCCGGCTCACTACGATCACCACTTTTTTATTAGAGACTAATGCATGAAAACATTTATATACATAATTCAGTGGCTGATTTAAGGAGGGGAGAGTACGTACGATCCCCTTTGAACGCCAAAATATAGATGTATGAATAGCAAAATTAAACTCAGAAGCCAAGAATTTGGCCAAAGAATGTTTAAAATTTCTAAATTTTAAAATAAAAAATTGGAAAATGAACAAAAAACAATTTCTGTGTCTCGCTGCACCCGGCGAAAAACAATTCTATACTTTTCCTTCCGTCTAAATTCAAATCAAAAATCCACCATGGCTTTGTCGGTATATTTTGAATTTTATGGCTTTTGACCACCTTTTATTTTATTTCAATTTTTCTCTTAAGTGTTTGCCCTACATATCGGAAAATACATTTTCCTTTGTGTTTTCTCAGCATGTATTAATATGAAAATTTATTTATAAATAAAATTTGCTTTGTATCAAAATGTATACGATTTTCCCTTGTGTTATTATCAGCTAGAGACATGAAAATCTGATCATCGATGATATCCAATTCTTTACATTGAATGAAAGCACCATTTCCACGCGTATGGTGTCCTGTCACCCAAAATAAAACCCTAAAAGCTTTATGCCCTCTCTTTGAAAATCCCTGGATCCGCCCCTGGAATTGAGATCAATAAAGTTTCGTTGAAGGCTTAATACAATGACTGTCTCCATCAAATACCAGAATTTGCATTTTTAACGTTTTACGCCACACTCAACAATTTTTCAGATATACATGTATGGTGGCGGTCAGTTTTTATTGGTGGAGGCGAGAACCTGGTTACAACGTACCCGGGTAGGAACCACCAACTTTCTGCAAGTAAACTGGCAATCTTTCTCACAAAAATTAGCTTAGGTTCCAGCAGGGCTCGAACCTGCGTTGACCAGATGTGAGAGACATCACTGTTCAAAGTGCAATGCTATAAACACCTGGCCACAGAGGCCACTCAAATACCAGTTAAGGCTTCCAAATCATTGAAATGGGATCGAGTGTTACCTTCCTTATCATATATTGCCTCACAATCATCAAATGTGCTGTCAGGTTTATATTGTACAACACTTTTGAATAGTATATACTTATGTCACCCTCTCAACTCCCCTCTGAAAAATTTCAAGATCCGCCGCTGCAGTATATTACATTTCTGACTACAAAATACTGAAGAGAATAAATCTGTCTCTGGTCTTCTTGAAAATAAATATTCTCTCCTGCGACCGAATGAAAATTAATAACCTGACTCGACAAAATTTGTCAAACCCCCCCCCCCCCCCAACACACACACAACTCAAATGTAGTTCCCTTACCTCTGTTTTGATTCTCCAATTTATCAATCGACATGTGGAAATTATAACGCTTACCTAATAACCATGTGGCTTTTTCAGAGTGGTAGTTCTGTGATGTAGCTTGCATTCTGCGTCTACTCTTGCTAATTTGGACAGGTGTTCGGTTTGAGAACTTACCTGCAGTGAATCTATACATTGTATGATATATAAAATTGTTTCAAGTCTTTTTGTAACTACATGCAAATTAGAACAGAATCTAAGGTGTTGCAGAGGTGTTTTTTTTGACGAATAGGGAACTATATAGAATTTCAGCTGAACATTACGCCTTTGACAACATATGTGTGAATAAGTTGAGTGTGATAACCACGTCAACAAGGCTTATAATGATGGTGTGACTTCCTTAATTGATAAACTGTTCAAAGATAATTAAATATCAAGTGTGCACTTTTGTAACCTGTTGTCGCTACGGGGGCACTTTTCTTCTCAATGCGACATTTAGCACACAAATATCAATACGAGTGTTGTACACAGACCTGAGTGTTCTTTCAATTTTAAGTTCAGTTTCTTTTATTTCTTTGATATTTCGTTAAGATATCAGATTAAGGCAGATAAACAAATATATATATATATATAAATATATATACATATAATTTGAAGACAGTAAATAGATCAATACTGTGACCATTTATGTATAAAATAATTAAATATGAGGGATGAGAAACACTTACAGGAACAAAATATGAGGATTTTTTTGTAGTTTGATATGTGCATGTATTTACATAGAGTGACATTTAAGATGCACCTTTAATATGTCTGAACCATATCGTCACTAATTACAGAAATATCTAAAGGTCGGGATATTTCTTACGAATTTTATAAACATAATACCAAAGTTATAATGCCTAAGACCACCGGATCGTTTCTGTCAATTAGACTTCATTAGTTGTCCCCTAATATATCAAAGATGGTAACATAGGATGATTATCTCTATACGCGGACGGCTTATATTGTCAGATAATTAACATCTCAATATAATAATATATCCTCTATTTTACTTACACTTTTCACTCATTTCATTTTAATTGTTTTGTCCTGATGGAGGGACAGGTCGTCCCGAAAATGTCACATTTATTTTGTCCGTATCGTTAGTCATTTTAGTGCTTTATATATTCTTTTCCTGATTTGTATCTATTGCTTAGATCCGACACCCTAGTATATATAGTTGGTTTTTTTATGTATATATATATAATGTGTGTGTGTGTGTGTGTGTGTGTGTGTGTGTGTGTGTGTGTGTGTGTGTGTGATACTTGTAATAATAATAATAATAATAATATCTACATATCAAAAAATTCATAAATTAAACATAATCAAATAAGTTAATATTTTATTTTATTTTTTTAACATTTCAGCTGTTAAATTATATTTCCCCAAATTGCATAATTCTTCGACTGCACTAATTTAAATACACTTGGACTTCTATACTTCAATATAAATTCTTCTCAGGTTAAGGAACAAATATATAATAAAACGGTATTCATCTACTATTTCATATTGGCTTCACACATTTGATATACATGTATTCTAATTCTTCTTTGCATATTCCTGTGTCTACTTATTTCTTTATACAAATTATGAGCAGATATTCTAAATTTAGTAATTACTTTCTTGTAGATATACGCAATTAGTGTTTCTCAAGTGAAATTTTAGAGTGAAACGATCAAATGCTTAGTGACCTTTCCGTGAATTATTTACATGAATGCTTAGTGACCTTTCCGTGAAATATCTACATGAATGCTCAGTGACCTTTCCGTGAATTATATACATGGATGTTTAGTGACCTTTCCGTGGATTATATACATAAGATATCATATTTTCCCCATATGTCTTTGTTGATATTTGTTCTGAAATTATATACAGACACCTTGGAGGTAAATTTGAATGACATAAATATTCTAGACTTAAATTATTTAATTAATTACTAATATAACAGGTTCAAGTATCACTGTGATGTATGATACATTCATATGTTTAGATATTCACCAATAAATTCAGATAACTGAAAATTCAAATTAGATGTAAACTAAAAATTTTGTTTCACCAATTTCAGAAAATTCTTTTTTTAATGTCTATATTAAGTGAAAAAACAATTTATTACACAAACGATTAAAATTCAGTTAATTAACTCTTTTTATATTCAGTAAATTGTTCACAATAAAGTGTATACATGATCTATGTTGTAAATGTCAACGAAAGAGAAATTAACTGAAATTTATATGTAAAAGAACATACGATTTAAGATAATTTTCTTTTATGGATTTAAAACAATAATATGAAATATATACAGAAACATTAAATGCGAATCAATTAAACAGCATGGTACCATTTATGTCGCTGGTAAGTATGCATTCATAATGTTCCCGCTTTTTGATTTACCAGGGGGTTACCAAAAATGAGAATACGACACATCTGTAAAATCTTAATAGTATTATTCATTACGATTTAAAAAGAATTGTAACGACTGATGAGATTCAGAAGCAAGACGGTTTCTAATTCTTTCCGCTCATATCTCCATTAAAAAGAAAAATACGTTACCTGTTCCAACACATTTCCATTAGAATTTAATTAAGCTTATAATTATGCAGATGTGAATGAAACAAATAAAGACTGTTGATATAAAATGTAAATCTGTTGTTTCGTTTCAGTGAGAAAAAATGAATCGGGTACATTTTACCATAAAAGTAATAAATAAATAAATAATAAATAAATAAATAAATAAAAACTGTTGTTTCGTTTCCCAAAGGACAATGAGAAAAAATGTAAATCCGTAAAGGCAATTTTCGTAGCAATCTCCAATCTCATAAAAAGAGTTGTCGGTCCTTGTATTCTCGATCAATCTATGTCAACGTCTAGAAAGATAAAAACACGTGTAACCCACAGAATGAATATAAAACCATATTACTCAGGGTAAGAATACTTTTCACAAAAATATTGTTCCTATATTTATACCCATTTTAAATATATATATATTATATTATATAAAGGACAATATATAATATATACCTGTATATAATATAATATATAAGATTCGTTTTATAGAATCCATCCGTAAAGGACATTAATATTTCATATTCGGTAAAACTCATTGGAACTCTGACAAGAAAACAACAAAAACGTAGAAAGTCATAACAATACAGACAAGGAATTCAACGGTCAATAGAAAAGATGTATACGGCAATTGAAAATCTAAAAACGTAATTGTAATAATGTTTAAAAATATAGAAAATAAATAAAAATGTATTAAACACACACACACACGCACACACCCACAGACATGACATATACACAAACAAATATATATATATATATATAGTATATATATATATATATATATTTATATATATAAATATTGTATCCTATATATATACAATATTATAATATAAATCAAATTATCTCATTACAATTATTTTATATTTCATATCCTTTGAGGTCATTTGAATTATTTTTATTGTTTATGAAGTAAAGTAATTGAAATCAAACGAGCTTTAAGAATATTAGAAATGAATCAATAGTGTCTTTTTCTGTAGCCTTATTGCAAGACTTTGTCAAGGATATTGTTTTTTTTTCTTAGATCCGTTAATTTTATTGCATTAGACATCTAAACGTTCTGAAAATACACAGATACAAAAGTATCATTCGAAAGAATTTAAGGTTTATCAGAAAATATACAAAGCACCTGAAAATTGATTATACATGGATGTCTGAAAACCAAGAGGTGGGATCTGGTGCCATAGAGGAGTAAGCATCTCCAATCGATAGGTCACATCCGCCGTGAGTCCACGGTTAATTTCATATGAAATGATTGAGGAATGAATCTTTGTCATAAGCGGTAATAAAAGACGATTTAATGGCCCAATCAAGACAATTTCGGGATATATATATACATAATATATATAATATAAATATATATAATTTCGAGCTCAACCGATGAAGTATTACTAGTATTAAATTAATTATTTTACGCTAAAGTAATATTTCGCTCAGATAGCACCACATTTAAATATTTCAAAAGCTAAGATATTAATTTTCACAGTGGGTACAATAAGACGGATTTGGCAAAGCATTTATTATTTGGCCTTGTATGATACTACATTTTCTTTCGGAAATATACATTGATACTAATTTCGAGTTCAACTGATATAAAGTCAAATTACTCATTACAATTATTTTATATTTCATATGTTTTGGCCTTTTTTGTGAAACTATAACTTTATCATTGATAATAAAATTCTTAAAATATCTTAAGACGAGCTCATTAAGACTATTAGAAAATGAGATCAATATAACATGTAACTTTTTCTGTAGCCTTATAACAATAGACTTTGTCAAGGATATTGGCAACTTATATAAAATCCGTTTTTTTTTCTTACAATCCGTTAATTGATAATGCATTAGACATCTAAACGGAAAAATACACAGATACATATTAACATTATATAAATAAGGTTTATCAGAAAATATAGCACAGATGAAATGACCTGATAAATTTATTATACTTGGATGTCTGAAATAACTTAATAGGAGAGGAGAGGGAGAGAGGTGCCATTTTTGTTCTCTAGCTATCTCGTAACAATTTAGGTACACATCCGCCGTGAGATATCCACGGTTAATTTCATATGAAATGATTGAGGATGAATCACGTGTGCCTTGATATAACAATATCAATGTTATTAATGTTAAAAGTCAGTCGGCGATTTTAAAATCCATACATTTACGTGTAACAGGAATTCAGATTAATTTGTTTGGTTATCTATATACATAAAAACCGAAAAAAAAACCGATGACTAGTATTACTAGTATTAAAATAAATCGAAATTTCGTTACGCTAAAGTAAGGTGGTGGGGGGGGGTTGTAGATGTAGAAATACATGTCAATTGGATTGGTAAGATAGCACACGATTTATTTAATGTTTCAAGTATCTAAGATATTCATTTTATACACTAGTGGGTACAATAATTACGGGGATTCGCAAAGCATCTTTTATTATTGCAGCCATGTATGATGGACTACAATTTCTTACGTTCATACAGTTATACTTCCAAATTCGAGTTCAACTGATAAAGTTTTTGGAACATGGAAACGCATCATCTGGGCGGCATATGTTTACAGAGGCCTTTTTTGTGAAACTATACGGGTTGTATCATTGATAATAAAATTCTTAAAATAAGACTTAACGCGTTTTCATTTTCGATGATAGAAACGTTACCGGTGATGGCAGGATTGTATTTAAAGGGAGACGAAGAGCATGAACATGTCTGACGGTGCTTTGTTGAAGATGGTTTAGAAAACATCAAAACTTCATTTAAATATTTCAAAGAATAAATCCATAGTTTTATCCAAAGATATTACTAGTTTCTAACGTGTTCCAGTGTAAAAATAACCTAGCAGGCATACATTATCAAATACATCTGGATAAGTTTAACCATGGTCATAGCGTTAATCTAGGACTAAGTTTAAACACTGTATGTCTATATTGACCACACGAATTTCGATAGACTGCTTTATTCTTGTTTTGAAATGTATTCATTTTTTCTTTAAATTGAAGTGAATTGAAACAATGTACCCTATCTGAGTAATCATTCCTTTTTGACTAGTCAAACTGTGGCCGATACAAAGTTGTAAAAAATATATAAGAGATCATATAAATCACTTGAAAAGTGGACAGAAGGACCTTTGGAATTCGGAGGAGGGATCACCCCCTAGCATATCGGGATCAGGTGTCATCATCCCCTGTCGACTTTCATTCAAAATAATCGAAACCCTGCCACATTCGGAAATAAAAATTCATCAACCACTATCTAACAGGAAATTCAACATTTCACTCAGTGGATTTTAAATATTGAATTGTGTTTTACTCCACACTGAACAATTTTTCAGTTATATGATGGCGTCCACTTTTTCTTGGTGGAGTTTACAATGTACCCGGCCTTCCGCAAGGAAACAAGCAAACTCACAAAATATCTCACAAAAATCAGCCCAGGTTCCAGGGGGACTCGAACCTGCGTTGACCTGAAGTGAGGTACTGCATGGTTCAAAACACCATGCTCTAACCACTCGACCATGGAGGTCCCTACTCAGAATACCGATCTTAAATTTTGCGAAACGTGATATTAAACGCCATTCCTGATATCCTTGTAACAACTAATCGGCAAGTAGTTTGCCTCTGTATATGAAATGTTCAAATGTTGATCACGCCGGAGCATATCGGATCACCTGTGACTTACCAAAAACAATTGATACAAGAAGGGTATGCTAGTATTCCTACTTGAATGTGTAAAGTGGATAATTGAAAAGCAAAACTCACGTTTATCGTATAGCTTAGTTGTTATTTTACCCCCTTTGTACATATAAAGTAAAATGTCCGAGTAGGAGGAGTATGAATTAGATTCTGTATTGTGTTTAATTTCTAGTTCGTCTTGATATATGACAATTACATATGAATATAAAAATCTCAGATACCAAAGTATAAATCAATAGGATGTCCAGGACATAGATACAAATCCGGTAAAAATGGACAAACACGGACCTCTGGAAACCAAGAGGTGGGGTCAGGTGCCATGGAGGAGTAAGCATCCCCTGTCGACCGGTCACACCCGTCGGGAGTCCACAGTCAAGTCCAATGAAACACGTGAGGAGTGTATCCTCGTCACAATTGGTACAGACGTCTCAACAACCGCCAACGAAAAGGCAACTCAACATTTCACTTAGTGAAACAGAGTAGTCGCAAACAAGACTATTATAACGAATTGAACTGGAGAATATTTGAGATGGTATGGTGGTTGCCAAGTCGGACACGTGAGTTTACTCCGGGTACTCCTGTTTCCTCGCACAGCAAGGACCCCACAAGCCAACAATAGGAACAACGGGAGACTTTAATATAAGTTGACATAACTTAATTATCAATCGTTGTAAAACAAATATGTTTAAATAAAATTGAATTGAATCTAATTGAGTATCTAACTTTCAAATTAAAAATGACAGGTAGCCTTTTCGACCTTTGAATGAAGTCTGTTTTATATGAATAAAGGATTAGGTAGCCTGAAAAGAGACACAATTGGTTCCAATTGAGATGCCGATGGTTTGTTCGAAGAACAGGTTTCCAAACACTACATATGTACATGTTTATTTGAAATTCTAGCATTTTTATATTAGTGTATTTTCATGTGTGGTGTTGGATGAAATAAGTGTCATGATACTATTTATTTTAATTCATTTTACGGAATGATTATATAAAGAGTAAAAAAGTCGTGTTTTGACATTATGAATCTTAAGAAAAAGTGGTTTATTTTTATTTATTAAAAGCTGTTTGGAAATGTTTAGCATCCGCATCTGATAAATACCTTTTCTAGAATAAGCAACTATGCAATATTGCTCTAGCTTCTCCTCCTCAACGGCTGTAATTGATTTGTTGATGAGTAAGATACGGTTTTGGTAGAACATTTGCTGGATCCTGCTTTGTATCTCTTTTTGTATTCGGTTTTATGAATGTTAGGTATTCGATATAATTATGGTAGCTCCAAATCAGTATCGGTTGTAGGTACATCAAAAAGATGTGATATAAATTACCTGGTGTTTATCAAATAATTTCCATTATTCTGAAATAAATTACATTCTTGTTTAGTCGTGTTATAATGAACTTGAGTTTTGATTATTGATTGATACTTCTTCAATTTTACTTAGAAACAAACTTTGGCTCATACGGTACTCGTCATTCAGTTCATCGACTGTAATGATGACCTAAACGATATATATTTCAGTACAGTTTATTCTATACAAATGTAACAAATGCACCAAGATCGATGTAAACATTGTCATAATATGAAATATATAATCATTCCACAAAAAATTAGAAAATTACGAATTGTTATACACTCTTCTGTAATACTATACACTAAATCATGACGTACTTTAAGCATGCTGCTAATACACATTGTTAAAAAAATATATTATGTTGAAAGGTTAGTTGACTGGTTATGCAGTTTTCCTGGGTCAAGTTCCTCTCTGATCATATAACGGGGATAAGTCATGTTCAAGTCATGTTCATAGAGTGATATTTATACTGTTAACGTTACTGTTATTACGTATATTTTCAGTAAAGAATCCAGAACTAGTCTTTTACCACAATATTTGCGCACATTCAATCTGGGTATCATAAAAGCAGTGTCCGAATATCTAATAGAAAATACTACCATTTGTGTACAAATCAACCTATATATATATATATATATATATATATATATATATATAGATAGAGAGAGAGAGAGAGAGAGAGAGAGAGAGAGAGAGAGAGAGAGAGAGAGAGAGAGAGAGAGCTGTTTTATCGACCTGTGATTAAAGATCACTTAGTGTTTTGCAGTCCCCAATCATACCATCTGTGTACAAATCAACCTCTATATAAAGGCCAACTCCCTATAAAGACTGGTCTTGTTGTGTCCCTAAGGGGGATAATATAGAAGTTTCACTATATATATAAGGATAGTGTAACAATGTAACTTTTTATCACTCGGTCTTTTTTGCGATTACTCTGTTTCACTATATGAAATGTTGAGTTACCTATTCGATAGCGGTTTTTGTACAAATTATGACGATTATTTCTTTCTCACCTAATTCATTTGAATTTGACTGTGGACCTACGGCGGTTTTGATAGGTCAACAGGGAATGCTCACTCTTCCATGGCACCTGATCCCACATCTGGGTTTCCAGATTTCCGTGTTTGTCCTGTGTTTACCAAATTTGTATATTTATCCTGGATATCCTGAAGATTTATACTTTCGTTTTATATTTCAAAGCAATGAAATGGTTTATTTTCAGTAAAAAGGGACATTCTATAAGTATTTGTATGCAACTCTGTGGAATCAATAGTTGTTATATTAAATACACCAGTAGTACATATGTGCTGTTATATCTCAGGGTCAATTTTGTCATTGTATTTAACATAAAATATGAATTTATGTACATTTAGAGAGAAAAAAAATTCTGAACTGGACATATTACAGCGGAAAATTTAAAAGATATCGGTTTGAATGCTAAATTATATATGAAAACTACTAATTCATAAGGCAATATCAATAGTTTATAGTTGATAGTATACACAGATATATGAAACGTGTATTTAAAATGGGAAACAAATAAATATGATTATGTACAGGTGTGGTAATTTTCATATAGAAGATGCCAAATCAGACTGATGCTTCCTTTAGTAAATAAATCAAAATGTCACAATATTTCACATTTGCTAAAATGTTCAGCATTTTGCGTCAATAGGTTATTGATAAAACATGACTAATAAATTAATAAATATAAAAAGTCTCAGATACCAAGGTATACATCATAAGGGTGTCCAGAATATAAGCACAAATCGATAAAAATGGACAAACACGGACCTCTTCAAATCAAGAGGTGGGATCAGGTGCCATGGAGAAGTAAGCATCCCATGGCTTTCAATCGTCTGACTTTCAGATATAAATTATTGTTTTTGCGTATTCATGTCATCATAATCGTCAAGACTTCTAAATCAAACAGTGTTACAAGTTAACACAAGTGAAATAAGTCATGCTTGCTGTTAAATAAGGTTTAAGTTTTCTAAAAGAAAAGACACCAACTGACATTTTCTACACTCGGAAATGTTATTTTATTTCTTCATCAGCGAGAGTGCACAGATAACTCAAGTCCATTAGAACACGATAAATTAGATGTGCAAATGGTCTCAACATGAGGAACAACTGCGAATCCCAAACTGGACAGGACCAGGTGTCCAGAAGGCGCCAACGCCTCTGCTGGCATGTCACACCCGCCGCAAATGTTCCATGGAAACCTTTCTAGTTAGATGAAAGGGTCAAATTCGATGAATTTGGCTAATCATGACATCTGATTGGTTGAGCAAGCCAAATTGAGAATATCCTCAAATTCTATTAAATTCTCAAGTTTTATTGTGCCAAAACATACACATTATTGCACTGATAAATACATAAGCTGAAATATATTCATTTTTATATTTGTTTATTAATCTATGTTTATATCTATCATGTTCTATTTTAGACTATAAAGTGACGTAAAAAGAAAAACAAATGCCATGTTTACAGCCATTTTGGACATCAAACGTTGTGCCAGGTGATAAGCCTGGCGAACTCATTGGTCATTAAATGAAAAATACTTTTGTCATAAGTGAGTGAAATTAAGAAGATAAAAAGATACATGAATATTTGTAAAATTGAATATTTTCTTATCTAAAATATTGATCTCTTTAGCACACGGTACTGATTGATTTAGATAAATATACATGTAAGTGACAGTGACCTGACGTTTTGTGAATTAGCATTGAGGCTCATGGATCAACATTTGACGTTTTTGTTTGTTCGACTTATTGTAACATTTAAAATCACTCTTTCAGATTGTGTGGTATTGATGTCAAAATGATAGGTTAGTTTTTTTAGAATGTTTATGTCTTTTGTAATTACATTATGAGCTTAACTGAAGCGATTTAAAACCAAATGAAAAACTAATTCTTAAAGAGGCTGTAATTCGACATTTGTGTAATAAACCTTATATAACAAAGCAGTAGGTTTCATTAGCACTTGCTGGAAATTTGCTACCAATTTCTAAATGAATATATCAGTTATATATATATATATATATATATATATATATATATATATATATATATATATATATATATATATATATATATATATATATATATATATCATGGCAGGATCCAGCAAATGTTCTAAAAAACCTTTATCTTTACTCCTTGCCAAGATACTGCCAGCAATTAAGGGAAAAACTTCAAAAATACTGTACAGTTGCTTATTCCAGAAGCGGTGTAAATCAGATGTGGATACTTAAAAATTCTAAGCAACTTTTGGAAAATTTGAGGGCACACATTTTTTCTCAGATTCACAGTATCAAAACATACGACTTCTCTCCTCTTTACACAACAATTCCACATAAAAAATTAAAAGAGAAAAATTAAATATCTAGTGATTGGTTATCATGATACGTATTTTGTCCAACACCACTCTAATTCTACACATAAATACACTGAAGTTGACATTTCAACAAACTGTCGGCATTCCTATGGGAACAAAGTGCTCCTTTATTGTCTAACCTCGTCCGTCCTTTATCCATACGAAGCAGACTTCATTCAGAAGCCGCTGAATAAAAAGAAGAAAAATTAGCGGTGTCCTTTAATTTGACATTTAGATATATCGACGACGTTTTGACAATTAATAATGACAATTTCCATACATATGGCAATGCGATATATCCCAGCAAACTATAGAAATTAAAGATACAACAGTATTAAGCACACACGCTTCGTACTTAGACATTTTACTTACTATATACACAGAGGGGAAATTAACAACTAAGATATACGACAAATGCGACGATTATTGGCTCTCCCATCGTAAATTTTCCATATTTAAGTAGTAATATCCTACAGTCAACCGCATATGGAGTTCACAAACGTGGATTCACGGGGGATGTGACCAGTCGACAGGGAATGCTTACTCCTCCATTTCAAGAGGTTGAATTCAAGAGGTCCGCGTTTGTCCATTTTTTTTTACCAGATTTGTACCTAGATCCTGGATATCCCAAAGATTTATATTTTGGTATCTCAGATTTTTTTATATCAAAGTATACTAACTTTGTGAAATATATGACACATATCATATACTGAGTAGCATACTTTTCACGAATCAAACTTCTTAACATTATCAGTTGCTTTCAATCAATTACGATTCGAACGCGTAGATGATAGAGATGAGAGATGTCGTAGTTTCAAACTCAATGCTATAACTATGCAATGACGGAATTCACTTGGTATATTTTTTAAAATAGTAAATAAAGACAGAGAGAGAGAGAGAGAGAGAGAGAGAGAGAGAGAGAGAGAGAGAGAGAGAGAGAGAGAGAGAGACTTTCGATTTAAACATAAAGCGGTCGGTACGTGTTAGCGTTATATTTTATAGAATTGTTATAATTACATAACCTTTGCATGTTGAAATATGATTGACAAAACGAGGTCCTTCATACGGTTAACATTTAAGTGAAATCTAAGATTTTACTCTTACACGCTGTACATTGTATATTTGTAATCTATTACTTTGATGAGAGATCGTCCTGAGCATTTGTTTTGGACTACTTTGTAAAACCATTACTTATGTATTGTTAATAATATTTAATTCATTTGTCTTTATTTATTTTGGTTCTAAATAACTATCTCAAAAAAGCTGTTGATTGAATCACAATGATAGCAAAATCGTCTCGGGTCAATTAATATGTCTTTCTGCCCCGTGACGTTGTTAATGTTTTTTATATTTGTAATATGTGAGAGCATTTAGTCGATAATTTGCAATTCTTGAAATATTCATGTATTGTTGATATATATTGTATATATCATTTTGATGTTTGAAATATCAGATTTAATGGTCACATTTCACATTTATAAAAATTTCTCTATTATAAAATGTTACTGTTTACTCGGTAATTATATTCATTGTTTCGCTATTAAAAACACTAAAGTTAAAAAGCGTTTGACTGGCTAGGATGCTATGTTAGAACTGTACTAACAAAGATTTTGAATTATAGGCCTTTTTGGTTTGTTTCATTTCAATTCGATGTAAATATTTTCAATTTATCAAATTATTTCATAAATTATGGCGAAAATGATGAAAATTACCCTAAATATAACAGGAGATCCCTGTGGTGTGAGTTCAGTTTGGACCAAACAATTTGATGCTCTGGATAACTGTAGCTGTATATTTCAGATCTAATATTTTTCCTTCCTTTCCAAAGCTCAAGCAATACTTTTCTGTTTCTGATTTCGAGCTACCTATTATGTCAAATAAGATGTTTTTCTCGTAAATTTTCGGAACTCCTCTCGTTCAACAGAGAGATCGATTTCATCTGTGTGAGAGAATTCTAGAGATCGTACAGCAAATGCAAAAACAAAATGAAATCAGAGAGTTTTCATCTAATTTCAGCTGTATCCCGCTGCTCACTAACACGCACAATGAATGATTCTTGAATTTTTCATTTCTCTCATTACTCGAATTGGTCAGAGAGGCCAAGCAAAACTGAACAAGTGTTTTTGGGCAAAAAGACAAAAACTGGGAAAAAACAAGCTATGTAGTTCTGACTGTTATTCAAGTCGAGTCTTGAATTTCAAGATTTCTCTCATTTTCAGATAATTTTCTTTTTAATTATCATGTTTTAACATTGTTGAACATTTTCTATTAGGTATATGACTACGCTACATTTACATATATACATGTAAGAAACGTATTCGATTCATGTAACTGCATGGCACAATAACACATGGTGATTTCATCGTACATGTATATTAAAGACTTTCAAAATATGGCTTGTATAACTCTGGATAACAAGTGCTTCATCTTTTACAGTATATATATATATACAATTTGATTACAAGTGCTTCATCTTTTTTACAGTATTTTACATATTATTTGTAATCCATTTATCCATCTATTTAGGTACCTAACTATGGACAAGAAAACAACAAGGTTATCCTAATGCCCTATTGCTAAACAAGGCAGTCATTTCTTTATCAATTTAATATCCGGTTTTATTAGCTAGCTGTCTTATATTACCATTCTTTCACCGATTAAAGGTACAGGGGGTCGGTACGCTCGTATATAGCAGTGTGCGAATTATATCCTTTGTAAAATCTGTATTCCTTTCACTCTGTGGGCAGCAAAGTAAGATTAAATAATACTTGCTTGCGTCCTTTTTATGTCTTTTTCGCGGGGGGACTTTTGATCTAGTTACAAAAAATCACTTTTATTTTAATCAAATATTTATTACAAAAGCCCGATGAGGTAAAATTGAAAGATGTATTTTAATTTTTTTTTTTCATAACGTCGAAATTAACGAATAAAAACTCGCAACTACGAGATGAAATATTGTTACCGATAGATAAAATGTGATAATAACGCGAATTTAAAAATTCGTGATTATTATCTCGTAATAGAAGTTATTACGTGATAAAATGTCGTTACTACAATATCTTAAAATGTCGTTAATATTTAAATAAGTCACTATTACGAGAAAAAAAAGTTGTAATTATCTCAGTGAGTTAACATTATATATGAAGTTAGAAAATATGTATCATAATCATGTCTGTCTGTGTCTCTCTCTCTCTCTCTCTCTGTGTGTGTGTGTGTGTGTGTGTGTGTGTGTGTGTGTGTGTGTGTGTGTGTGTGTGCGCGCTGAAAGTTGGAAACATACATACATCTAATATCGTATTTAAAACTTTGATGAAATAACTTGTCTCACTCAGCCAAATACAATGAAGTCGGTGAGAACATACGGAACAGGATGTTAGGACTGCAAATTTAATTCTACATGCATGGTCTCATTTTTGCCTAAAGGTCCCGACATTGTTACAAAGGCGTATTAAACAGAGTCATGTTTTTCGTAGTTTAAAACAAATGGTGTTTCAGCCATCTGACAGTGGTGCATCAAGAAAACACGGAATATGTCATTTCAAGAGAGGTCTCTTGTTCTGTAGAATTTCGGTAACTGCTTGCAGTTTACCTATTTGATAATTTGGAGTTTGGCATCTTTAATCGAAAAGTTTAAATGTGTTATGGTGGTCTTAAACATTTTAGGAAATAAAAACTCATACTGTTTCTTAGTTTTATTTTGTCTTCATTTCTGAAGATGTTCTTTCTTAATCTGTTTTTACATAGAACAATATATATTATATCAAAATCTGTAAAAAATATAATAATTATATTTGGAATTAAACAGGAGTGTTTGAGTCCGTAATGCATGAGAACATTTGCATTCCTATATTAAATCGGGTATTTAACTTTTGCAGTTGTGGACTTTGTCATTATTGATTTTAGTTTTACAGTGTTTCCTGTCGTGAAGTCTAAGTTCTCTCTTAAAACTTTTTAAATATTTTATGAACTGTTTCCATACAATCTGCATTGTGTATTATTGATGTTCCCGGGGATTACAACGATAAATGGTCTTCGTCCATGCTTTTGTATTACAATGCAATCTATTGAAGATTTTTGCCATCAGTTTGGTTTGTACCTGCGTCATATTCTCAAACTCTTTTCGAAAGCAGATAAAAGAATTGGCATGGTATACAAACAATTTTGTTCTCAAAATTAATTGGTTTTCACCACGCACAAATATACACATACTGACTGTTGTTGACTTTTACAATGAAACATGTTTTGAAATATCATTAATTGTGTAAAATTCATTCTAATGTATTTTCATTTGACTTGTACGGAACACAATGCTATATGGTCCCTGGAAAAATCTTTCTTAACCAGTTGTCAATTAATCTATTTTTTCAATTTTACTTTCATGCTGGAAGGGGACGGTAACTCCTTTTGTTCACCTATAGTCCTATCCCGTTTGAGATTCGCAATTGTTCTTCATGTTGAGAACATATGTATATCTGATTTGCTATGTTCTATTGGACATTGAGTTTCGATCATTCATTGGTACTTCTTTCTTTTACTTGAAATTCTGATAAAAAATGATACACGAGTGATGGTATACAGCACATTTTGATTTACATAGTTACCATGGAAACTGGAGTGTAATAAAACACACTTACGAATATTACAGTAAAGAACAAATATTTCAAAATATTTGGATGTAAAATGAAGTAAGCTACTTTGGTATAAACATTTGGAGTTCTCTTTGGTTTATCAACATATCAGGATTGTGAGGCCTATCTAACTTATTACGCATTTAGCTAATTTATATATCAAATTTCTAGATAACGTGATTTGTAAATGAGGACAATAGTCTAATAAAATTTCCAAAACTTGGATATATATTTTCCACACTGATAACATGTTGTAAGAAGGCATTAGACTAAATGAAACTAATACAACTGGTAAGTATATTTGTACCAAATAGTCCTATACCGTAACTTTCACTGAACTTCCAATATAATAATGCCTATAGCCAAACAGGTTGGCTAAATTTCCGATATAAAAAAGCTTCACCGAATTTTTTTTATAATGACACCAATGCTGATTTACCCAAATGACACCTTTAGGTTAAGTACAAGTAAATCTGACATTTCCAAAGTGATCTTAATATTTATATATCATGTAGAAAGGAACCTAAAAGCTAATAAGTTTCTAATATTGATTCATTTGTAAATTGGTTTTGACAAACCTGTTACAGTATATCTACCCGAAAAGGCAATATTCACCTAGCCCGAATGGCGAAAAGGAACCCCTTAATAATGACCAATCAGATTGTTTTGCTAATGAACACATCTGCAGAACTTTAGGTGCCTTACCTGTCTGTGGACATACACTTGGCAGTGTGTGTTCCTTCATCCTTGAAGACTGATTTTATTATGGCTTGAAATATTACGGAAAGCTTCTAATGTAACTTGGTGTAATTTGAAAGTGAACACAAATATCGTTGGTTTGTGGGTGTTTATGACGACTATAAAACAGTGTTTTTATATTATTAGTAATATTGGAATGATAATCTCACTTCGAACCACATAATCTAAAACACTGAAATGACATCATATTTTTGTTATTAAACTGCCTTTTTATAACCGTTCTATGACTGCATTAATGTTATTTTCCGGTTTTTTGTTGATAAATAAGTGCATGATATTATAAGTAATTTTAGAATCTTGATTGTGGCAAAATATTAGTACTTTTTTATATGGGTCATATCCTGAAATCTACAGTTATTTAGATACCAACTACATAACCTGAAGTTACTTATGAATCAACTACATACCCTGAAATCTGCAGTTACTTTGATATCAACTATTGTCAAAATATAGCAATATATATCATGGACACAAGAGTGGTTATAATGGCAAGGTCTGTAAGAAAATATCATATATGTTAACTATGGACTTCTTTGAGTTGAATGCGATACAATGTCTGACGATGACAATAATATATAAAATACATCAAATAATATATCAAATATATAACCGTAGATCACATAATATATCAAATATATAACCATAGATCACATAAATTATTTCATGTAATTGAATCCTGTAGTACACATCTTATGTTACAAAAATTCATTCAAACATAAAAATATAATGTTGAGTATGAATCATTTCTCCATTAATTAAAAAGCAACTGGCAAGTAATTCCTAAGATTGCAAAGTTGTTTATTGTTTGTGAAACTAGGTAATTAAACCAATTTGAAGACATGAGTCTTCTGTAATAACAAGACTTTCAGTATTTATTTTAGATATGCAATTCTCAAATCTGCATATGCGTGCCATTTAAAAATAAAATGAAATCCATTCTTTATTTCTGATTTGCAATCTGGATATATGGGTCTCTCGAGAGGAATATTATCAAACGATCTGTTTTCACTATTAAAAATCAGAGAAAATTGACGCAATCAGCTAATAAGTTTCATATATTGATTCATTTGTAAATTGGTTTTGACAAACCTGTTACGGTATATCTACCCGAAAAGGCAATATTCACCTAGCCCGAATGGCGAACCACTGTAATCACCTTTAAGGGGCATTAGCTATAAAAATATTATTTCTATTTTTTCTACTTTTACTACTTGTACTTGATGTACAATAACAAATAAGAGCTGTACACAGATATAAAACTCTATTCATGGGTATTTTGTGAAAATAAGGTCAGATCCAGTGTGGTACCCATATACAAATAGTAAGGTTGAGTTAATCAATTTCAATTGAAAAAAATGCCAAACCTGGGTTTCTCAAGCAACTTTCATAAAATATATAGGCATTTAAGAATTTTTATGCCTGTATATATCTCGTTTTTGTTATTGTATATCAATCTAAGTAGAAAGAAAGGATTTAAAAAACCACAGCTTATATCCCTTTAAAGAAGTCAATTATAACTAAATTACATGTCTAAAATACTGTCCACAGTTTTCACTTCACTATGACAAACACATAATTATCTGCGTAACTAGATCTACCAAAATGATATTCTTTGTGAGATAAAAGCTGCATTTTGATAGGACAGGGTTTTAGGGAGTTTTGTTGCAGTGTTCTTGTTCAATCGTTATTTCAACCTTCAAATCACTTGGAAGATTGATATAACAATCCAATAACTGGTACTTGCTGAATTTGATGATGTCATAGTAGGAATGGCGCGTCATGATATTTGTTGTTTCATATCCCGCTTCTTTTCTAGTGTATTTATTCAAGGTAATTGACAACCGTTTCTTGTTATATTTTATCAATATAAATTATCCAGATAAAATATAATCGTGCAACAAAAAAATTTTGTGGATATCGTTTCCCTCGGGGGGTGATACTCTAAATCAAGGTGTCAACCTCATCAAAAGTCAATAATGGGACTAATTCATGTATCACGTGATACCCGATAACGTTTGTTTCGGGACTATTGTTTTTATTAGTGATGGAATGACGCTAGAAGACGACATCCCGCGTCATTTTAGCGGGAAGATTACGTAAACTTACCTTCCATCCTCATTGGAGATACTAGTATTGCACAAACGTTATCGGGTATCACGTGGTACATGAATTAGTCCCATTGTATATTAATCACCTCTGAGGATCATGGAAGGTGAATGTAATTTTATGTACTCTGATGTTTTTTTCACATTCTATTTCTAAGTATTAATGTAAAATACACAACCCCCTTTCAAGCAATAATACAGGCTATGATGTTGGTACTCCTTCTGGCTATGATGTATGCACTCCGTCTCGCTATGAAGTCGGCACTCCATCTCTGTTAATGTAAATTGTCTAGTGTTAAATCATACTTCCACGACAACGAGTGTAAATAGAAGGAGTGTATTTTCGTTTATTTTAATGTATACTAAGGCTTACTTTCATAAATTAGGTTTTGTTTTCTATGATCGCGATTATTATTTTTACTGTTAGAATCTTTTAATTAACATTCAGTTATTATTGTTTGTCAAATAGTTTTCACTTATATCAACCATGACCTATTTTCGTTTCAGTAAATCCTGTACCCAACTAGCACCTGCAAAAATAGAAAACAATTCCATAAATTCATTGACGAGGAATAATCTGTCCCATTAATCAATGTCTTAAACAGATCCGCTGATCCAGGAGCAAATAGGAAAAGAATAATAAACTAACCGACAGAAAAATGTTACATCAATATACAAAAGTTAATGAGATCCGTGTTTGACAATCACAACAAACAAATAAAATAGAGTTAATTGATCGTAATAAAGTTAAGCTTCTTGAAATTGAAGTACCGGTCATATTGTTTAAAACACATTCTTTTTGGATTTGATGGATATTGGACCAATTTCATTCTATCGTACTAGCAGATAATATATCGTTTCGCTTGGTTTTATCGCCAATTAAGACTATATTTTTCATTCCTTGAATTGAATGAGGATATTTTTGTTTGTCCAATGTTCATGAAGTACAAAGGCAGACGGAAAGCGATCCCTGTTATTGCGCCAATATAACGTTCCAGGGTTCTGATGGTATTGACGAGCTTGTTCTTTCATTTCCATCGCAATGAGGTTGAAAGACAGTCATGTAACGGAAATATTTTTCCCTGAATACCCGTTATACTAACATAATTAACCCCGTCATAATCAATGTTTACAACAAACAAATTACTGCTAGAGAAATTCTTGTGATAAACTGCATGCAAACGCGTTATAGATGACTCTCATCAACAAAAGGGCACGTGCGGATACAATGATGTTTGCTCGTGCGGAAACAAAGCGTTTATAACACCGCTGTGTACTAAATTAAAACTGGTGTGTATTATAATATACATGACGAACTTGCTTGATGACTTGTAGTCTGATAGCGATACTGATTATATAAAGCTTTTGGAAATCGATGTAAGGATGTGTATCAAATGAGGGTAACAATCATTGATAGTGGGAGAGAAAAAGAGATGGCTGATGATATCTATAAGCTGTCAACGGGTTTCGAAAAGAACATTGTATTTCTGTTATGAAATGTTTGTTGTCGCTTTAAATGTGTTTGTTTACCGCATTCAAGGGACATTAGCTGTGCTTTTTCCAATTGTTTCCTTTTATACTACCAATATTGATATACAATAATAAAAAAAGGTAAATACAGGCATTGCAATTCTATGTCTTGTGTGAAAATTGCTTGAGAAATCCAAGTTTGGCACTTTTTCAATTGTAATTGATTAACGCAGCTTGACTATTTGATATACATTGTATAAACAAGCAGATGTTAAGTTTGGATATATCTATCGCAATCTGGGGAAAATCCAGAAATAAGTAAATTTCAGGAATTGTCTTACAAATGAGTTTCTTGAGAAGAAATATAATACTTGATAAAAATAAAATATTTGCGAAAGATTCTTTTATGGATCGGAATTACCCTAAAGTATGCCAGCAAAAATCAAGAACACAGTAAAGTAAATAAAAATAGTATTATCTGCATTCAACGTCAAAAGAGGCAAAGCTGAACAATCTGAAGGTTTACTCCTCCATGTCACCTGATCCAACCTCTGGATTTCCAGAGGTCCGTGTTTGTCCAATGTTCACCAGATTTGTATATGTATCCCGAACATTCTAAGTATTGATACTTTGGTATATTTGTATCTTAGAGACTTAGTGAGTTTCTTCTATAAACACGTTCAGAAAAATGTCGAATCAAAAATATTTCACCATTTAGATTGTTTAATTCGCTATGGAGATATGCAGCTATCCAATTTGTACAAATGATATTAAGTTTCCGAAAAATACAGGGGTTGCCGAGTAGATATAGAGCATCAGACTTTAATTCATAACGTCAACTTCCTTTTGTCAGCGCAAGTTCATGCCCCGCTGTAACCCAAGTCGATTTTGTTAGAAAATTTGCCAAGGCTGGTGATCTACCCCGGTACATTGTAACCTAGTCGCCGTAAAACACAAAAACAAACAAAAAGTAAACCACACACTTTAACATATACTTCCAAGCATGTGCATGAGAAATACATGTAGGTGTTCAAAAGGTGATATTTATTTGTAGTTGTAGTTCTCTGCTTTGTGTAGTTATAACTGTAAACAAAACATTATTCATTATTAAACAATCGTAGTCAAAAATACTGAAACCTTATTCCAGTTTGTCATAATAGACATAAGCTCTTCATGCTTATTTTGTGTGCATCATGTTGCGTTTATAAAACTATTGTACAATTATGTACTCTAATGTTACCACGTCCATATTGGTAATTTCCTATCAAAAGAGTTTGAACTATTCATATTTTTATTTTAGATATTACATAATTATTCCATATTGTCCTGTGAACTTGACAGTTGATAACTTGACAGCACGTTTTTCACCTCTAGTCAGCGCTGGTTCGAGTCCTGCTGGAACTTGAACTATTTTGCGATACATGGTAATTAGGACATCGTTTCATCAAATGTCATAAAACGGGGGGAAAGTCGTAAATCCAGTAATACTATCGCTGTCCGTTTAATAAACGTTTCCGATTCACGAAAAATTTTCGACTGGCTCTAGGAAGTCGAAGATCCTGATTCTTTTTGTTTTCGTCAATATCACGTGAAATATTTTGAAAAGACGTTTGAAATGACAGACTAAATTACTTTGTTTGATGAGCTAGAGGAAAATAAAATTGGTAGGGGACCTAGCGTCTTCCAATACAGACAAACAACTTACCTCCCTTTGATTGTGTAAATTAGGGAATGTATAACGTAACAAACACATTGTGTTCCGAGATATTTCAAGATAAGGTTCTGGTTCTGATCTTGCCTTTACTCCACATGACAATCATCATTTTGACTCTCCTACTATTCATTCCACCTTTTCTATTTGTTGAACAATAAAATTGTTTTTTTTAATTTTCGTATTATATTCTACATACTAAATAATCGGTAGTCGTAAGAATTCCGACTTGCTTTATGAAACGAACATAAACGTTGTCGGTGAGTGGTCATGGAACTAATCGTAAAGTTTCCAATCTTTTATGAAACGATGAAAAATAAACTACACCACACTATGTGAATCGACCCCTTTAATTTGTGCATATTTCAAACATTTGCATGAGAAATACGTGATTGGCAGGTTGATAGGTGATAATTACTATATTTGTGTAGGTACAGCGGAAGATATGATTTATTTATTATTAAAAAATATCATTAGACTACTTTCATATTCTATGTAAAACCAATATATAACTTTAGTGTGCTTTAAAGTTTCCACACCCATCATTGTTTTTCCTGTTAAAAGATTTTGCTTGCTTAGGTATGAAATCTAATACTTTGACATCTTTAAGTATTCAGTGTAACACTTTCACATCTTTAGGAATTAATTTAATAATTTGACATACATATTCAACTGTCCAGCTTTTTTCAGATAGTTGTTTAGAACCAAAACAAATAAAGGCAAATTAATTAATACATAAGTAATGGTTTTACAAAGTAGTCCAAAACAAATGCTCAAGACAATCTGTCATCAATGTAATAGATTAAAAATATCAAATGTACATCGTGTAAGAGTAAAATGTGAAATGTTAACCGCATGAAAGTCCTCGTTTTGTAAAACATATATCAACATTCAACGGTTATGTAATTATAACAATTCTATAAAAGATAAGGATAACACGTATCGATCGCTTTATGTCTAAATCGAAAGTCGTGGGAAGGAAGAAATTTGATTACAACGTTAGTATTCATTCATCCCTATATTCTCTCTCTCTCTCTCTCTCTCTCTCTCTCTCTCTCTCTCTCTCTCTCTCTCTCTCTCTCTCTCTCTCTCTCTCTCTCTCTCTCTCTCTCTCTCTCCTGCCACTCTTTGTCTTTATTTACTATTTTAAAAGATATACCAAGTGAATTCCGTCATTGCATAGTTATAGCATTGAGTTTGAAACTATGACATCTCTCATCTCTATCCAGCACGTGTTCGAATCTTAATTGATTTGAAGCAGCTGATAATGTTAAAAGTCTGATTCGTGAAAAAGCAAAGTATTCTACTAAGTATGTATCATGTGGTATATATTGGTCGTGCATTCCACAAAGTTAAATATACTTTAATATAAAAAAAATCTCAGATACCAAAATATAAATCTTTGGGATGTCCAGGATATAGGTATAAATCTGGTAAAAAAAATGGACAAATCCGGACCTCTTGGAATCAACCTCTTGGCATGTAGGAGTAAGCATCCCCTGTCGACCGGTCACACCCGCCTTGAATCCACTTTCAAATCAAAATGAAACACGTGGGGGAACAAATCCTAGTCAAAACCGTTATCAAACAATGACTCAAATTTCACTTAGTGAAACAGAGTAATCGCAAATAAGACAATTATACCGATCGCAAACTTTGCGGAACGTTGACATCAAACGCATTTCTATATATCCCTGTGTCAATAATTTGTTAGTGAGTTGTTTACTCTTAAACGAAATGTTCATATGTTGAACACGATCTGGCATATTGGATCATTTGTGAAATATAAACTCCATATGCGGGTGACTGTGGGATATTACTACTTAAATATGGAAAATTTGCGATGGGAAATCCAATAATCGTCGCGTTTGTCGTAGACATAGCAGGATCCAGCAAATGTTCTACCAAACCTTTATCTTTACTCGTTACCAAGATATTGACAGCCGTTAAGGAGAAACAACAATACAATACAATTGCTTATTCCAGAAGCGGTGTAAATCAGATGTGGATACTTAAAAATTCTAAACAGCTTTTATAAAATTTGAAGGCACACAATTTTTCTCGAATTCACAGTATCAAAATTTCTCTACTCTTTTCACTACTATTCCACATCAAAAATTAAAAGAAAGACTTTTCAGCATCATAGACAACTGTTATTTCACTAAAGGTGATACCCAAAAATTTAAATATCTAGTGATTGGCTATCAGGATACTTATTTCGTCAACACCACTCTGATTCTGCACATAAATACACTGAAGTTGATATACAAAACATGCTGGAATTTCTAATAGACAATATATTTGTAATGTTCGGAGACGTGGTCTTTCAACAAAATGTTAGCATTCCTATGGGAACCAATTGTGCTCCTTTATTGGCCGACCTGTTCCTTTATTCATACGAAGCAAACTTCATTCAGAAACTGCTGGATCAAAAGAAAAAAAAGTTAGCGGTGTCTTTTAATTTGACATTTAGATATATCGACTACGTTTTGTCAATTAATAATGACAATTTTCATACATATGTCAATGCGTTATATCCCAGCGAACTAGAAATTAAAGATACAACAGAATCAAGCACACACGCTTCATACTTAGATATTCTTTTTTTTTTTTTTTTGATTCAGCAGTTTCTAATGAAGTTTGCTTCGTATGAATAAAGGAACAAGTCAGCCAATAAAGGGACACAAATGGTTCCAATAGGAATGCCGACATTTCCGAACATTATAAATATATTGTATATTAGAAATTGCCGCATCTTTTTATATCAACTTCAGTGTATTTATGTGTAGAATCAGAGTGATGTCGGACAAAATAAGTTTCATGATAACCAATCATTAGATATTTAAATTTTCGGGTACCAGCTATACTGAAAAAAAACCAGTTGTCTATGATGCTTAAAAGTCTATCTTTTAATATTTTATGTGGAATTGTTGTGTAATGAGTAGAGAAGTCGTATTTTTATACTGTGAATTCGAGAAAATTATGTGCCTTCAAATTTTCTAAAAGTTGTTTAGAATTTTTAAGTTTCCACATCTGATTTACACCGCTTCTGGAATAAGCAACTGTACACTATTGCTGAAGTTTCTCCTTAGCGGCTGTCAGTATTTTGTAAGGAGTAAATTTAAGGTTTGATAGAATATTTACTGGATCCTGCTGTGTACATCTGCTTATATGGGATTCATGAAGTTTGGGTATCCAATATGAATATGGTAGCTCATACTTTGACATTTTACTGTTGATAGTATAATTTGCTAGTTTAGGTATAACGTGTGGAATCATCTGTATTTGTATAGTATTGCTTGTTGCTTAGACATAAGGCAAGGAATTCAACACATTGCCTGTTTTACTTATGATAATGTAAATTGTAAATTTGATATATTATCATGCAATTTTCTAGTTCATATTCTTTGCGTTGATAATGTCCTTTACAATAGGACTCGTGTATTTTCCGTCAGTTGATTGGCTGTAACTATGGCAATTTGTATTGATAAATCCGAATATTAATCGTAGAAGTGTTATTTGCATTCATTCGGTAGTCCAGAGGGCCGTGGACTGTTATGCCGCCCTCTCGTTCTTCCATTCTTTTTAGATTTGTGTAAGTGTATATGATTGGATGAATCAAATGCATGAACAATATAATAAAATAACCCGAATAATCCCGTCGCTATATTTCGCCCACTTCGATCACTACATTAACGCATAAATGCAAACACAATCAGAATTCTTCAACCGGATGAAATATCAGACTGTGACGTCATAGTATTTTACGTCAGAATTTTGTGACGGTGCATTGACAACTTCGCAACACTCGAGGTGTTTTAAATTACTGGTAAAAGAAAGTTTTGATTTATCTTTAAATTACAACTGTAAACCTATCATTCATTTGCAGTATATGTTCGATATATTTCCTTTCTTTTTTCGAACATTCAGTTTTCCTCGATTTATCCTCAAATTTGAAACGGAAATCCACACTCCGCAGAATCATATATTGAACGTCACCTGTTTAGCAGGGCAGCTGAAGGATCTTTTTTATACATAACGTGTCAAGCCCACTAGAGGCGTTGTCTGGAAGAGAGCCCCGTAATCATTCGAATTAATAATAAAACAATTACTGTATTTAGTTTCAGGTGGCACAAGGATTTGTCAGTCCAAAGAAACATGATATTGACCTCGGCTTCGCTTAGTCTTTGGGTCGATAAATCCTCATGTCACCCTCAACTAAAGTCAATAATTATATATTATTATACGACATATCATAAGATAATTACACCAAGATATGACTGGTGAAAAGATGCAATAACAGTTGTACAGTCACACGTAAGATATCAATTTCACGCCATGATATCACTGGTGTAGAAATGCATTAAAATGTACAGTCACACGTAAGATATCAATTTTACACCATGATATCACTGTTGTAGAAATGCAACACCATGATATCACTTGTAGAAATGCATTAACATGTACAGTCACACGCAAGATATCAATTTTACACCATGATATCACTGGTGTAGAAATGCATTAACATGTACAGTCACACGCAAGATATCAATTTTACACCATGATATCACTGGTGTAGAAATGCATTAACATGTACAGTCACACGCAAGATATCAATTTTACACCATGATATCACTGGTGTAGAAATGCATTAACATGTACAGTCACACGTAAGATATCAATTTTACACCATGATATCACTGGTGTAGAAATGCATTGAAATGTAAAGTCACACGTAAAATATCAATTTTACACCATGATATCACTTGTGTAGAAATGCATTGAAATCTACAGTCATACGTTAGATATCAATTTCACGCCATTATATCACTGATAAAGAGATAATATTCCATTTTGGTAGGAACAACAGTATACAAAATGTAGAAATGAAGTAAAACTTGTACGATGAAACGTGAGGGAAATAATATTATTAGGAAGAGGAAATTAATAAACACATATCAAATTGTATTTAGTGTAGTAATAAACTGAAAGTTGTTTGATAATTTATAAAGTGTTATGATAAAACTGCATATTACCATTAAGAAGTGTCATTTTATCTTTGAAGGGACGAATGTAAACGGGTATTATTTCAATTTAGACTGTGTATTAGTATGTAGATACAGGCTTGCTTACGTCGTTATGATATGGACACTGATGCTGTTACATAAGTTACGTGCCTGTCCATCATGTCTTGGTCTGATATATCTTCCCCGGTCAGCCTTTCAATCATGGCTAAAATTATGAATTTAGCAATTGATTTCTTATATAATAGTCAATAGATCTGTATAAAATTTTGAATACCAGAATTATTATCAAAAGGCTGCAAGTGTTGTCCCTTGTTGCTGTTACTTACTGAATATACCATCACAGATACCAAGGTATTATTTTAAAGGGTCAATAGCTGTATTTCCGACAAAATCATTTAGATTTTTTTTCTACTTTTACTTCTTTATTTCATGTACAATAACAAATAAGAGCTATAAACAAACATATAAAGCTTACATTCCTATATATTTGTAAAAAAAATCAAGTTAAGTCTGTTATTCATATACAAAAAATAAGGTTGAGTCAATCAAATGCTATTGAAAAAATGCCAGACCTGTTCTTCTCACGTAATTTCTACAGAATATATAGGAAAAAGAGAATTTTTATATCTGTGTAACTCTTTTTATTGTATATCAAACAGAGTACTATAAAGAACAAAAAGACTTTTAAAGAACCCACCTTCTGCCCTTTTAAGTATTCCCAGGAGACAATATACAAATCTGGAGAACATTGGACAAACACGGACCTCTGGAAATCCAGAGCGGGAATTACGTGAGCTGGAGGAGTAAACATGAGCTGCCGCGAGCCCACAGTCAATACATTAAGACATGTTTACTTGTGTCAATAAAACGCCTTTTTATAATGGAATACATACTTTTATCATATACAAAACGAACAATGTAACCTTAACCTAATTTGTACAATTATTCTCTACATTTGTCCACTCAGCGTCAACTCAGCTATACTTTGAAATTAAATAAAATATTGAAATTCCAACCATTCATGTAATATCACTAATTCCAAATAAGTCATACAGTTACAATATGTTTTCTTACCTTTTTTTCAAAACTTGAGAATGTTTTCAAAGTAAGGCACTGTGTGAAAATCTTAAATTTCAGTTTCTATGTTAAGAACACTGGCATATATTTATCGGATACAGAATACTGAGTTTCAATGATAAATTTTTATTGATTGAAATTAATAGAATAGGATAATTTAATAACATTTTGTTCCTCGTCTTGAATTATGTTTCTGTGTAGAAATACAGTTATGCTTTGACTTTGATCCACGTGACAACAAAAGTCTAATGTAAAATATAAACATCAAAGAAGTACGATAACATGAGAAACGAAGTATTTGATCAATTTCTACAGAGTCACGTGATCAACACAATCCAGAGAGTGAGTATGCCATATTGAATTTACATGATTTATCAAATAAATTGATATGTCACTTATGTTGATCCGATTGTTTAATCAAATCATTGCATTTGTTAACAGAATAGAGTATGGCATGTTAATGTATGTGACATTATATAATTGTTTGATAGATTTTTTTTTTTTGTTTTATGACACACTCAACAATTTTTCAGTTATATGGTGGCGGCCAGTATTTATTAGTGGAGGAGCAACCCGCAGAGAGGTCTTCAGCAAATACACAAGCAAACTTTCTCACAAAAATATACTTCTGTTGGGACTTGAACATACGTTGACCAGAAGTCAGAGACTTCATGGTTCAAAGCGTGATGCTATAACCACGGAGGCCGCGATGTAATTGTACCTCACCATGAGAAGTTGGGGTCTAAGGATATACCCGGCCGAAATAGAAATTTTACTAAATTACTGTTGCAAATGATCCTAATTACTATGTGAAATATGTTTGGGAAACTCTGAAAATAACTGCTACAGAGTTTCTATTTTACTCTGTTTTAAACTGGGATTCATATATGTAAATGCAATTTCAAAGTTATTCAAAGACTGGTAAGGTGATTTGATCATTTCAACAAATCACCATTGTAAACTAATTGTATTACAAAAAACAGGAATACAAGCCTTTACTTTTCATTTTCGTAATTCATTTTTTATGGTCACCTTATTCGAAATATATAGAATTTAGAATTATTTAATTTATAAATGCATTTTTTGAAAATCAGACTTTTGACATATTAAACACCTCAAAACCATTCTAACAACTGATCTTTAGAATTAATTAAAGAGATAATGAACAGTGAAACTTATTTTAATTCTAAACTTTTATAAAATCCAAATCTTATAATATTCCAAAGGTAATTTTTGCCAGGGTCGGGTGTATAACAGATAAATAATATCTATCTATCTATCTATCTATCTATCTATCTATCTATCTATCTATCTATCTATATATCTATATATCTATCTATCTATCTATCTATCTATCTATCTATCTATCTATCTAATATTATTTTTATCTTATTCATTTTTAGGTCTTTTGTAATACTTTTTCTTGATCAACGCTTCTCAGATTCGGTATAACAGATACAACATTTTTGGACTCTCATTTCATTGGTTCACTTTTTCAATACCACATAAACACGTGCTGTTCTTAATTGAATTTATTTCTACGGATATTCGCTTTTATCGTCACTAATCGCACGTTTGTTATTCTAGCGCACCAGCAGAATCAAGGAAAATGTAATCTTTAATTTACCTTGCATTTAAATCTGTCGATATCACTAATTGGATAAAAGTATTTCAAACGCAGTTAAGAGACCGATGACATGCGAAAGATATCCCTTAAAAGGTTATTTCCTTCTTAAATATATTGTTTTATTTCATATAGACACCGGGGATCCCAACGGGGTACAAAACCAAAAGCATGTGAAGGTGTTTGTAAATTTCAGCTATGAAAAAACAAGGTTATATCTTTTGTTACATGTAGTTCTCGTTATGTTAGATTACTGTTGAGGAAATCTAAAATGAAATGAAAAAAATAAAAAATCACTTCTGCATATCAATCATATGTATAAAAATATCAATGCATGTATTCCGCTACGAATTACGAAATTACCTCTGACACATTGGTACCTTTTGTATTTTCATATTTATCAAAAGAGTGTTTATGTAGACATTGTTAGGAAGTATCACACATTTTAATTGAAAACATGAATCCAAATATTCATATACATAAAGCTCTATCAAATTATATAATCACAGTTATCAAGGTATTTATGTTTAAGAGATGATATATAAATTTGTGAACATTTGACAAACACAGACCTCTGTAAACCTAGAGGGTGGATAAGGTGCCATGGAAGAGTAATAATTCCCCGCTGACCGCTCACACACGCCGCGAGTCCACAACCAAATTCAAATTAAATAAATTAGAAATAAATCTTCGTCACACTTGGTACAGACGACTCAACAGCCGGTATCAAACAGGTAATTCAACATTCCAGTAACTGAAACATAGTATCGTTGACAACAAACACGATTCACGATATCACTGTTACAATAAGTACTTTGCCTTTGTATATGAAATGTTCATATGTTGAACACGCGCTGTCATATCGGATAATTTATGATTATTAATCAATACAATATGCAGGTGATAGCAGGATATGATTACATTGTACTTAAATGTGGTAAATTGAAAATTGGAAAGCCGAAATCGTCGCGTTTGTCGTAATGTCTGGTCGTTAATTTTCCCGTCTGTGTCAGTAGTAAGTAATATGTTCAAGTAGGAAGCATGTGTGGGTGATTCTAAAGTGTCTTTAATTTCTAGTTCGTTAGGATATATATCGCATTGACATATGTATGACAATTGTCATTATTAATTGACAAAATGTCGTCGATATGTATTATATAAATTGAAACCCATCGCTAGATTTTTCTTCTTTTAAACAAAGGATTCTTAAAAAGTTGGCAAAATTGATTCTATTTGAAATGCCGACGATTCGCTAAAAGACCTGGTCCCCAAACAATACAAATATATTGTCAGGAATTCATAAACCACATGCCAAGTCTGTAGCTCCGTAAAAAACAAGACAATTATATGTGATAAAACAATAATTGCATCCCCAAAATGCAAAATCAAGGACTGCATACACATTCTGATACTGTTGAATAGGAAATTAACTGAAGGTGTTTATATTATCTGTGACCGCGGTGTTGATAAATATGCCATATAAAAAACGATGAATAACTTTTTCATGGAATAATCGTCATTGTTCCCATGGGAACTAATTAAAAGATGTCTATTCATTGGCTTACCTGTTACTTTATTCATTTTTTAGCAGAATTCATCCAGAAGCCTCTGTATTAAAGAGAAGAAAAAGCTAGCGGTTATCTTTAATTTGATATTTAGATATATCGACGACATTTTGTCAATTAATAATGACAATTAATAGTTTAAGGTGCAACAAAATCAACCACACACGCTTTCAACTCGGACATTTTACTTACTATAGACACAGACAGAAACGCGACGATTTCGACTCTACCATTTTCACATTTAAATATATGGTGTTTATATCTTGCATATTATCCGGTATGTCATAGTATATTAAACATATGAACATACAGAGGCACCGTGTTTGAAGTCAACGTTCCGCAACTTTTACAGTCACAATGATGTCCTTGTTTGCAGTTACTATGTATTAATTTTGACAAGAATTTATTCCTCGCTTATTTCCTTTTTTAAATTTAACTTTGCACCCGCAGCGGGTGTGACTAGTCAACAAGGGATGCTTACTTCTCCATGGCACCTGATCATTCCTCTGGATTTCAAAAGGTTCGTGTTTGCCAAACGTTTACAAGATTTGTGTACTGAATATTATTTCTTTGGTATATGTGATATAAAGTGTCCCATTTGTATAATTGTAAAATAAAATATCTATTAACACTTTATACAAAATATTCGGCCGTATAACCGGCCTTCACCAGTCGTGTTTATTTGTAAAAGCAAACAAGCAAAACCAATATACAATGACTTCTCCATTGTACTCGATCCCAACTCTGGATCCTCGGCAAGTCCGGGTGTTTTTCCATGTTCACCAGATTTCTATGTTGCTTCCTGGGAAACTTGACGGTATACTTTGGTATCTGTACTTTTTATTATTCAGATGCATCTCCTTCCAATGCATTATGAAAATTGGTGAAAGTGATAATTAACGAAAATCCAAAACTAACTGGGAAATGGTCCTTTTAAAGATGCTTTAGAATAAATTTATTGAAGCTTACAGTGTTAGAACAGTTTTAAATTGGTGGAAAAATTTCTAAATGAAGACAATACCTTAATCGCCTAATTTAGGAGTGATCTGCTTCTATGACATCCATCTCTGGATTTACCCAAGGTACAGGTTTGTCCAAACTTTCTCCATGTTTGTTTGTTTGTTAAACATCTTTAAAATAACAATTTAGAATTTTATGTTACATGAGTAATCCAAATAGACAGAAAGAAAGATAGAAATCACAGTACTTACTTCATTTATGTTAATGTTGTA
>BROG01000406.1:187500-257500 GCA_030159075.1 Atrina japonica | reverse complement strand
TTTCCGCAACTGGCAAAATAGTCACTGCAGGGGTCCCTTGGGTTCCTGATTTGTGGTTTATAGACTTTTACTCTTTGGTTTAGTTTTCTAGATTGTCCAATGCAGTTACAATGAACAACTATAACTGTATGTAATGACGGTTTCCATCTGATCAACCACAATGGTCAAAGCAAATAGAAAACTGTGATGTTCTACATTTTTCTTAAGAGAGAGAGAGAGAGAGAGAGAGAGAGAGAGAGAGAGAGAGAGAGAGAGAGAGAGAGAGAGAGAGAGAGAGAGAGAGAGAGAGAGAGAGAGAGAGAGAGAGAGAGAGAGAGAGAGAGAGAGAGAGACGCAGCACCTGGCCTTTTTGTTGTGATGCCCGATGCCCTTGTTGGTAGTGACCCTGACGCCAAATGCCCTTTTTTATCATGAACAATGCTATCTAGTCATTCGACATTTAAAAAAGCTCAATATGGCTCTAAATACATTTCTATAAACTTAATTAGTTGTTTTATTGACAATTAAATTCCTAAGTCTTTACATCATGACCGAAATTGTCACAGACTATATATATATATATATATATATATATATATATATATATATATATATATATATATATATATATATATATATATATATATATATATATATATATCGAAGATGATTGCCATAAAGTCCTCGTTTTAACGCATTGTATTTTTCAGCATTCTAAACCTGTTAAATGTTATAAACATAATATCAAAGTTCTCTGAGATAACAGAGAAAATTATTCATCAAAATATCTAAACAGAACAGCAGAATCTCACATTGTCGTGGTTTTCACAAATTAACTAAATAAGAGTGAAGATGTCTGCTCGTTTACCAAATATACGCAACAAAAGCATACTACAGGCATTCATACTTGTTCAAGCACAAAATACACAGAATAAGTAATGTTTATTATTTTTTTATTTTATATTGTGATTATTCTCCAGATTTTGTTTATAGAAATAGTACGTCCCAAAATAAGACACACGGTCGTGAAAAGACGTAAACCATCTGAGGCATTATTTAGGCTTATGTATTATATAAAAATTACAGATACCAAAGTATTATTCGTCAAAATGTCCAGTGTACAGTATACAAACCTGGTGAAAATAAAACAAACACGGACATCTGGAAATCCAGGGGTATCAGATGTTATAGAGGAATAAGCATCCCCTATTACGTTCAATTCATGTACAGTTCATGTATGTAAAGTTGAATGTTTTAATTCAATAACTGGGCGTATAATTTTGTGACAATTCATAAAAATATCATTTCCGTAGAGTTTTCTGGACTTTGTTATGTAATCGTAAAGCTAAAGTAATGTCCTGACAGACAACATTTGTATTTTTGCGATTATTGGGTTCGTAATTTCATGAAACCAATCATATCATTTGTCATTTAAAAAATGTCAAATCACAGGTTTTAATTACATGTAATAACAGTATTGTGTTCTTAAGTAATAACTGGAAACAAATCTAAGTGAAAATAAATTGTTCACTCTCACAATATCACTCGTAATATATCATAACACGATGGCCGTTTGCAGCATCTGTAAATGTAATAAATCAGTGTAATTAATTAGATTCTAATCATTTAGGGATATAACTGTATCTCCTTCTCTCTTTCATTTGATTATGAATTAAGTTGATTGCCACATAAATGTTATTTGGGAAAAACGTTTTTATATAAATGTAAATTTTATGAAAAAGATATTCTTCTACTTGGTTTATTTCTAAATTTTGAAAATAAAAGGAATGTCAGGTTTTTAATTTTGAATAAGCTGCTGATGTATTCAGAGAAATGAAAATCCAGATAAAATGAATGAAATATTTAAATACATTTTCCGAGTAGAAATATTTTAATTGAAATCAATGAATTTTTATACAATTTGTAAATCTTCCTTCTATTATATCCAGGAATAAAAATGTGACCAATTATCCACAAAATGACACGAAGAAGACAAATCTATATTTAGATTAAGAACAGACTCCGAATCAATCATTCATACAAGTAGAACTATTATGCTATTAGCGGCAATTTAAAACACATGCAATAAGAGAGATGATATAATTATTTCAACATATTATTGACAGTCTAACATCAACAACCTGTAGTGCATATACTCGTATCTCACATTGAGACATTATCATTTTACTACTGCATGTAGCTCTAATCTGATAATTTGATCACACTGCGCTAATAATAAATAAATAGGGTAGTATGGGGACGGTTACATGTTTTCCTTTAGACTTTCAAGCATTTTCATTTATTCAAATACTAGTTGTTTGTTTGTTTTTTCATTTTTATTTTGTTGTTGTTGTTGTTGTTGTTGTTCAAGATTTCTCGTTCGTTTTCGTTTTCTTTTTGTTTTCGTATACCTAAGCTAATGTAACCCCATTATAAGCATCATATTTCTTTTTTTTTCTCGTTTTTATTTCTTTTTTTCTAAGGGATGGAATTAAATTAAATTTTCAAGTCCAAACTACACCAGATAGATGTTTGAAGTCGTCGCTCTTTCATCGTCATTATAAAATGACCGTCGATATGTGTTTTCGACGTTTTCCTGCAGTTTTGTTTTTGTAGTAGTATTTGTTGAAACGAGTAACCTAATTGAAATCGCATTAAAACTGTCTTTGATGGGAGACACCGGGAAGTTTCCAAATATTTTCTGACATTGAAATATTTATTCGCTTTTATCTTGTATAATTCAGTTGATTGTAATTTAGGCGTATTTTGTCAACATAGAGATTTTACACATATTCTATCCACTTTTTCATATCTATGTGTTATTTGAAATTATTTCGTAAATCAGAACCGATATCTGCATACAGTTACATTCTTAAATTTTCCTGTTTTAGGTTTCTATTTGATATGAGAATATATTTTTTATCTTTTTTTTTTACAATATATGTTTATAATATAAATTTTGATTTTTCAAAATACAAAAGACTGAACCACTAGGATCCTAAGAGTGAGGTAGTCACCTAAAGTGGGTTTTTTTTTATGAGGCTCCACTATACATATTTATAGATATATAATAAAAAAGTCATTCTGGTTTCACTTTCGTTTTCATTTATCAACAAAATTAAAACAAGGACGAACTTTTACATAAATTACACCAATAATTTAATTTTCAAGCAAACATTTTTATTCGACAACATACAATATACAATTATAGATCTTGGGCCCGAGACCATAAACAAGGAAAATATTTAGACAAATTTTATTTGGTGTTAATTCCCTGAAATTTTGCATAAGCTAACGACTGACGTTTCAAACTTAAAACGTGGAGGAATTAGAGACTGAAAGGATCAAATATTTCAAAAACCTTTATGTTTCCACGTTAAGTCGATTCATGAAATAAAAGTGAAATGATGTATGTACAGAGAGTCAAGTGGGTGTAGCAGCAGGTGGATCTATTATACTACAATGACAATGTAATTGGATCTTTTATAAGCCACTGGTATTGAATCTACCCAAATAACATTAAACAAAAGCGATGTAAATGCATCAACTTTAGGGGAAATCATTTCTGGGTCAATTAGCACCCTGCACGTGCATCCTAATACTGCACGTGGCATTAACAAAACTGTGAAACTACAATGGCAATAGCTAAAATTCTCGTATCGGCATCAATATTGTGTATTGTGTTTGACAAAACCTAGTCAACCGCATGGAATTGAAAGGCCGGAAGTATTAAAACAGTTCACCGTATTCTGTTTGGGAGCATCCGAAGCATGAGATCACGTTTACCATAATGAAGAATTATTGTTCATTGGTTCCTGACTGCATCTTCATCCTTTATATTCTAACGAGGGAGACTTTATAGATATACTTGTGTGTTTCAAGAAAGCTTTCACTAAAAGGCGTCAGTCATAATATCACAAATCTAATATAAAGTTGACTCTTAATTTGTTGACTGTTAACTTTTTTTATATAAATCAATTATTACAACATAATAATTAGCCCTACATACAGAAAAATCAAAACCATCAACAACTGAATTTTATTATTTATTTATTTTATATTGATATTTAACAAGGACAATTTTATCTTTACAAAAACAACTTGTCATGGAAAGAAATATTAATGGTGCTGTAAAAACAAAATGAATTCCTTTTAAAATATATATCTATTAGAAGTACCATGATATTTTATTAGTGGCAAGTTTCGTGATAAAATCGTTTTGTGTAAATATACACATTAATGCCTCATGAAATATGACGGAATGCCTGAAAAAGTCTAAGACAGAATATACATAAAGTTAACAAGGGAAACCAGTTTTATGCTATGATTTGTTACCGTAGAAGGTCGGTGTCTCTTCCTGTATACATTGTAACCGGCTTCTCTCTTCCACCACTAAAGCATGGCCGCCACCGTATAATGTTCATAAACGTTGAATGTGGCATGAAACAACATTTAAATTCAAAACTTCAAATATATATTTAAGAATCAGTATGTTATTTTATTACTTTGCAAAAGATGATTCTTATATGAATAAAGGTATCTATGGTGTAGGTGTGAATTCCTATCTGGTTTATTTATGTAATAAAGATATAAAATCCCAGATATCAAAGTATAAATCTACAGGATGTCCAGGATACATATACAAATCTGGTGAATATTGGACAAACACGGACCTCTGGAAATCAAGAGGTGGGTACTGGTTCCATGGATGAGTAACCATCCTCTGTCACATATTCTCTTATAATTAAATTTATTTACCTTTAGTATAAATGAATTTGAGTGTAAGATAATAAGTGACATCATTTAACATTTTGTGACACTGTATACCGAATCAACGTGTATTAGGAACCCTTTATGCTATTAAGTTTGACAAAACATAACATAGTATTTGACATGAAGATATGGTGATGAACTATTGTGGTTTAGTCAACGCGCGGTACGAAGTCGACACATGAACGTCAAACAACTATTTTCTTTAAGGTTTTTTCATGTACACAAAAGTAAACCTCTGCGTGCAACAATAATGTACTTGTCGCCAGCATCTAGCTCTCGGGTGACTTTTGATGGAAATGCCAGAAATACGGAATTAAAATGTCGCGTGACACATGAAACGGAAACTTGCAAAATAGCCCTCATGTTTTTATTCTAAATTCAGCAAATCAGTAAAAATGTCCCAAGAGCATGTCAACTACACATTAAAAAAGAAATTGTTTCGTACTCCTCTCATTAATGGTTTTGGCAATAACACTAAGTGAGACAAACAGATTCGCTTATACTGTCTCTGGAAAAATAAACGTTAATCTATAGATAGTCCTTTTCAAAGTGACAGATAGATAGATAGATAGATAGATAGATAGATAGATAGATAGATAGATAGATAGATAGATAGATAAATAGATAGATAGATAGATAGATATACAGCTAGCATCTCATCCAGACTATTCAATTGCAAACGGGTTTTGCAGTGCCTAGACATCAACCATCTTCTACATAACGCCGTCACATGTTCATGTACATCATCTCTCTTCAAATACAAACCTATAGGGCATATCATCACCGGTGATGTTTCTGTTGTTGAAAATGAAAATCAAATATCTTATTTTAAGAGGTCAAATATACCGCGAAGTCCGTTCCTTTAATTGGCGTCAGAAATTCAGTTTAGCAATGAATTCTGTCAGGGATTATGCCTGACGATGGACCAAACATGAAAACGTGGAACCAGACACTTTGGCTGAATGGCTAAAAACTATACGATGGTTGATAAAATCTCGTATTCGAAAACTGAATTTAAGTATGAAACACGTTATCTCTCTGTATTTAGTGACCCAGATGTGGTAATCGAGCTGGATACGTTATGTGACAAATATGTACTGATCACTGCAGACAAATTCTCAGATAATATAGTTTTTTATATGTAAGGCGCATTACTATACTTGTTTATTATAATTGTTAATTTATTATTATAATAAAGAACTATGTTTTAATATGAATTCTGGTAATCATATATATATACACGTAGCCCACTTTCAAAGGACGATATCTTTCAAAAGCACGTGTGCGTATTACACTCTTTTTATGTACGTACAACCGATACTGATTTTGAGCTACCATATTTATATTGGATACCTAAACTTCACAAAACCCCATATAAGCAGAAGTACTTAACAGGATCCAGCAAATGTTCTACCGTACCTTTATCTTTACTCCTTATCAAAATGATGACAGCTTTTGAGGAGAAAATTCAGCAATACAGTACATTTGCTTATTCAGATGTAGATACTTCTAGAAATTTTTAAGGCACACAATTTTTACTCATATTCGCAGTATCAAAGCATACGACTTCTCTACTATTTACACAACACCATATGAAAAATTAAAAGATAGTCTTTTTAGTGTCACTGACAACTGTCTTTTCACTAAACGTGGTACTCGAAAATTTAAATATCTCGTCATTTATTCTCATGATTCTTATTTTGCCCAACAAAACTCTGATTCTACACATAAATAAACTGAAATTGATATTAAAAGATGTTGAAATCCCTAATAGACTGTAGTAGGACCAAATACCAAATACAGTATTTAAGGACTTCGTGTTGTGTTTTGTGATCGTATCCTATACTGCATTGTGTTGTACATAGGAGATGGGTACCTGATCGGTTCACAGTGTAATAATGTCCGGTGACAAGGGTGTCAGTGCTCTAGGCATCTGTACACAACAGTAGTCTTATTTTGTCCAGTCACAAACTTAACAACAACTGTATAAATTCATAAATTTTATTGAAAATGACTACAGTCAAGACGACGAGAACATAATAAGTTAACTATGAATATATATGAATGAGTTGACTATGAATACATCGGGAAAAGAAATAAGTAGTTTAATTCACCTAAAATACACTATTTTGATTTTAATTTATGTTAAGTTTTAAAAACTTATTCAATGTTAAAATTTACATATTTTTGTTAAGTAAAGTATGCTATTTGAGGCCGAGCAAATTATTTATATTGCAATCACTCTATTAGACCATTTATTGTAAAAGGCTATCTGAAAACTGCAGTATTTCCACGCGGACTACGTATAGGACGACGTAATTAGTGACGCTTACATTTGTATATCACCCATCCAAACCCAACCTAAACTATATAACCCCAAAAACCAAAAACTACATAACTCTTAAAATATTTTATTTATGTTACACGATAATTTATATACCCACTAGCTATTACTAACCTAACAGCAACATTCTAATGAAGACCCTTTATGACTACATGGCCAATATTACCTATCCCGCTATTCCGCTTCTATTCTTAGAGCGTACTGTAGGTGAGTCTGGTCACAGACAATCTGTAAGGACATAACATTCCCGGTTCCTTATATATCCGAGACAACAATAGATACCAACTGTATTTATCCTAAGTGAAAGTAGAATCGACTGGAACAACCAATCAGTTCTCACGTTATTCATAATAGTAATTTTGTTAATTGGTTTCAATATATTGAAGTCGCAATGTCAATTTATGTCAACATGATGGTAACATCTGATGAATATAATTTAACCTTACCATGAATTATGGATGTGACGGGTATGATATTTGTACTCGATATATTTACGTTGTCGAAACGGAATAGGTACTGGCAGTTCATTTGTAGACTGCGTATGGATTTTTAAGTGTTTGGACTTACTTTTTGTTGGTTTGATAATTCCGTAAACGACTTAATTCGGTTGCTTGGGATGTTTTATATTCACGTTCAATTCGTCAGCTTGTCTAGTCAGCCATGTTTTCAAAACTTCCGGTAGAGTTGTTTTTGGTATCTGCAATTTGATTGGTTGTCCGTATTTCTATTATTTGGATAGTGTATAAACACTGGGTCGTAAGGTGTGCGGTCTCAGTTCTGTTAGAGACCTCAGGTCTGACAACTTTTTTCTCTCTTCTCGTGCTGTTCGTGAAAGACCACTGTTCTGACGATTTAGCATGCTGTCTATTATATTTTAAGAAGCAAAAATGAACCCCTACAGGGATTCTTCAATCCCAGAATACATACTGAACTCCATATCTATAATGGACATCGCTTATAACAGACTGTTTAAGCGTTACAAACGATGACTGTTTTGAACAGAAACGTCTTTTTCTTAAACTTAAATTTACAAAAAAAGGCATAGGCGCTTTAAACATTGGCAATGATCTAAATCACAAAAAAGTCCAGTCCTGTATTCCACCATATTTTAAACTGAGGCCACGCCTTACATTTCATATAGCTATACACCTAGCATCGCATCCAAGCTATTCAATTACAAACAGGTTTTGCAGTGTCTAGACATCAACCATCTTCTTTCTACACAACACTGTCACATGTCCATGTGCTTCATCTCCTTTCAAATACAATCCTATCAGGCGTGTCATTACCGGCGACGTTTCTATTGTTGAAAATGAAAGCCTCAAAAATCTTATTTTAAGGGGCCCTAAATACCGGGAAGCCCGTCCCTTTAATTGATATCAGAATTTCAGTTTAGTTATGGATTCTGTCGAAGATTATGCCAGACGATGGGCTAAACATGTAGACGTATAACCAGAAATTTGTCTGAATGGCTGAAAGCTATGCGATGGTTGATAAAATCTCGTATTCGAAAACTTAAAGGGACTATGAAAACACGTTATCCCTCTGTATTTAATGATCCAGAAGTAGTAACTGAACTGGATAGATTACATGACCAATATGTACTGGTACCAGCAGACAAAGCCTCAAATAATATAGTTTTTATTTGTAAAGCACATAACTATAATTGTTTATTAGAAGAACTTAGGTTCAATACGAATTCTGAAAATCCTACATACACACGTAGCTCACTTTCAAAGGACGAGATCCTTCAAAATCCGTATTACGCTCATTTGATATACCAAGAACGGATAACAATATTGAGCTACCATATATATATTTCATAAAACCCTATATAAGCAAAGATACTCCTTATCAAGATATTGACAGCCGTTAAGGAGATAATTAGAAATTTGACAAAATAGTGTCTCAACAATAAAAAAGAGAGAGAGAGAGAGAGAGAGAGAGAGAGAGAGAGAGAGAGAGAGAGAGAGAGAGAGAGAGAGAGAGAGAGAGAGAGAGAGAGAGAGAGAGAGAGACTGTGTGTGTGTGAATGTGTGTGTGTGATTTTCTCGTTATATTGACAGGTGGGGATACTAGCACAAAAAGTGTTGAATTCTATATATTGCGATGAAAAAAATTAACACTTCAATATCCTGATTCTTTTTCATTTGCAGGAAAGTTCGTTCATGTAAATGTATCAATGATACTTAGATTGCATTGGCATTCAATAATAATCAAGAAGACGTAGATAAAACACCAAACGACTACACCATACTGTGAAGAAAGTTCAGTGTTTTACTATAGAAACAAAATGTTCTATTGTATTAGAATCCTCGCTGAAATACATAAAAAACATGGAAAATACACCTTTGATATTCAAGAAAACTGTTCCTCTTGAAAAAGTGGAATATTGTTATGAAATGATAAATAGCAGCCCTTGAAACACATCCACTTCTCTGACGTCACATAAAACTAGACTCCTTATTAGACGTTTTCAGCTTAATTCTAGTAATATGTCATTAATAATATGTCACAACATTAGATGCTTACAAATAGCAAACTTATTTTGTCCCTAGTTTACTTATCCGACAAGATATTAAAATATTAATATCTTCATGAGACACATGTTGAAAGTTTGCCTTTCAATAATGAATAAGGCGACTTCGGATATTTAAACCTTTCTTACCTAAATCATAACTGTTAGTCATTTTCGGTTATCCGATATAATCAAGTCAATGATAAAAGGAAGGTTTGACTCTGGCTAATATGTAGGAGTTCAAGTAATATTACTTGATGATGGACAATTGATCTTAAAACTACATTAATTGACCAAACATGAGCAGAATCTATTGTTTTTTATTGAGATAGGCTGGGGTGATTTCTAATAATGAGTATTATACAGAATAACTATCTGTGGCTTATTTGTTTAGTTTTAAGGTATCCATTGTACAATGTATAAATGAGTATGTTAAAGTGGGATTTTCCCGTCGCAATTTTAGTAAACTCCGGAAAAAAAGTAAATTTCTGTGAAATATTGAAAAATTTGAGTTAAAGGATAAAAGACTTATATTTTATTTTAATAAAATTGTTTTAATGATTATATATTGTACAAAACTCATCATACGACACAATGAATCTGACATTCAAATTATCTTGGGCGAAATTTTTGGCAGAAAATTCTGATGTTAACATGGGCAGAAACTAGTTTCTTAAACTTTAAAGTGATGCAATAAATGACAAGATTGAATTTTCAAAATGACCGACAATATTAAAAATTGCTGTGTACTCATGCTTAAAGTAAACTTCGTGTGTATTATAATGTATAAAACAAAAGTATCACAGCAAGTCATTCATTTATCATTCACCTGTATTATTACCAATGCGTCTGATTCGCCATTTTTACGTACTTTAGACTGCTTGCAAACTACTGAAAACACTCCCTTTTTCGAGCTAGTATGAAACTTTTATTGATACATCTCAAACTAGTTTCATACCAGCTTCGTGCAATAAATCAAAGGTTTACCAAACTATCTTTAACCAGAACCAGTTTATAGTCGATAAAGTCACCCTAGGATATTAGTGTTTTGACGATTTTTGACAACTTTGAACGTGAAAATCGCAAATCATACAATTGAACACTTACACATTTACAATATATATATATATTTTTTAGTTATCCTTTGTTTGACTTCCATTTTCATTCATTTATTACGTTATGTCACTGCACTTGTAATATGTAGCATTTCTTTCACTCTCTGGTTGATTTGCGTGAGAGTGTGTATTTGTACGGTTTTTTCATGTTATCTTAATTGTTTTGTCCTGATAAAGGGATAAGTCGTCCCGAAAATTTGATATTTATTTTGTCCGTGTCGTTGATCTTTTCGTGATCTATATATTCTTTTCCTGACTTGTGTCTATTTAGTGTTATATATATATATATATATATATATATATATATATATATATATATATATATATATATGTGTATATGTGTGTGTGTGTGTGTGTGTGTGTGTGTGTGTGTGTGTGTGTGTGTGTGTGTGTGTGTGTGTGTGTGTGTGCGATTTTCTTGTTCCCTTGACAGGTGGGAATGATAGCGCGAAAAGTGTTTAATAATAAATATTGCGATAAAGCAAATTAACACTTCAATATCCGGAATCTTTTTCATTTGCAGGAAAGTGTTTGAAAACGTATGGCACTCAGCAGGCATTGACCTTCATTACTCAAGAAGACGTAGATGAAACACAAAACGACTACACCTTAATGTGAAAAAAAAAAATTCAGTGTTTTACTGTAGAAACAAAATGGTCTTTCGTATCAGAATCCTCGCTTTAATACATTAAAAATATAAAACATCTCAGATACCAAAGAATAAATATTTAGAATGTCCAGGACACAGATACAAATCCGGTAAAAATGGACAAGCACGGACCTCTGGAAACCAAGAGGTGGGATCAGGTGCCATGGAGGAGTAAACATCCCCTGTCGGCCGGTCACACCCGCCGTGAGTCCACAGTCAAGTCCAAATGAAATACTTGAGGAACAAATCCTCGTCACAATTGGTACAGTCATTTCAACAACCGCCAACGCAAATGCAACTCAACATTGCACCCACTGAAACAGAGTAATCGTAAACAAGACTATTATACCGACCATAAAATTTGCGGAACGTTGACATCAAACGCGGTTTTCGATATCCCTGTGTCAATAATTTGTCAGTGAGTAGTATACATCTGTATATGAAATGTTCATATGTTGAACACGCCGTGGCATATCGGATCATTAGTGAAATATAAACTCCATATGCGGGTGACTGTGGGATGTTGCTACTTAAATGTGGAAAATTTACGATGGGAAAGCCGCAATCGTGGCGTTTGTAGTATAGCTTAGTTGCCAATTTCCCATCTGTGTCTATTGTAAGTAAAATGTAGCGCGTGTGCTTGATTCTGTCGTATCTTTAATTTCTAGTTAGCTGCGATATATATCGCGTTGACATATGTATGAAAATTGTCATTATAAATTGACAAAACGTCGTCGATGCGTGATATATTCCCCATCATGCGGACTTGCGCCCGCACCCCTTTTCATGTTCTACTGATTCTCGGATCGTCAATCATTTCCAGGTGATACGCATCCATTGCCAGTTGGGTCGACAGGTGGTACGATTCCCCCCATCCATTTTCGCTGATTTCTATAATTGTTCATCTCTCCGGTGAGGGATGTGCGCCCACCGGGTCGCCGGGTGGGTTGAATATAGAATCGATAATTTAATAGATTTTTTATGTATCCCTCCAACCGCGCGCAGTGGATTTTTGAAGACAACGTGACGACTTGTATTAAAACAGAAATAATGGATGGTATGGAACCATATTTGTGAATGAAAATAACTTACAGGAAAATGTGTGTGTAAGAAAATATGTCTGTCTTATCAAAAATGAAATCGTTTTATAAAAAAGTTATATGGTCCATGAAGAAAATTTATGGAACCATTTTGAATTATATTAGAGGGACGACGACGGAGGAAGAGGTTAAGAAAATTAGAAAATTAGAGTCGATAAAACCCAAATTTAGTGGAGTCGTGAAAGAAATGTTGGATAGGGAAGAGACGAAAGCTACATTTAGTGGAGTCATGAATGAGTGGGTAGGGAAGAGACGAAAAGTAAATTGACGAGTTGGAAGAAGGATACAGGAAGGGATTTCAAGGGATTTCGAAGTTATTGCAGGTCGGTTAAAAGAGATGTTGGCATATTCAGAGATCAGAATAAGACATTTCATCATTCAAACTTACTTTCGAGAGAGTGGACATCATCAACGATGACTTGGCCATGGTGCACGTAAAGGGGATACGAGTAACATTAGACAAACTGATTTACTTGGGCATGTCCGTCCTCGACCTGTCGAAGTACCACATGTATAATTGGCATTACAACTTCCTAAAACGCAAATACGGCGACAAATGCAAGTTGTTATACACGGATACGGGCAGTCTGTTGGTGGAATGCATACCGCGACATGGAAGAACATGCGGAGGTTAACGCATATTCATAAATTTTTCCACCAATCTTATCTATCGTGTGAAAAGAATAGTAAACCCCCCTGACGTATCTTGTTCTTTTCGACCGGTTCGAATTTCGGTCGAACGATTTTCTTGGGGGCCGGTAAATAGATTTGCTACACGTCCTGTTTCTTGAGAACTCCAACGCTTCTCGTTCGGTCGCTCCGGTCGCTTTGGCCAACTTTTCACGGCTGCTTTTCCACTCCAATAACTTTGGGGGCTGAAATAGATCCGTTCCATTTTTCTTTTCATTTTTTCTTAATCAGACTTTTATTTTTGTGGCGACGTACCCAATGCCATGAAAATCGCTCAAATGCTCGTCTCAACCGCTGGTTTAAGTAATCTAATTTCTTTTCTCTGATGCGGTTCCATTCTTCTTTCGTCCTCGAAACATTTTAGTAATAAACGAATTTTTTTAACCGCAGGCTTTCCCTTTTTTACCGCGGGTTTCACGCTATGACGTTTACGAACCGACCGTAATGCATTTTAATGTGCACGTCTTTTACCACGTAGACGTACACGTCTAAAAGATCGGTATTGGTTTCTCCTCTCTTTCTATTCGGATTGAAAAACCTTGGGAAATATTTTGCAATTTCCGACCCATTCCGTGAAGTGCGTTTTCATGCGTACTCCTCAAATTTAACCACAAAGCATAATGTTTGTGGAGATATTTACCCACACTCGACATGAGCGACATTTTAAAAAATGGCAGATATCGATTTTGATAATCCAATTTATGATGACAACGTCAATGACGATGCGGAAGAAACTCTTTTAGACGACGTCGACGATGATGATGAAGAACCTCATGAGGCGATGACGCGGGAGAGGTTTAGACGGCTCCTAGGTGCGCAGGTGGAGAAAATATACCATCTGGGATAGATGAAAATAATGTGGCGTCTGAAGAAGCAACCGACGCATTACCGGGTAGATGGGAAAGGGAAATATCTGAAAGGGGGTTCAAGCTGATTTGAAATTTAGCTCATCCATTAAGGGTGGGTTATGGGTGAAATGAATGCTTTAGATTAACGTCTATAAAAGGCTCCAAACTTTTAGCGGCGAGCACTTTGATTAGAAAGTATGGCGTCGTTGTCGCAGAAGCATTAGATGTGATTGAAGACAAATTCAACAAAGTATCGGACGATGCCGATAAACTCACAGAAAATGACCGTCCTGGACGACGATGAAACGCGCGTAAAACAAAACGCTTCGCGCGCTTATCGGGCGATCGATGACGGAATAGAAATATTGTCCGATAGTGTGAAAAATTTAACTTCGGAACTTCGGATGAGAGAATTGATAGGGTTCGACAAGGCGTTAGTAAAGTGAAAGGTGACCTAGACGGGTTGAAAGAAACCATAAACATTCTGGACGGACAACTTAAATCTCAAATTACTAGCATAAAAGAAACCATTCGCGGGTTATAAGACGAAAATCTTAAGTTGAGGGAAAGAATCGCGAATCTATTCAGAGAACAGGGTGTCACAATTTTTTTCTTTTTTAACTGCTATTGAAATGACGATAAGATTTTTTGTGGTACTGTTAATGTCGGGAACAACCGCGACGGTCAAACCGCCAATACCTCCACAACCGCCACCATCTAACCAACGATAATTACAAGAATGGTTGAAAAAGCAATTGGACGCAATTGGTAAGCTTTTGGTGAGATTGGCCTCCAAATTGGTGGCGTTATTGCCAGAATTTCTTGGTTCGATCGTGACGTGGTTATTATCGACCTTTGGAAAAACGGCCGTTTGGTTGGGGGATAGGTGAAACGAAACTCGACGAAAAGAAGAAAGGCGATTAACAAAAGCAAGAAGATGGCGGTTTTTTACCTTCGTGATTTGCTTCTTTTTTAATGGCAGCGTCTATAGCAACAGCGTCTGCGGTGCCTGAGGACCTTTGATCCGTGGCTGAGGAGAAAATTTTGGTCCGTAATTTTTTTAGGATTAATTTCTTTATTTCGACCTAATTTGGCACCATCGGGTGCGATAACTATCTCGTTATTGTAGTCGACACGAACTCCGATATTCAACTCCATGTCGCTAGGAACCATGCACAAACCAGAAAAAAAGACGTAATCCACTTCACTCTTGGCATACCTCAAAGTATCTTCATAACGAGAAATCTCGGTCGGTAAATCTACGAGTCGGTTTATCGAGTCTTCCACGTTGGCTAAAAATTGTTCCTGAGCGTCGAGAGATGTAGCTGCACTATCGACTATGGAAGACCTAGTTTTGGCTTGAGCGCCTAAAATGTTGACGTTATTATCGTAAAGATTAAAATCCGGGTCGCTCGGTAAAGGACAACTTTTTGAAAATTCTTCGAATCTGACAGTAAATGTGAAATTTAAACAAAGATTTCGATAAGTCGTCGCCAACCACAGTTTTTTCGATGGCGACTCCAAAATAATATAGGGTCGAGGTACCATTTTTCAGTACTTTCTTTACACTCTAGGATCTCGGAGCGAAAATGTCCGGCACGTTGTACTTTATAAAAGATATCTTTGAACAAAGCGCGAAAATGTTTGTTTTCGGAGACGTAGATCTCGAAAGACGATCAATTTATATCTTTTTATTGGGATATTTCGCATCTATCGGATGCATTGTTTTTCATGAAAATGGTCGTCATTTTTAATTATGTCCTTATTAAAAATGTATCATTTAATAAGAAAACTATTATACCTCGAATATATCATCGAAGCGGGTTACTATACATTTAAAGAAATAAAATTTTACGGACAGAATAATTCTCGACAAACATAATTCCAAATTAAGAATCTACATCAAACCTGGAAATAGCCTCCGTTTGCCCCCAGACCTGACTAAATTTTTCGGGTTCGACGAGGAATCGTTAAAAAAGTTTTTATTTGTAAGGCACATTACTATAATTGTTTATTAGAAGGATTTGGGCTTAATACGAATTCTGGAAATCCTACATACACACGTAGCTCACTTTCAAAGGACGAGATCCTTCAAAACCACGTGTCCGTATTACGCTCATTTGATATACCTACAACGGATACCGATTTCGAGCTACCACATTTAAATTGGATACCTAAACTTTATAAAATATAAAAAAATTCAGATACCAAAGTATAAATCAATAGAATGTCCAGGACATAGATACAAATCCGGTAAAAAATGGACAAACACGGACCTCTGGAAACCAAGAGGTGGGATCAGGTGCCATGGAGGAGTAAGCATCCCCTGTCGACCGGTCACACCCGCCGTGAGTCCACAGTCAAGTCCAATGAAACACGTTAGGAGTGTATCCTCGTAACAATTGGTACAGACGTCTCAACAACCGCCAACGAAAAGGCAACTCAACATTTCATTTAGTGAAACAGAGTAGTCGTAAACACGACTATTATACCGACCGTAAAATTTGCGGAACGTTGACATTAAACGCGGTTTTCGATATCCCTGTGTCAATAATTTGTCAGTAAGTAGTTTACCTCTGTATATGAAATCTTCATATGTTGTACACGCCCTGGCACATCGGATCATTTGTGAAATATTAACTCCATATGCGGATGACTGAGGGATATTCCTACTTAAATGTGGAAAATTTACGGTGAGAAAGCCGAAATCGTCGTATAGCTTAATGTCTAAGTATGAAGCGTGTGTGTTTGATTCTGTTGTATCTTTAATTTCTAGTTTGCTGGGATATATTGCATTAACATATGTATGAAAATTGTCATTATTAAATGACAAAACGTCGTCGATATATCTAAATGTCAAATTAAAGGACACCGCTAACTTTTTCTTTGAAATACAGTTGTTGAAATGTATGTACCAATTGTGACGAGGATACACTCCTCACGTGTTTCATTGGACTTGACTGTGGACTCACGGCGGGTGTGACCGGTCGACAGGGGATGCTTACTCCTCCATGGCACCTGATCCCACCTCTTGGTTTCCAGAGGTCCGTGTTTGTCCATTTTTACCGGATTTGTATCTGTGTCCTGGACATTCTATTGATTTATACGTTGGTATCTGAATTTTTTTATATCGCAACACATTGAACAGTTGCGGGCCCCAAGCGGGATGGGACCAGGTGCCCGGATGTTGTCAGCTTCCCTGTTTGTATGCCACCTCCGTCCCAAATGTTCCATGGAAACCTCAGACAATTCTGGTTAGTGTATTGACTCGAGATTAGATTACAATCATAAACGAATAGATTTAAGCATGGCGAATGTCATATTTATTTCGTTTAGTGTACGTGTTTATGTATCTACAAGTTTAAGCGTTTCCTGTGATTCTAACGGGGAAAGGGCGATAACAAGTACAGTCATATTGACGCTGTTCTAATTTACTTGCGTTTTTTCTGCATCACTTAGGCTAACAACAATTATAGTCGTCGCCAATTTTAATATGCTAAATTTATAGTGCGGGTGAGTGATAAACTTTGAAACATTTTACTGCAACCAACAGTAAATAGTCAAAAGGTCAAGATCATCAAATGTACTAGTATTAAATATTGTAAATATAAATTCGATATTTTGGAATACAAAAAAGAACATAAACGTACTTGAAGTGAAAATAACCATGAATACGGATAGATTAATGGTTTACTGGGTATGTACTAAAATGTAATTATCCATCTGATAAAATAACCGATATTCTTATTACTTATATTAAGATCGACCTCTTTAGAATATTCAAACTGGTCGCTGGTTTCTGAATACTCAAAAGGATCACGCATGGATATTTTGGTGCAAACTTCTAAATATCAGATTGACGGTAAGCAACAATTAAAAGACGTCATCATTGAAACAATATCAGGTCTAAAACTCCAGATTGCATGGCTATCCGCTTTAAGATGAATGAAAAGAGCATCTCCTGCTTGATGGGCTCCATAACGTATTGGTTTAAATTCTACGGTGCGCCTGACATTTTTATCTTATATGGCACCTGATCGCATTTACAAATTTTCCATGAAATATATCTGGTTATATAAACTTTATATGGAATTTGATCACCAGTTCGGTATCATAACATCAAAAGTACTGCAGGAGATAAAGCAGTGAATTCGATGACCTTGAAACTTCTGACCTAAAAGTCCACGGGTTCTCCATAGTAAAATGTATATGAATTCCATTACCACTATGCGGACAAGACAACATTGATACATCTATGAACCCAGAAACCGCTGGACTCCAATCCAATAAACATATCCCTACAGGTCTACCAAAGTGTGGTCAACCGGGTTGTCAAAAACAAAAACAATACCGCCCGTTTTCTAAAAATAGGAATATAGGTAAAACGTGAATCCATGTATTACAGTAGCTCTTATATTAGTGTTGCAAAAAACAAAAAACTGTCATTCCTGTTATGATTCAAATTAGACTCATTGTGTTTGTAAACATGTGCATATTTACCTTGACAGGTCTATATTGCAACCAATCAAGCTTAGATAGTGACAAGATATTAAAGAGAACCTAATAAACCAATGGATAAAAACCTCCTCCAGTATGACAAACAACAATCTAAAGATAACCAAGCGAAGGATATCAACTACTATAGGATTGCAAAACATTTTAGTGATAGGTGCAAATCAACCCTTTAATATAAAGTGGCTAAAGATAAATAATTTTAATAATAATAAGGAATCCTTAAAGTTAGACCAACATTTTGAGAATATTCTCAGACTTAAGTAAATTCTCAAGTTTTATGGTGCCGGCCCCCCCCCCTCTGAGCTTGGGAAATATGAATTATATTTTAAGTACTTTAAGTAGCTACAATTAAAAGAACCATGAATTTCCAGGAGAAAGTTTGGGAAAACAAATACATGTACTTGTATTCAGCTGTAAATCTTCATAAAAGCATTAAAACCTTAAAACAAAGGCTGACATGTCTTGTCTCAAATGTTTATTTATATACATGCACATACCAAACATTTACAATTATGTCAGGGAAGGATTGCACTGCAAAATATACTATTTGATACTATTTACAGTACAGTCTCAATAAAATGACCATTTTGTTTTTTAATATTTCAAATAAAAATGACTATAATATATAAACTTATGAATAAATGATCAGACAATTCTATGACATTGAAAAAAAATGATATACATCATTTTTTAAATTGTAAAGAAAGTATTTCTATGGTGTGTAAATACAATTTGACAGTGAAACAGATGAAATGATAAGCATTTTATGGATTATACGGTAGATTAAATATTGATTAATCATTCCATCATGTCATACAATATTTTTTAAGAAAATGGGAAATCTATATGTACCAAGAAAATATCTGAAATCCTTCTTCAAAATAAAAATTTCCTATCTCTGTTCTTCCTTCTAACTGTCCTTACTATTGTAAAACAAAGTACTCTCAACATGTGGAAAATGCCAAATTTAATATTTCATGACAGATAAGCAACATGGCACTGGACGGTTTTTGTAGTTAATTTCAGAAAAAGAATGGGCTGCATAATGAAATTTCTCTATAACATTACTCATAAAGTTTCTGTATGCTATTATACTATTAAGCTCTGAGATATACCTTTGTACTATGCAACAGAACTGTTTGTCATGTATCAAATACTATTTGAAAAAGATATAACACCAAAATCTTTACTCAAAATAGAATGTCTGTTATACTGTACTGCTTAAATAGATATTCAAGTGTCAATTTTTAAAATGCCTATGTATGTAAATCTGCAACGAATAATAAAAACATCCAGTTACAATAAATCTCAAAAACCGAATATTATTGTCTTAGCTATTTGTAATTTCAAAATATAGGAAATATACATGTATATATGAAGTATGACAGAAGAGTATGAAAAAGAGCCACAAGAAAATTGAACCATTGTCAAAACCTATGCTAATTAAATACCGCTATACAATAGTACTAACACAAAAACATTCATTTCAAAGCAGTAGTCATTATACATATATAACATACAAACTATTACTTGTAATATTAATGCCAGTCAACAGAACATTCTCATAGAAAATAAAGAAACACATTAAAAAAATATTTTGATTGTTATAATCAACAAAAGATTATCAGCTGAATTTATAGAAGCACCTCGCTGAGTTGAACACAGTGAAATCTATATAATAACTAAATTAAGACTACAAAATGAAGATTAAATATCAACCCTTCAAACTAAAATGACAATTTCAGCACAATGACATTATCATATGCAAGGGGCAATTAAATGAGATGTATCCAGCATTATTTGAATTTACACATTACTACATTTGAGTTACAAAGTCAAGAGAATTGTCCAGGTTGGTAATGATTTACAGGTAACAATTAAATATTTTTAAAATGACTGTACAGGAGATGAACTATTACACATATATAATGTCTATTTGCTCAAATTTATTTTATTAATCGATGTAAACATTACTTAACCAAGAACAAATTACTTTGGTCATTTTAAAATATCAATTGTCAAAATGTATTTTACAATTGACCCTTTAGCAGTAACTGCAGTCCTGTGACTTTGGTGGCAATATGATACAGAAACCTGCAAAAGCACTGATGTCGTTAAAGCAACTGATTGTTTCCTGATGTCATTTTCTGAGAATCTGTATCATTTTGCCAACCAAAGTCACAGGACCACAGTTACTGCTAAAGTGTCTGTTGGTTTGGTGGAACTTTAGACAAGAAGTTATAATTATAATATTCTAATCTTAAAAAATTGAATTATCTATTCATAAACACCAGATTCTTAGACTTTGAACATTTTCTGATTTTCTATTATTCTCAGCATTTTGGGAATGAAATTTTTTACTGGTATATACATGTATTATCTCTTGATAAGATAATGACGTTTTCATATCTAGATTAATCATCAATGATAACAAAAGAACATATACTTTGCGGCTTACGGACATACCAGGCAGACACTGAGTTTTGGGGAATTATGAACCTAGCAGGCCAACACAAAGATTTTTGGGCTTAGGGAACTGCCAGGTCAACACTTAGATTTGGGCAAAATATTATCAGAAATGGTGCCAATCATGCATCTGTCAAATATTTTTTCAAAAAATCTACAAATTACTAGAGAAATACAAATCTTTAATATCAAACCATGCTTCTATGGCATCATATATGCAAACATATAGAACAAAACACTGCAAAGTTAAATTTTTGTATTACAATTTTAAGTAATACAAGGATGCATTAAAGCCTTATCATTTTCACACTTTATTTATTTTAATGAAAATTATATTCGTTTTGTTAGACCATTTTAAAAAATTATGATAAACATGTGCTAAACACATAACTTACAGTGAACTTTGATGTTCATTTTATGGCATCATTGCCCTTGAACCCCAAAGTGGATCACATGTTTACCATTTTAAAAGTAAAACTATAAAACTCATGACAAATATTTAAGGTCATGGCAGTAAGGGCATATATTTATATATATATATATATATATATATATATATATATATATATATATATATATACACACACACACACACACACAGTGGAATCTCCCAATCTTGAAATTCATGGGACCGCCCCGTTTACTTCAAGATAGCCAAAATTTTCAATTCACATATTTTCTTTTTTTATTGTACAACAAATACACCTACTCAGGGTACTGCTTAATTTAAATTGGATTTAAGCAATTATTAATTACACTTTCATCTTGGCTGGCTAACGGAAGTCGAAGTTCCATGGTTTTGCGGGTAAACAAGTAATTTCAATAATGATTTTTGCGTACAAAATGTAAACCATCAACTGCAGATGGTAACCCAGAGATAACAAGTGACAATTCTGTAATATTTTGATATTTCGAAACAGAAGAATACTTTGAGATAAGCGAAATTTCGAGAAAAAAATATGAGATATCCAGAATAAAAGTATTTATATACAGTGAAGTAATCTGGACGGGCTGTTTGACTTTGACATAACCGGAATTTTGACTCATTTGATTTTGACATAATGAGATTCCACTGTGTATATATATATAATTTAATTAAATCTTCTTGATGCCATGAATATCCCTACTCATACAAATGAGTACAGTAAGAAGTCTAAATTAATATCTATATATGTATACAAAGTGAAGTTTATGCACATATTTACAAATAAAAAGCACTGATAAAATTTATATATATATATATATATATATATATATATATATATATATATATATATATATATATATATATATATATATTAAACATCAAAATTACACATGGTAACTCAATCAACCCTTAACCTCAAAATGGAACAGTCCAGTTGTAAATGAATGCCATTTTAAGGGGGTTTAGTATGATTCAACAACTCTGAAGGTTCCCTGATAAAGTTAACATCTTTTGTTTTTGTATTTAATCAATATGCACACGAGTCATACTTTGACTAGAACATATATCCCATCCTTAACTTATTCAATTTATGTATGCAGGTAAAATTATCATTACATCATTACACAACATTTATATGATAAATTGGTAGTTAAAGCCCTCAAGCTTGATAACAAAGTTTAAGGCTGACCATCACCTTTGAACTTTTGACCCATGATCTGATATGCATCCTTAACAGTCTCATGTTTGACTCGATGTCATTCTAGGTAAAAAGTCAAAAGCCTGTTTGGTCTGATATAAATTATCTATGGTCAAACAAATCATAGGTGAGAAAATTCTTTTGTATTTTAGTTATAATAAACATGAAGATTATTTTTACATAAGAATTTCCAAATAGCAACTTTAGGCATTAAAATGAACTCGAATACATTTGAAGTACGCTGGAATTGACAGACATAACAGGTAACACGTATGAATATACATTTGCTATATAATAAGTTATGATGCATCAAACATGCAAGTGAATATACAACACTTATCAGCCTAAATCAAGGTATGTCATTCTATATAACAAATTGGGAAAATTGTGGTACTACTGCATAAATTGTGGTGAACAAAACGATTCAAAATTTACATAATAATAAAAAGTGTCATCCATACAAACAGACAACGCTATTGAATGATTCACAGAACTTAATAAGTTTTAAAAAAAAAACATTACAATAAAAGCCTGGAACAGAAAAAAAGGTTTTATATTTCCATGAGATTTTTCACATTCTGAGGGCCTAACTTAATTACAAACAATTACACTAAAATGCCTCGTCTTTCATTAAAATATAATCTTGGAGATTGCAATTTTACCTGCATTATCATCTTGACATTATCATTACAACTGAGAATGGTGTGACCTGAAGTCCAGCATTAATCAATTAACTCACAACATTATTTACATCAGAGAAAAATAGAAGACATATTATCATGATAGTGCAATAATCTACAAAATCTCAGTAAAAGGATGTTTTAAAAATACAAAATGTGCATTTATAATATTTGGCTCAACAAACATTTACCTATCATCTAACTGGCAAAGTCCATTACCTAGTTGCTTTTAAACATACTAAAACTATTTTGCTTATTATAGAGAATTAAAATTTTCTGTGATTATGGTTTTATTTTTTGAATTTCTGTTTTATCACATGGAATCTTTAAATGAACATGACAGCTGTTTGAAATGTCCATATGGTTGGTCTGGCAGGCAAAAGTAGTGTTATAAGAATATAATAGCAGAACAAGGTTTGACCTGTATTTTTGAATTCAGTAATTATGTGTGCCAAGCCCTGGTGTGTTAGTGTATATGTTAGTGTGTATATATATGTGTATCAGTGTGTGTATCAGTGTGTATGTGGGACTTCCCATTTTGGTCAAATGAATTATTTGATACAATAAGACATGAAATGTGTCTCCAATTGAATGATTTCACAGTTCCTTCTCGAATGAAAGTTTTTATGAATAATCAAAATAGTGGTATGGAAACAAAAACATACATGAAAATGATAACTTCTAGCTTCTATTGTTTTGATTAACTTAAAAAATGAACTTTATGCACTAATGTACAAGATGACTTTACCATCCTAAACGCCACAAACCATCTTGAAATTACTAATTTTTTATTTTTACTTCAGACACATCAATTAAACTTTTAATGGGATCCACAAGGAACTGTAAAGTATTTGAATAGATGTCTGATTCTAAATATGTATGAGATCTGGATACAAAACAGCTAGCAGAGGTCAAAAGGGAGGTAATCATTAAATAAAAATGCTGTTTACAAATGAGAAGTCTACTAAATCTAGCCATTAATATTCTGAATTTCAGAATGAATTTCCTAACTACAAGAATTCATTGTAGAGATTCTGTACACTAAGATAAATGTGAATGTCTTGAGCTATATATATAATACTGGATACATGCTCAAAGCAATAAGTAATAAATATCGTAGACCATCAACTCCTATTTCAAATTTTAATCTTGTTTTAGTCTAAATTTAATTAACACTGTACATTTTATATATGAACATACAAAAAGTCAAATACTCTGACTCATGTCAGGAACACAAATATTACTTAGGCTTAACTTACCCACCAGTTCAACTGTTCATTCTCTTTGATATAATAAATAATTATACATGCAATTAGACACATGATATTCTAAAACAAATTTTCCATATACCATCAATATTTCATCAAATATATAATGTGTAAATACTTTACTATCTTTTGAAGTTTTTATCAAATTTTGCTGGACAAATTATCTGCTTTTAGCATTTTTCTGCAGAGGAAAAGTGATACAATGATTTAATTCATATTTTTATATGTGACATTGCATGAAGACATTTTTTTCCAGAAAGTAATCTGCATAGAACACATTATTCAAACATTTACTTCTGTACCAAAAAAGCTCAACATTGTAGTTTGTACCCTGTAAGAATTAAAAAAAAGAGTAACAAGTTTGCTATATAAAATGCTCCCCTTGGCCAAAATCTTACACGAATCAAGAGTCAAACATGTACATGTACTTTCACAAATATTTTCTTACCAACACTGTAAAATGTAATCTAATTCTCATTTCATTCTTAGCATGTCAAAATGATAAAACTTTTACACAAAAATTAAAAAGCACTAAGGCCTACTCATCTTCTAGCTTATACAAGTATAGCGATTCTGTCTTGGTTGGACAAAAATTTATGAGAATAGTTAAACACTAACATATTTTTTGTTTTAATTGAATTTTGAAAAAAAAAACAGACCACCTAGTATGAAAGGCATGAGGTTAAAATTACTGAATAGTTGACTACAATATCATCATTGGAAGGATGACAGCCAAAAATGAACTTATACACCCCTAAAGACACTAATGGACTGTGTTAATGTTAATGATGTACAGTAAATATAATTGTTTTTCGGGGGTGTATAAATTAATAAAACAATATTAGTTTGCTGAACGGATGAAATATTCAGATCTGTAATGAGTACAAAGATTTAATGCAATTCTTTTCCCTCTAATTATTACAGACAATGTGTATTAACATAATTTATATATGGATTAAGCTTTAACATGTAATGATTTTTAAAAACAGAAACTATGAAAACTAAAATACTAGCCTTAGGAAAATTATTTTTTAATCTTTGACATAAGATTGATAGGTTATTGATGCAATGATTTTATCAAAAATATGCATGGTACATGTTAATCAGTCACAGACACATGTGCCAAAATGATATTTTCATGTCCTGTATATGTCTACATATTCTGTATTCTCCAACACTACAAAATTGATATGTGACTCAAGGAATCGGATAGAACAATCTCAAATATGGTAGCCTTTACTTTCCTGAATATTGTTGAATTACTCCTTGACAATGATAAGAACCATATTGATATTGCTAAAAATAGTTGGTGTAATTATGATGATTATAATAATAACATTAATAATTATACTTTTATATGATAATAATAATAATAATAATAATAATAGTAATTATTATTATAAAAATAATAATAATAATAATAATAAATAATAATAATCATGATAGTAATATTAATTATCTTAAAAGTCAAATAAATATTTCAAGCCCACTGTATTTTTCAAAATAAAACATTGCATCTACAATTTTAGAAGGGTGTATAACCACGACAGTGGAAATCCTCATTGCCCTCAAGCTCAGGGCTTCATATATTTCTATGAATTGCAATTCATTGAAGAAAAAAAAATACCTATCCTATTTAACATAAACAATAATCAATCAGCCACATCAAGACAGGTACTCCTTCTACTGTTCTAACATTTAGCAAAAATCTCCATGGCCAAGTGGTTTGAGCATAACCTAATATATCTTTTAACTCTTGTTAGTATTGGATTGAGCTATATAGGAGCCAACGTTCATTAGTGGGAAGTTTGCCACTTGCAGAAAGCCACAAGGACATGGTTTCACTTGCAGAAAGCCACTGGGGCGGGGTCTTTACCCGTATACAATTTAATTGCTTTCCTCCACAACAATTGAAAACTGGCATTTGACAGTATTATTTTGTCTGTTACATGAAAAACAAGCATTAACAAACATTAAAGATAATTACTTTTTGAGACTAGGAACCAAATTTCATTAAAATAGCATAACAAATAAGAAAGTGAATTTTAAATTAATTTTCTAAGAAATATCAAGATTTTTGCAAAAACTCTTAAGTTTTTGGTAGGACATGGGTCATTGTCAAACTCATCTGAGGTAAATTTAATTGAATCAATGGACAAAGTTTCAACAAAATTGTTGAAGGATTGAAAGCGTTAGAGCTAAGACAAGAGAAGGCAAACGAGAGACAGGCAAGTGGACAGACAGCCAACCAGACAAGACAGCCAACCAGACAAGACAGACAACCAGACAAGACAGCTGGAGGATAAGTCTATAACAAAAAGGAATAACAAATACACCCAATTTTTTTAAAGTGGTATTAGATCTGTTTTTTTTTAGAACATGTTCTTACTTTTTTACTATTTATATTGGTATACAATAACAATAAACAGATACACACAGGCATAAAACTTCTGAAATTCCTAGATATTTTGTGAAAATTGCTTGAGAAACCAAGTTTGGCTAGTATTGATTTGCAAAGGCTTAATTCAACCTTACTGTTTGTTTATACATACCACATTGAACCTGATCTTAATTTCACAAAATATATAGGAATTTATGATTTCTTATGCTTGTGTATAGCTTTTATTTGTTATTGTACATCAAGTACATGAAGTAAAAGTAGAAATAATCAAAATACCTTTTTTAAACACAGCTACATTTAATGTCCTTTTAACTAATTACTGTGTGAAAGTGGTCTCTTTGGAAAGGTGGTAACAGCACCATCACTGTAGTTACTATAGTAACGAACCAGAAATTTATCAGTCTGTCTCACAGCCCTGAATATGTCCCCAAATCAAAGAGAATTCTAAAATGAATGCTGTTCATAATTCTTGAAAAAAAAAATGTTTTTTCAGAAAAAAAAACTATATGTATAACAGTACTTTGGTTTGTACAAGATTAAACATCTGGCATTGATAGAGTCCCCATAAATGGAAACTGTGAATTATGGGAAATTTTCAAAGCTCAAGGGGCATAACTCTGTCAAAAATTGTTTGATGGTAACAAAATAAATCTAGATATTCTCTTGATGTATCTGTACGCCAAATTTCATTTTAATATGTGCACCTGTTGCAGAGATATTAAACGAAAACTGAATTATTGGAAATTTTCTAAGTCCAAGGGGCATAACTCTGTCAAAAATTGTTTGAACTTGACCTAGATAATCTCATTATGTATCTGTATGCCAAATTTCATTTCAATTTGTGCACCTGATGCACAGATAATGAACGGAAACTGTTGGTGTACGGACCAACTGACCTACCTACTGACAGCGGCAAAGCAATATGCCCATCCTTCTAATAAGGGGGCATAAAAATGGTGATATATTTACTTAAAAAATCCCATCATATTCAAAAATTTTTGAAGAATAAATAAATGTAAAAGTCAATGATCTTCTCTCCAAAACTCAGAAAAATTTTATCCCCTTCCACTCTCCCTGCTAAATTAAATTCAAAATACTAAATTCTAAATATATCATAAATGAGTAGATTCAACAATGTCCTCCTTCTCATTAGCCTCCTTCTCATTACCATCCTTTTCTATGATAGCTATCTGACCATTTGCCTCCTCTAAATCTGTCTCTTGTTCTGTCGCATTTTCCTCCGTTTCCCTAAGTTGCAGTAATTGTCAATTGACGGCCAGTTCTACGCTGATAAACTGTTTAAGTCTCTCGAGGTACTGTCCATACAATTCCACATCATTATGCCCTGCTCCCTCGACCCACAACGGCTCGACAGCACGAGGACATTTTTCGTAAATAGCTAATCCATGAGAAAAGTCTATAACTTCATCCTCTGTTCCATGAATGACCAACACTGGGGATGTAATTTTGGGTACTTTGTCAATACTGTAAAATAAAAATAAAAACACTTGAGTAATTAAATGTAATTTACAATGTAAATTTGTACCTTGTGTTGGAATCATTAGATATATACACATGTATTACAATTTACATGTACATATATATTTTATACAATGTGTTATACAAATGTATCTATACACAATGATTGTTAGGGTCTACATGCATCTGGACATTCATCTGCATGGACGCAGAAGGGTTGTAATCATTATACTGTATAATGATAAAATGTAAAAGTTTCATCTTAAAATGAGAAGAAGAAAGAACCATGAAGAATTTTTTGAGGAATAGCATTTAGTGAAGTAAAACAGATTTTGACCTATACAGTGGACTGACATCAATGCACAACCTTTGACCTCACACACCTGCTGCTGCATGTACACAATATTACCTGATCAGTGTTCATCATAAAGACCTGTGACTTTCACTATGCGGAGCATTTGGTGATGATACAGTCAATACTTTCACCACGCAGGGCATTTGGTGATGATACAGTCACTACTTTCACCACGCCGGGCATTTGGTGATGGTACAGTCAATACTTTCACCACGCGGGGCATTTGGTGATGATACAGTCAATACTTTCACCACGCGGGGCATTTGGTGATGGTACAGTCAATACTTTCACCACGCGGGGCATTTGGTGATGATACAGTCAATACTTTCACCACGCCGGGCATTTGGTGATGATACAGTCAATACTTTCACCACGCAGGGCATTTGGTGATGATACAGTCAATACTTTCACCACGCGGGGCATTTGGTGATGGTACAGTCAATACTTTCACCACGCGGGGCATTTGGTGATGGTACAGTCAATACTTTCACCACGCGGGGCATTTGGTGATGGTTGTCACTACTTTCACTCTGTGGGACGTTTGGTGATGGTACAGTCACTACTTTCACTCTGTGGGACGTTTGGTGATGGTAGTCACTACTTTCACTCTGTGGGACGTTTGGTGATGGTACAGTCACTACTTTCACTCTGTGGGACGTTTGGTGATGGTACAGTCACAATTTTCACTCTGTGGGACGTTTGGTGATGGTAGTCACAATTTTCACTCTGTGGGACGTTTGGTGATGGTAGTCACTACTTTCACTCTGTGGGACGTTTGGTGATGGAAGTCACTACTTTCACTCTGTGGGACGTTTGGTGATGGTAGTCACTACTTTCACTCTGTGGGACATTTGGTGATGGTAGTCACTACTTTCACTCTGTGGGACGTTTGGTGATGGTATTCACTACTTTCACTCTGTGTGGGACGTTTGGTGATGGAAGTCACTACTTTCACTCTGTGGGACGTTTGGTGATGGTACAGTCAATACTTTCACTCTGTGGGACGTTTGGTGATGGTAGTCACTACTTTCACTCTGTGGGACGTTTGGTGATGGTAGTCACTACTTTCACTCTGTGTGGGACGTTTGGTGATGGTAGTCACTACTTTCACTCTGTGGGACGTTTGGTGATGGTAGTCACTACTTTCACTATGCGGGGCATTTGGTGATGATACAGTCAATACTTTCACCACGCGGGGCGTTGGTGATGGTAGTCACTACTTTCACCACGCGGGACATTTGGTGATGGTACAGTAAATACTTTCGCTATGCGGGGCATTTGGTGATGGTAGTCACTACTTTCACTCTGTGGGACGTTTGGTGATGGTAGTCACTACTTTCACTCTGTGGGACGTTTGGTGATGGTACAGTAAATACTTTCGCTATGCGGGGCATTTGGTGATGGTAGTCACTACTTTCACTCTGTGGGACGTTTGGTGATGGTAGTCACTACTTTCACTCTGTGGGACGTTTGGTGATGGTAGTCACTACTTTCACTCTGTGGGACGTTTGGTGATGGTAGTCACTACTTTCACTCTGTGTTTGGTGATGGTAGTCACTACTTTCACTCTGTGGGACGTTTGGTGATGGTAGTCACTACTTTCACTCTGTGGGACATTTGGTGATGGTAGTCACTACTTTCACTATGCGGGGCATTTGGTGATGATACAGTCAATACTTTCACCACGCGGGACATTTGGTGATGGTACAGTAAATACTTTCGCTATGCGGGGCATTTGGTGATGGTAGTCACTACTTTCACTCTGTGGGACGTTTGGTGATGGTAGTCACTACTTTCACTCTGTGGGACGTTTGGTGATGGTTGTCACTACTTTCACTCTGTGGGACGTTTGGTGATGGCAGTCACTACTTTCACTATGCGGGGCATTTGGTGATGGTAGTCACTACTTTCACTCTGTGGGACGTTTGGTGATGGTACAGTCACTACTTTCACTCTGCGGGACGTTTGGTGATGGTACAGTCAATACTTTCACTCTGTGGGACGTTTGGTGATGGTAGTCACTACTTTCACTCTGCGGGACGTTTGGTGATGGTAGTCACTACTTTCACTCTGTGTTTGGTGATGGTACAGTCACTACCATTTTAACTCATCAATTCCTGAAATCAAATTTGAACATGTCCATTTGTTCACTCCTGAATTATGATTCATTGTAAATAGTAGTACATACTATTTATTGATTTGGGTTAGTCTAAAGGTGATCACAGGGGTTGGCAAGTTAAGCCATGACTCAGTACACTGAAATTCAGAATCTAATACTGAACTGTCCAATTTCAAGCAGAATGCTCTACCACTAGTGAGACCGTCTCAAGCTTCATTTGGTCATGCCAATAGAATTTTGGAGGCAACTGGTCAACATGCACAGACAGCACAATAGTGGTGCAAATAGTCACTCATTCTAGTGAATGACAGAATCTATTAAACATTATGATAAATGTGGGTGGGGCACTGCCTCCAAGTGATTCCTGACAGTGAAATCTTTACTCAAAGACTAAACTGATTTTATTTAAATGTATTTTATACAGAACCAAATATAAACTTATATCATGGCTGAAATCAGTTACACAGTAAAGTATCCTTCAACTCACCTGGGAAAAGCATCAAAGAACCAGGTGCGTTTCGTTTCTGGAAAAGCTACCCTCATTCCTGACATGAGTGGTGAGTGAAGAATGGCGGCTCCAACTTCATAGCGAGATGCTAAATCAATTGTTGGGACAGTTCCAATACTCTGCCCATATAATATAATATTTTGAGGACTAATTCCATAGCGTGTCCGTAGTGCTTGCCAAGCTGCATCTATGTCTGCATACATGTTCTTCTCTGACGGCTTTCCTGAGCTGGCGCCATAACCAGAATAATCAAAACTAAATATATTACAATTAATTCTTGAACCAAGTCCTATATAAAAACTGCTCATTTGTCCTAAGTCAACGGCATTACCGTGACTGAACAGCATGGTGTATTTTGCATTTGGTGAACACCTAACAAACATACATGATATTCTATTGCCTTTAGAAGTCCTTGTCATAAAAACCTCAATACAGTCTAATTCACGCTGTGTATATTGCCATTCGGCTCTTTCTGTTAAATGGAGACTATATTTTGACCCAGCCTCGTCTGATATGAGTAAATATGTTGGTTCTGGTGGCAGAAATGCGAGTTTAGCAGCAATTCGAGACGGACAAGGTGGGCAACAAAATAAACAACAAAGCTCGCTGAAAGATAGACTATTCATCGTCTATCAGAAAGGATGAAACCAAAACTTATGGACGGTGTATATCTCCCCTTCTTCTTCGCTTCTTATCAATGAAAAGTGATTGCATATGTGATACAGAGAAACATTGAAAATAATATGGTATCACTTTCAGTCGTTCCCTTTCCTTCTTTTCCTGAATGAACGTGACGTCATTACCGGAAACTGATTACCGTTTAAATCCCCTTTTGCATCACTATTTATCGAACTAAATTGATTCCGTGATAGTAATACGAATATTTTTGTTCCTGAAACAATGCATTGTAGGCCTCTCAGAATGTATGAATAATTTAATTAAATCAATATTATTTTTAATTTTCACAACAAAGACATAAATATAAAAATTCTAAGAGAAAAAACCTAACGAGGACAATTTCCGGATTATCAAATACTCCGGAGTTTGTTAATCTCGGCAACTCAAACTCAAGTTCTCACTTTTTAAATGATGCTAACAAGTAAAATTTATGCTACCACTGATATATTGTATATATCTTTTGTATATAACTGTAAATAATAATAAATGTTATTGTTCCACTTTAATTTTAAGAAACACACTTTAGAATTATAAAAACATGAGACTTTTCCAGTCGAATCCGCTTATTTATTGATAATTTACATGTAAATATTTCTATGTTGACCTTGTGTTAAAATAAATAATTGAGGAATAATGTACTTATGTATTACCGAAATCATTTCAGTTCATCGATTTCCGGTCATTCCAGATGGGAGTGTTCGATAAGTCACGTCTCGGTTCTGTCATTTACTATCAATCAAAGCAGACTAAAGATCCAGATTATTTAGTGGGTAATGACTATCGGTACGACAGTCGTGCCAATAATACCGGTATTCGCACGACAGTCTTGAGAATTGAAATCACAATCCATACGACTAAAAAGCAAAGCGGGATAACTCTCAACTTTTAATAGTATACGTCGTGTATACTATTAAAAGTCGTGCTAATTTTATTTCGTTTTCTCAAGATAATTTTCCACCAGATAATAAAATAATTTATTTCAGGAAAATTAGGTATTACTTCGCAAATTTTATTTTCTAGAAACATTGTTTCTCGACCATTTAAAAAAATTGCGTTTCCAGCGGCGTATATCAAGAAAGACATAATGTGTAGCCTAGGATCATGAATTGTGTGTGTATGTGTGTTTTGTGTGTGTGTGTGTATGTATGTGTTTGTGCGTGTGTGTGTGTGTGTGTATATGTGTGTGTCTGTGTGTGTATGTGTGTTTGTGTGTGTATATGTGTGTGTGTTTGTGTGTATGTATGTGTGTGTGTGTGTGTGTGCATGTGTGTTTGTGTGTGTGTGTGTTTGTGTGTGTGTGTTTGTGTGTGTATATATGTGTGTTTGTGTATATGTGTGTGTATGTGTGTGTGTGTTTGTATTTGTGTATGTGTTTGTGTGTGTGTGTGTGTGTGTGTGTGTGTGTATGTATGTGTGTGTATGTGTGTATGTATATGTGTGTGTGTGTGTATGTGTGTATGTAGACTACAGCCTATTGTATTTGGAATTTACGCCGCTACTCTGTCCTCAGTAAGTCTACCACCGACGGACACCACACTTATGTGATGCTCACTTAAGCTTCTACCGCAATACTGATTTAAACAAAGAAAATTGGCGGATCCAGGAATTTTCAAAAGAGTTGCATAACGGCTTCATTTTTCTTTCTTTCTTTTTTGTGGGGGCTGATAAGACGCCACACGCGTGTAAAATAGTGCGTTCTTTAGAGTGTAGAGGTGTAGTAAGCGAATGAAAATTAGGAGGGGTATGTGAATGTTTATCCCCGGTAAAAAAAGTCATATGCATTAGGTTATGCATTAAACATATACAATAGTCTTTCTCAAAGTGGGTAAGGTTTGACTTTTTAAAACTGTTTATGGAATGCATACCTCATCAAAGTAAAGTAAATATTTAATGTCAGAGGGGAGTGTATATGCAACATGTAATGGTTTTACACCTATCTTATCAGCGATATATAAAGCTAATACTTTAGGCCAGGGGCACTATCTCCCTGGTCTCTGCACATTTTCTGAGTGTTTAATTAATTGTGAGTTGTAAGGCAATATTTCATAAGGGTCGGGTATTACCCATCTTTCTTATTTTTTAAATTTAGAATCCTTTTATCTGCATTTCGACGCGAAAACACAAATCGGCTTATAAATTATTTTGATTGTCCTTCTCAAAAGACATGACTTGTGACCTCTTTGAAAATCAAGATATCGTTGATAAATAAATTTGACAAGGTATTCTCTAACTTTCAGACACAAAAATAACCATTTCCCCATGGTCTAGGGCATGCTTCCTAGAAACGTTCAATTTTTAATGTCCAGAGAGTTAATTATCGACTTGTTTTTTTTTTATCCCAGCCATATATTGCATTAAAATGACAAACATACATATTATTGTGTTTCACTGAGCATGATGAGAGAGTCTAGAAAAAGTATGGTTTTAAAAAGCTCTGGGAAGTCTTTTCATGTATTCCAGATGTGTTAATGATATAAATATATATAAACACATTAGAGAGAAGTTAAAACAAAACAAAGCATAGTTATAAGCCATAAAATCCCAAATATACAGACATAGCCAGGAAAAGAGGAGTGTATAATTGTTTTTGCCAACCGTAGCGAGGCGTGAAAATTTTGGTAGTTTATCTTAAATGATTTTCGATTTATTGATAATAAATTTCCCAACGACTTGCCATATAGTCCGCTATGGTGTGATTTCGTCTTTAGAACATATCAAGAAAATATTTTTTCTCTTCTTTTTGAGAAAAATGTCCAACAACAGACGATTGATCTAAAAGTCACAAAATTGTGTTCTATATATCCAACATCATGTTATAGCCTACTACTACTCCTCAACCAGTAAAAATGGAGCATACAAGATCCCATTCTCCTCCCTTTTTATCATAATTATTATTGTGGCAAATAACCTTTAAAAGTAACAATATTAACTTGTACACCCCTTCTACAGCAAGAGCTACACAATACGACTGTTAGTGAGAATTAAGATACATGCAGATAAAACCAATTTGGCACTAGATCAATAGCCATAAAATATAATAAAATAAATGATAATTCAACTACCAAAGTAAAATAATGGCAACAAATTTGCTGTCGTGTACATAGTGTTGCTTATCCGCACGACCGTCGTGTCGATAGTCACAGGGCTTCTAATATTTCCGGTGATTTACACGTGAAGTTTACAACCTGTGTTGCAATCGTAAATGACTTATACTTATAGAATGTCCCATACGAGATTCAAACAGGTATATCGAGTATTGTGAGGTCTTAAAGAACCGTCAAAACACTTCGTCAGTAACATTACATCTGGAAAATGAGTTCACAAAAAGGAAATGTTCTGAAACGAGGTCCTCCGAAACACCAAAACAAAAGTGCCTTCAAGAACGATCTACATGACAGAACTCCACAGATGAAAATGATCAACAGTTTAGTTCTTGATGGAATTTGCCGGAAGTGCAAGGAAGTAATTGACTGGAAAATTAAATACAAGAAGTACAAACCGCTCACAGTCCCAAAGAAATGGTATGGTGTCAGTCAGTCTTGCATTGTGATTGTAACTGATTTGTTTCCCTTTTTACCTTACCTGGGCAGAAGGCTCAAGTGAGCTATTGTGATTACTCCCTGTCTGTCCGTAAACTTTTCATATTTTTGACTTCTTCTCTGAAACCACTGAAGGGATTTTGACGAAACTTTACAGGAAGCAAGTGCTCAAAGTCCTCTACCAAGTTTATAGCCAGATTGGCCCAGGGGTTGATCCAAGTGGGGCAAAATAGGTCCCATAAGGTAACCCTCTTGAAAAGTCTTCTTTTCAAGAACGCTGCATAAATTGAAAAAATGATTGTTTTAAGTGATCTACATGGATATATGATTTATGTTTGTATTTTTTCATAGAAATCTGAATATTAATTTTTGACACGTTTTTGAGGTCTTTTCAGATTTTATCATTTTCATTCATTTTTGCATGAATTCCTCAATTATTCACAATAATGCATTCATTTCATGTGTTTTACTTGTATATAGGTGAAGAAATTATTTTGTTCAATAATTTTGCTGAAATGAAATTTTTAAATATTTTCATGAATTTCTCAAAAATGCAATATTTATGTTTCTTGGCCAGATCAGAATACATGTACATGTACATACAAATGTGTTCTTGTTGGTCTTCTTTCCACATTTGTAGATGGTTCTTGGAAGAGCAATATAGGCCCTCTTGGGCCTCTTGTTATTATATACTGAGTCAACTAAAATGTTTTACTACATGTATATACTAGGAATTTTCTTTGGGAGAAGAAAAATCCCAATAGGCTTTAGTACATTGTTGCCCTAGTACAATGTTAACACATTTACTACATGTATGTCTAGATGATTATATATTACTTGGTAGGGCTATCATTGATGAGAAATTCCATATGGATAAGTAAAAAGTATCGATATATCGATTAAAGGAATAATTTGGTACTTCAATGAATCCATTCAAAATAAATAGATTCATTGTAATATTTAGTTGTTTTATTGTATATTTGACCATCTGAAGATGAAAAAGAGCAATCATTGCAAGGAAAACATTTATTTAAACAATTAGAAAAAAACCAAAACAAAACATAGTTCAAAAACAAGAAGTAAAACAAATGGAAAATTTTGGAAATTGTAAAAGAAAATACATGCGGTGAAATGCATTGTTATGAAATGTATCGATACTTTAAAAGTGTATTGATTATGGTATTGAATCAATTTGTGTATCGATACATTGATATCGAGTCTATCAATGACAGCCTGTCACTTGGTGTTACAGTTTTTGTTGTTTGATTAGGCCCTATAAGGAATAGTAAACACCGTCTGTGGTCTAGTGGAAGAGTGTTCTACTTGTAAGTGGAAGGGCCCAGGTTTGATTCCCTGACCAGGTCATACCAAAGACTTTGAAAAAATGGTAGTGACTGTTCCTTCGCCAAGTACTTGGCATAGTGATACAGAGTGCGTGTGAAAGTCACAAGTATTATGGATGAGACGGAAAATTGAGGTCGCGTGTCACGGAAAGCATGTCACCTAAAAGAACCCTTACTGTAGTGGCATCAGTTCAAAGCACAAGTCCAAATTTGTAGCACTTCATCTAAACTGGCTAAAGCTGGTGACATCTCAATATATAAGTGAAAAGTTAAAGTCTTGATGGGAAGTAAAACAACGATCAAACCTAAGAATATTTCACATTTATAAAAATGACATCTGCAGTGTTTTGAAACTTGACAAAGAATTTATATACCAAGTCTTGTCTCATACGCCGAAAACTGTTGTGTTGTATATAGACCACTTGATGAAGAAATGGTCACTACCTGTTGGGGATTTTCTCTCTAAATTGACTAGAAATTGAACCAGGCCTAGGGGTCATCCACTAGTCAGGTGAATTCTTTAACCACTGAATCAGTAAGAACATGTGTGTGACATCAGTGTTACACACACTCTGTAGCCAAGACAATTTCTAACCCTGCTGAACCCCCCTCCTCCACCCCATTGATATATCATAACTAATATTTACATTTTAGCAAAAGCAAATTTTCTAATGTTCAGAACTATTGAGGTAGTGATCATATTTAAAAAAATTTCTTTAGTTCTTTTTCCCATCAATTCCTGACAACTTGTAACCAAAACCTATCAATATTTACATGGGAATGTGTGCACATGTATGTACATGTAGTTTGCACATCTCTCAAGAGTGGTCTGTCAAGAAAGGTTCCACTATCAGAGTTTTTGAAATTCACTGGTCTTACCATAAAAACCGGTGAATTTTACAAAAGTCCAGTGAAATCTATCTGATAACTGGTCCAAATGACCAGTAATTCAATTGTGTATACCTATACAGATCTTTTTTGACCAGTGAAATTCCTTTATTCACTGGTCTGGTTGACCAGTAATTTTTTTTTATTTCAAAATGTCTTCACTATATTGTACAATGTATGATAAATGTAAATTTTAAATTCTTTTTCAGCACAAAGTGTCAACAGAAGACGGTCAGACAAGCCTATTATATCATGTGTGTTCAGTGTGCCTCTCGAAGCAATGTTTGTGCCAAGTGTGGACAAAAATCAGAAAGCGTTACACCGTATGTATATCATGTGATCATAGACAAAATATCTGAGCACCCTGAGTAAAAAATGAAAATTTCAGTATTTAGAGAGCTTGTCATTATAAGAACAACATCAAACCCAATCAAAGTCTGTGCACATGTTTTTGAGATATTAGTGAGAAAATGCAAAACTCACCTTTGCGAATGCCCAAAGTAGCCAGAAAGGATTGGAGCTTCGTGTGACATCATGCACAGTGAGGACTCTTGTTTGCGAAATATGCGCTTCACTATAGGCTTAGTATCAGCGGTGCCCCACCCGTGGACGGCAATTAATACACTTGATAGTTTATTGAGTGAATATATCTTTGTGTACAATAATGTAGGAATAATTGTTTTAAACTGTCGCAGTCTTGATTTTTGTTTAGGAATTTTTAATTGATCGATAAAATGAGATTAAGTTGTAACCTTTTTCTTGTTAAGCAGCAATATTCTAGATAAAAAAATCTGGCTTTTTTCATTATCTATGAATCTATGCTTACCTTAAGTGTTTAGTAAGATTATGTATTACATGTATTTATATAAAGAACTTTGCCACTTTTAAAGCGATATAAGCTGTCACGATGATTATTTTTGTCCCCTGACATATAGTCGAGAATATGATCAAATGTGTGTACAAATACATTATCAAACACGTAAAACGTTGTAAAAGATCTTCTTTTCAAAGTTATTTGCTTTATTTGAATTTAAGTTTTCCCTTACCTTAAAAAATCCAGCTGTATTTCCATATGCAATGACCTTTCAGATAAACTATTTCACCATATCAAACGTACTTTGTAATTTGGTCAGGGGATCTCGTCCTTTATACGCTCGGACTATGTTAAATCCGGCTGTGATGTTTTATGTGTTTTATATTCATTTTTTAAATACAGGACATTATTTTTATTGGAAAGCGCATGTATTATGTAAAATATATGCTTTTCAAAGCTATTTTTAATACTTGAAGAAAATCGGATGAATATATGAATAAATACATGTATATCTGGTCACTAAAAGAAATTTTTTCGATCTTTAATGTTACATTGAATGCTGACATTAACAAAATCAAAACAATTTAATTGTGAAAAGTATGCGTACCTCACATTTTACAATCGTACTGCCATGTCCGGTGGAGTTGGGCAGTTCATGAGCATATGTCTCAAGAATGATAAAGCCGAGAATGCGAAGGGACGAGTTAAAAATGGGTGTATATCACCTGATATACCCGGCAAGTGGACAGTTTCAGAAACAAATGTTTTGAAATGCTGAAAAAAAGACAAACTTTGCCTGATTTAGGTATGAAATGATGATGTACGAAAATAAACGCAAAGGTTTATAAGAACAGAATGTATATTAACTGCAAATAGCAAGTCTTTATTGGTCACTCGGTAATCTTCGTAAAAATTTATCGAAAGTTAATATGTAATGCTCAAAGTATGGTGGACAAAAATAACTGATATTACGGGATACGTTTAGCAAGATTGTTACAAAATTACACATGCATTTGTTATTCTGACCACCAGATGGTCTCTTTGGAATATATATGAGATAGAATATCGCATAAAATGGGCATGTTAAATTTTTCACCTACAACAGCTCATATCACTTTAAAATTCCAAACGGAAACATAATATTATAAATGAAATTTAACATATTAGTCATCTAATTATATAAAGAATTAAGTTAAAATGCAGTATTATTACATTTAAGTTGTGTCTTACAATATAATCAATTGATGTTTTACTTGAAAAAAACCCACAAATTTTAAATTTTAGTTGTTTCCCAAATGGAAGCTGCATTATACTTTCACACTCTGATTATTTGCAAACAAAGCAACACATGGATGTTTAATTTTGTTATTCATTTTATTCTATATATGCATTCCATCTGAGACACATATTTTATATGACTCTAATGATATTTAGTTCAAACAAAATAAAAATAGATATGCATATAATTAATTTATCTACCGTATCAAGAATCACAATTTTCATCACTGTATCTGTTATGATCATTTTTTAATCTATCATCAATTAGTATCTGTTTATCTTTTTATTAATTTATCACTGTACATGAGTTATAAAATATCAACTTCTTTGAAATATAGACATCAAAAATCGTATGTAGCTTTATACACAGTCAGAAGGGATTTATTTATCTCTTGACGACAAACCCACCAGCTGAGAATCCTGGTATGGTTACATATATATGACATGCCAATATACTGAAAGGTGTGAAGTAAGCTGGTGTTTTATTGATCACAGGTGGCCGTTGTTCTTTTGTATGTAAAAAACACGAGAAGATAGGAAAGAAAAATTCAAAAAAAGTGTGATTCTCTAAATCTAGCGTAGTCCCCTTAAATAAGCCATCCACACATTGAAAAAGCCAAAATCATGTTTGTTATATGACTGCATTTGAATAAAATGATTTCATATATTTTTAAAGTGTCAAAATAATGATTTATTTGGTCAATTTTGTGATTTTTAACAATGATGAATATGACAGACTGTCTTTCCTGTCCACTTTTAATTTCCCCAATGACAGTAGTCATTCTAAGGCCATTCCATGATGTCAAGGTGTAACTTCACAAGTTTGCTGGAAGTGAAACAAATGTTTTTGAAATTAGTTTTCTGAAAGCGGGTAAAATTGCTCACTTTGGCAGTCAATATCTCGAGAACATGCCGACCGATTTTGATTAACTTTATGATGTTGTCTTAGAATGATGAGTTCTATAAATACAGAAAATTTCATTTTCAACACAGGGTGCTCTTTAACTCAGGCATTAACTCATTAACCCCTAAAGAAACATTTGGACTGGTCTATGTCATTGATTTACAGAAGAGTCCATTGTTTTTCAGGGGTTAATGAGTTAACAGTTTAGAGTCTATTATTGGATTTAGTTTGAATTTTCAATGTATAATAATATTTCAGTAAACGAGTCGCATTTACAATGTAAGTCTAATGTCATAGAGGTATTTTCTATAGATGTTTTTTTAGTTCTATTCTTACAAGGTGACTATACAACACTGATTCTGTGACAGTTCTAACCATTGGACAAAACAAGTAAGAGTCATGACTTGTACAGCACTAATTCTGTGACAGTTCTAACCATTGGACAAAACAAGTAAGAGTCATGACTTGTACAGCACTAATTCTGTGACAGTTCTAACCATTGGTCAAAACAAGTAAGAGTCATGACTTGTACAGCACTAATTCTGTGACAGTTCTAACCATTGGATAAAACAAGCAAGAGTCATGACTTGTACAACACTGATTCTGTGACAGTTCTAACCATTGGACAAAACAAGTAAGAGTCATGACTTGTACAGCACTAATTCTGTGACAGTTCTAACCATTGGACAAAACAAGTAAGAGTCATGACTTGTACAGCACTAATTCTGTGACAGTTCTAACCATTGGACAGATAAGTAAGAGTCATGACTTGTACAGCACTAATTCTGTGACAGTTCTAACCATTGGACAAAACAAGTAAGAGTCATGACTTGTACAGCACTAATTCTGTGACAGTTCTAACCATTGGACAAAACAAGTAAGAGTCATGATTTGTACAGCACTAATTCTGTGACAGTTCTAACCATTGGACAGATAAGTAAGAGTCATGACTTGTACAGCACTAATTCTGTGACAAAATAAGTAGTCATCTCCATAGTCCAACAGAAATCAATATGAACTCGAATTAAACATTAATTTGTATAATAGACATTAGTGATGTTTGATATCGGTAATGATTTAATAATGTTTGACTTACTTTTATAACTCACGGGAAACATTTATGTATGAAATATATGTTACTTTTTAGGTCACCTGAGCCAAAGGCTCAAGGTGACCTATAGCGATCGTCTTTTGTATGTCGTCGTCCGTTGTGTGTTGTTAACTTTTAAACATTATTTTCGACTTCTTCTCAAGAACCAGTGGACCATTTTCAACCAAACTTGGCAGGAAGTATCCCCATGTGAAGCCGCATAAAGTTTGCGAAGGAAAAGGGGCCTGAAAAGGGGCCAAAAAGTACCAAAACTTGGTACATCTTTGAAAATCTTCTTCTTATGAACCAATAATCAGATGACTTTCAAATTTTGTGTGCATTATTGTTAAGTCATTGTCTACAAAGTTTGCAAAGTAAAATGAAATCCATCAATAAACATGCCACAAGGGGGCACTTTAGTAAATTTTATTTTGGCTGTTTTTTGACATTATCTCAATAAGTATAATAGATAGAAAGAATCTGATGGAGGCAAAAATGTTCAGCACTCAAAGATCTACAAAATTTTATATAGAGCCAAAATTGTTGGGGCGACCCTTATTGGAGTTATTTCCCCTTTTTAGTGTATTTTTCCTAAGTTTGGCTGATTTTTGCCATTACATGTATCTCAATAAGTATGATAGATAGCGAGAAAGTGAAAGAAGCAAAAATGTTCAGCATGCAAAGATCTACAAAAAAGTCTACAGAGCCGAAATTGTCAAATCGACCCTTGTTGGAGTTATTTCCCATTTTTTGTGTATTTTTCCATATTATTATTATTATTATTATTATTTTTTGCCATTTTCTCAATAACTATAAAAGTTAAAAAAACATTTACATATATTTAAGCACAATTGCTCAATAAAATCAATTATTGATATAAAAAATGTCTTGTACATCATTTTGAGTCTCAATTTCAGCTACTCAGTACAGTAGCTGAGCATTTACACCTATGTCATCAAAACTTGAATAGCTCATAATGAAAATTTGTAATCAAGAAACAAATTGACAGCAGAATTGTCTAAGCCCAAGCATGAAAACTTTTTGTTCTCTTTTGTTATCATCATACAGAATTTAAAATCAAGTAATATGAAGCAGCATAGGCCATATTACTTGATTAACATCTTCAGCCAGGTGGAAACTTAACAATTATGCGCAAAATCATGTGGCATGTTAATAACAGTTTAGAACATGAGGTTTGTGGATTGTTTTTCACTTTCACACCATAGCACAAATTCTTGTCTGGGCCATAATCTCTTCATGTTTTCTTGGAGGAAGATAATATTTCACAGAATTGTCATCTTTGATCCAAGGGTGTGTCATGACTTTGAACATAAATCATACATAGTAGGGCAAGGTCACGATGCAGACATAACCAAAATTTTTTCTTTGTCATACAAGTAACCAAAAAATGGACCTGGACCCATAAGGGGCCAATAGTTACGTACCACCAAGTACCCATCTGGAGTCACGAACTTGAAAGTGTAAACATATTTCTAATGTGATGTACCAATTTTTCTGTAATTTATTCACAGAACAAAAAAAGAAATACGACAATAACAATAGGATTTTTTCACCTGGTGAAAAAAACCTAAGAAAATTAAAGAAGTATTGGTACATGGTTTCATAATGAAAAATAATGTGTTTGCATTCTGCCTCTGTTTTAAAATTATCCCTCATTTGCATTTTGTCTCATTTCGACTTTGTCCCGTTTCAGACAGCTCTTGTTACTCATTCTCTTGAAAAGTATAATTGATAGAGAGAAAGTGAATGAAGCAAAAATTTTCGTCATGGAAAAATCTACTAAAAAAATCATAAGGGCAGTTAGTGTCAGGTCATTACTTATGGGAGCTAATTAAGTTTTGCTCAGGTGACCGTCAAGGCCCATTGGGCCTCTTGTTAATGTTATTAGTCCCTCACCAATGAAACTGGGGGAACTATAGGTTTTGTCTGCGTCTGTCTGTCTGTCGTACTGTCCATCCATCCGAAACCTTTGGTTAAGGTTTTGGATAAAGTTTTTCAATGGTTCACCATTCATTTAATCATTATAGTATTAGGATGCTGATACTTTGCATGTAGGTTCTTTAGGGGTCAAACATTAATGTTGGAGAGTAAAACTGGAAAAATATTTCAATTATTTGTTATTTATAATGGTTCCAGCGATAGGGGACATGTATTGATTCATCAATACTCTCAGAAAGCTTGTTTTCCATGCTGAACTGATGAATTTGAACACAAATTTGCCATTTGTCATTTCCTTGCGTTTATTCTGACAGAATTTTCTCCTGTTAAAAACCAAATCATTATTCCTGAAATATTGTTGAGTTAGGGTTAAATACCATACAACATATATGAACATAGATTGACTTGTAAAGGTTATGATATTTGTCTCTTCAGATCTTCTATGTCAAAGGCAGAACAAATGTCCCAGGATTCACAGCTGCAAACTGAACTCGAAATGTTGCCTGAAAGAAAACGTCGTAAGTTTCGTAATGTGATGTTAAATTTTGCCCACTTGAGACAATGGCTGGACTGAAGTATTCTGATTAAGATGTTTCCAGTATCTCTGCTGTTCTGTTTGTAGAGATGCGAGTTTTCCATATTTTTTAATTCCCATCCCCATACATTCAGGATTTGATTACTATTCCGTCATTTAGTTTAACCAAATTCTAGAGTTTGATTACTTTTCCGTTAATTAGTATAACTTAATTTCTCTAGTTCTTTTCGGCAGTTAGGCAGACCATATTTCCAGTTCATCTGACGACTTTTGCTATCCGTTTATTCATTCGTTGATTGTAACCGAATTGACTAATCAGCATCGATGTTGCTTTGACTCAATCACATGTCATACATGGTGTCAGAGCAAAATTTGAAAATCTAACATGAGTGTTTTAGATCGATCCGCTTATATAAAAATAATTGACCAAGGCCAGGGATTAAGAACAAGTTGCTGGAGGAAAGGGTATCTTCATGACATGTCAGATTATGTCCGTAAATTTGATGTAAAGGGGCAGTGTTTATGTATTGTGTGCAATGATCAAATCATTTTATATGTACACCTTTTTCCTAAGCAGAACAAGCCTTCAATATATATATTACATAGTGGTTGGTTTTCACCTTGCTTCAAATGAATATGAAATTTATATTGAAAAAAAGCACAATACAGTCATTATTTTCTATGTCCTTTATTGTAGTCAAACGCCAGAAAGTATGCCAGAATCAATCTCAGAGCATCTTTACTTGCAGACCTTCCGGGGGCCTAGGCGTGTGTTTCACTTATTTAGCTTTAAAATTTTGACTTCATTTAAAATTTGCCCTCTCATTTAAGGATGAAAATTGTGAATATTAATTGGCAGCAAAATTTCCAATTGTGCAGTATTTTTGGGGGTCTTTCATTGTACCGGTAATCTGACATTACATGTACATGACAGTCATTATTAAGATAAGGTTGCTGGATTAATAACATTCCACAAAGTCAAATGTAAGCCCTCTACAATTTCTATCGGTCACTACAACCAATTATTTCATTTCTGTATCACTGGCAAACATACAATCACATTTTCAATCTAACATCCTGTTTGTTTTACTTTGAATCAGGGCAATTCTTCCGTTTACAAGAAGAGGGAAAATTAAACAAAGATGCCATTGCAGGAATTGATAAGTCGTTGTTAAGAGAAGATGATGATGATGATGATGATGATGATGAAGTTGTTTCAGATAGTGAAGATGATGATGTTGAGTTACCTTGTAAAAATTCTTCAAACAACTCTGACAGAGAGATTAAAAGTTCTAATGGAGTTTTCTGCTCAGGTTTACCAGCGACTGAAGCTGAAAAGTCAGTTACATGTACTGGTCAGAAAGGTGAATCAGAAAGTGCTGATAGAAAATCTGGTACCAATAAGGAGACTGATATCATGTCTGAAGTACAAAATATATCAATTGAATCACAGAAGGATGAAGTACCAAGTCTAGAAAATATATCAATTGAATCACAGAAGGATGAAGTACCAAGTCTTAGTGATACAATAATTAATCTCAAAACTTAAAAAATAAAGATGGAAAAAAATATACAGTGGAACCTCACTATTAAGACCACCCAACTGACTGACCCAAAGTGGTCTGATTAGCGAGGTGGTCTCTTAAGAGAGGGTCTAGACTATTCATTGTCAAATTTCTATATCGTATTATTTTACATGTTGTACTTGTATTATTGTACTCAAATACTGTATACCATTATCATACAATGTGCATCCCATGCTAATGATGTAGTGACAAAATAAAAGAAGTCATAATATTCAGTGCATAAATATGTTTAATTTTCATGAAATTAAAAATAAGAGAAGTACAATTTTATGTTTAGTTAACTGTAAACCAGTTCCATATAAGTTCGTCAATTTTTTTCAACAAATCTTCTTGTGGTCTAATACAAACTCGCTTCCGATCCCGATTGTCATTTTTCTCATAACTGTCCATGATTTCAGCTTTTCGTTTCAAAATTGACTGGACTTGAGTTTTTCCAATTTTGAATTGAGCTAATGTCCATTGCGATAACCCTACACTTTCCTGTATAAGCTGGACTTTCATGGCGAGTGAAAGTTCATTCCGTTTCCTCGGAATGGGTGAGGCAGACATCGTGCGTAAAATCCTAGTGCAGTGAAAATATTTGCGTGCTGATGTTCAAACGGTTAGTAGCTAAATCAAAGATTTTCTTATAAAATGTTTGTAAGAGTTGTTCGTAGTATAACAAGTTGTACTTTAGTTTTCAACAACCGTAAATTAAATGAGCGTCAGGTACTACAAAATCCCTGTATCACAAGTAATTACGAGTTTTTTAATTGCTGAATATCAAACCTGTGTACCGACTACTGTAATGATTGGTCATAATTAACCCTGTAATTTCATTGGCATTGCTATAACGGGTACTTTAATGTCCACGATTGTAATTAATTACAGGTGTTATGAAAGAAGCCTGTGAACATCACCTGTGTAATCGTTTCCGCATGACCGCACTCGATAAACAATGGGGTCGGTCATTACAGAGATGAATAGGCATGATAAGCGGTGCTTTTAGTCGACCGAGTTTAAATTCTGCTCAGGTAGTGGTCGTATTTATGAGGTTGATAATGACATGATAATTCCATTTTAGACTTTGATTGGTGGTCGTAATGCCGGGAAAGCGAGGTGGTCGCATTAGTGAATTTTTTTTAGTAATATTTAATAAGAAATTCTCAAGAGACTGAAATTTTATGGTCTTAAATGCGAGGTGGTCTTCTAACCGAGGTGGTCGTAATATGAGGTTCCACTGTATGTGTTAAAAATGTAATAATCTACTTGTAGTTAAAATTCTGAAGAAGACCAATACATTTTACAGTAATACATGTATGTATATCATAAGACTACCAATGGGCCTTATTGGTCTTGATTTGATACTGTGTACCGGTAACTAAAATAGATGTTGACGTCTTTCACTTGATAAAGGGCAAGGGGCCGAAAATTTGTGAATTTGAGAGTTTTACCGTTTTTTTTTTTCGCAAAAGGATACTTCCCTTTGGAGGACATTGAATTTTATTGCATTTATGGAAAGTTATTTCTAAATCAACTTTGACAAAATTTATATCTCATAAAACTCAAAATATCCAAGTTTCATTGTGTATTTGCTCATATGACTTAACATTAATGCTTTCAAGATTCAGCAATTTTGAAATCAGATAGCATAACAAAACATTTTAAGGAAAATGAACATGCAGTAGATGACTTTACAGATATTGTTTTGGTGATGACATTCAGGAAAGTGGAAGAATCGTTTTAGATAAAAAATGAAAGACACTGTATCCACAAAGTTTAAATGCACCAATGAATGTCTAATATACTGTAAAATTTACATACCAACTGTTATTTCCTTCATTGCAAGTATACAGACAGGTTACAATTATATTCAGTGCTTGGCACACAGAAAATGAATGGGGGTCAATTTATCACATTTTTCATAGAAAATGAATTTTGTATCCAGCTGACTACAGATTCACACAATATCAAAATATATATAAATATAAGGATTATTTTTCATTCTTTGAATATACATGCATTGACTCATGGAAAGAATTCAATGTGCGACACTTTGCATATATATTCCATGTTTTTCAAAATACGAAAAACAATCCTTAATCATTTAACCCAGTTCTTTATTGACAAGAGCCACATATATTGTGACATTTTTACTGTGAACATTTGCTGACTGTCTAGGTTATTGTTGGGGATGTCATAGTAAATATGACGTCACATATTGTTTAAGCAGTTATATGAAATAAACATTTTGCTTATGAAGGCCGATATGTACAGAGAGGTCAGGACCATAAACAAAGGAAATTCTGAGACAAATCTTATTCTCAAAAGTTAAGAATTCACTCAGCTGAGTGAATAGTGAAAAACTCGCGGACCATGAAATGACTTTTTCTTGACTGAGTCGCTAAGGGGCCCATCGCACCTTCCATTGAACTCTTCTGTCAATTCAAGTAAGATTGTTAATATAAACAAATGTTGTATGTCCTTAAATACCAGCCAACGGAAAATGAAGTGTTGTCTGCATTAGTCTTCACAACCTATGTTGCTCAAAAGACAAATCGTTGTCTTTGAAGCCAAAGGATTACACCTGTTCAAAATATTCTGGGGTGAAGGAGACCTTGATGATAGCGTCTATTTCTTCTGAGGTGAATGCCGATGGCATCGATTTAAGCTGTTGAGAATTAATACTTAACATGCTTAGGTCAACTACAGACTGTGCTTATGCATTGTATCACTTCAGAAAGAAATTTTTCTGAGAAGTTCATGGTCCATAACTTTTCAGAAGTGGAGAAAATTCTCAAGATTTGAGTAAAATCATGAAGTTGAATAAACAGAAAATTGGTCTGAAAAAAGTTTAATGGCCCACAGCCCAGGTTTACCTGCCTCGTCTACTCATTAGTAAATGAAACTGATTATATATATATATATATATATATATATATACACAGTCTAACTCGCAAACATTGAACTATCTTAATTTGATAAATCGGTTAGTTTGAAATGAAATTCCCCTACAGTATGTCAATATTTCCTATGCAGATAAACTAATTTAGTTTGAAATCGCTTTGATTGAAAAATCAGATGATTTGAAATGAATTACGAGCTGCGATGAACACTTAATGAGTGGTTTTGATAGCCATTAATTTGAAGTGGAAGTTTGTTGTTGTCTCAGCCATAGGTTTGTCAAAGGTGAGCGAACTCCAGTTAAAGACATGGATTAAAAGCGCATGGTGGCAACTCCGCAAAAAAACAAAAACAACTGACCATTGAAGAAAGGTGTGGATAAAAAGATAAAATCCAAAACCCAGGATAAAAAGATAAAATCCAAAACCCAAACTGCAAAAGATTCTGGAATTAATCCTAGCACATTAATGGAACTTGTTAAAAGAAAGCACACAATATTTACAGGTGTTCAGTCGTCCGAGTTTTCTCTGAAACTTACTCTACTCACTAGTGTATGCTTTCTTCCAAAGTCGTTCCAATGTTCCAGACAAGTTGTTCTCCTTCGTAGATCATCTAGATTCTTCGCAGCAATTGTCGAAAGAAAATAGTGTAAAAAACGGACCTTTTGGCAAAAAAGTAATTTTTTAGTGTTGTTTATTTTCTGTAAATAAAGCACAATTAAAATTTTAATAATCAATAGTTATGTTTTATTTTATGTCCTAATAATGGGTTTTCTTACTGTTTGAATTCTATAATCTCCATACAAAACAGATACATCGAAATTTGCTTAATTTGAAATAAATACAAGGTCCACACAATTTCATTATAAACAAGTTCGACTGTATATACATGTATAGTATAACTTGTCTATTCTGGACCTTGCATATTCCGGATTTTTGTCAAATCCGATCCCAAATTATTTCCCTTTATGCTCAATGTTAAAATACATTGTGTATTCCATATCTTGTCTATTCCAAATTCCTGTCTAAATTGAGTATTTATATATGTCCCCAAGTGATTAAATAAGAGGTAATTACACTTTATAATCCGGAGAGGTAGATAATTGTTGTAAGCAGATAGTATTTATGTTCAGAACACAACCACACTTGATTTGTACTTTACTGAAAAGTGAAATATACAAAACAACAAACTATGTGTTGTATTGAACCTCATCATTTATGCATGTTTGCTACATTAGATTATTTCTATACACAATGAAATGTAAAACATTATTTGTATTTGTTTTGTCAATGTTATGAAGTGTACAGTCTATCCTCCTTTATTCCGGATCTTGCATATTCCATCCCAATTCTCCAGTGCAATGGTCAGCCCGACTAGACATTATACTGTGTGTGTGTGTGTATATATATATATATATACAGTAAAACCTGCTATAGTGGCCACCTCTATATAAGGATTACCTGTTTATAAGGGTCAGTTTTTTCAAGTCCCTTGACTACAAACTTCAAGTAAATTGAACCTGTGTATAAGGGTCACCTGTACATAAAGGTCAATATTTTCTGGTCCCTTGGGTGGCCCCTATATACAGGTATCACTGTATATATGTATGTATATACACAGTGGAATCTCAAAACTCATGAAATTGCCCCCATTACTTCAAGATATCTGGAATTCGAGATAACCAAAATTTTTAATTGATATATTATTGCAACTATAAAAATTGGGACCAGACTTTCAACTTTAACATATCCGGAATTCGGCTCAAAAGATATGGACATAACGATATTGCACTGTATATATCTTGTGGTACTAAATACATCCCATGCAGCAGCACAGGCTGAATTATTATATTTTTACCAAAAATGACCCTGTTGTGGTCTAAGTCTCATTTCAATGCTGTTGAACAGTACAAACACAAGAGGAATTAAAATTATTTACAAATATTTATTATCACATACTCATAAACAAATCTAAAACAATGTGTTATGTTACAATCTTCACATTAAATTCTTATAACTACATTGTCAGTAATTGTATAACTGCAAATATTACCATGGCAACAAAACAACTGATATTACTTCAGTATAGAGAATACCAAATTCTCTGTCTCCAAAGAGTTCAGAAAATAGAAGACTCATTATCCAGTCACCTCTAAAAAACAATGGACTCTTTAGTAAATCAATGACTTAGATCCAATGTGTCTTTGTAACAGTTTATATATACAGGTGTTGTGTTACCTATTTATACAAATCTCTAATATTGCTAGACACATCCTCTGAATACTGAATAATCTAATCATTTATGTAACTGCAACCCCCTCGTAATTACAATTCTGTACATTTTAGAAGTTTAATTCCAGGTGTAAGCCTATACATTCCTGTATACTGGCATAAAAAATCAAACAAGTATATCCCTTGTCTGAAAAGCAAGGAGAAGGGGTTATAAAAATATTAAATATTCCTGCTATACACTGATTGGCCAATTTTGTTCCTGGCAAAAACTGAGAAGACAGTAGTTACAATGCTGTATTTCGTAACATGTTAGGTGCGAGTTTATAAAGTTACTCTCCTCTTGTCTGTTCTTCTTTGAACATCAATGTTATAAACAGTCAAGCTGTTCAATTTTACCGTTGTATTTTTGGCACTGGAAGCAGTATGCAAGATTACATTTTTTCACACTTGTACACAGTGAAAATATTTTGACAACTAAAACTGATTTTACGTTAAAGCCATTGTTCTGTAGCACTAGCACTTATGTCTATTAATTTCCATGCTGCACTCGGGTCCAGTTCCTCTTGGTCTCGGCATAATGCCCATACATAATTCATTTTAACAATTTTTTCCTGCAAATAAAGAATGTTGTATCAAAAAGAAGTATGATGCAAGTTTCTATACAAAATTAATTAAAACATGAAGAATCTAAAAACCAAAATACAATTAATTCATTATGAAGATTTAAAAGTCCTAGAACACTGGCAAATATTGTTGAATATTGGCCATAAATCAAACTACAGTGAAACTTGTATATAATGACCTCAGGGACACAAGAAAACCGATCTTTATAGGGAGGTGGTCTTTATGTAGAGGTTGATTTGTACACAAACAGTACTATTGGGTACAGCAAAAACCAGTCTTTGTGACCAGGTGGTCTTTATACACAGGTGGTGGCTAAAGCAAGTTTGACTGTAGTCAATGTTTACTAAAATGTCAAATATCCCCTAATATGAAAGATCTCTTCATTTAGACAAATTAACAAATATAAAACACAGTGGAAGCTGTCTTGAGAGATCACCCCATCTATCACTAAAATATAGTCTCTCAAAAGAACTTTTATTTACAGATATATTTCACTGATTGATTTTCAAAATATGATCTGCAAAGACAGGTGGTCTCTCATGAGTGATCTGTCAAGACAGGTGCTCGTACCCTTAAGTGATAGTGATGCAGTAAAGATATATATTACGCCACCCTCAACGATCCTTTTGTCATATAATTGTGGCAGAATTGTAATGGAGATGATAAGGCAAGTTAAAAATCATAGAAACTTCCCAACAAAATCTGCTTGATCCAGCAGGACTCGCAATTCATGCCAATTAAAGTTAATAGATGTTGGGGTTTAAAATGCAATGCTTGGACCACTTGGTCATAGAGGCCCTTTTGATGCATATAATGTGGTAATAAATACGTGTATTAGCATATCCAGCTTTAATAGTAATACAAACAATACCAATTGGTCCTCACTACTCAATCTTATACTACAACAAATACATGTTTTATGTTTAATTGATAATTTCTTTTTTCCTTTAGCAGGTGCTTTATGCAATACTACATATTTTCAGTAATACCACAGAGGCCATCGGTTTTGACTGAGAAAAAGACCACTGGCCTTTTGCAAGTAAATCAACATTTTAGTGAAAGAATACACAAAAATTACTCACTGGATCTCCCACAGCAACCTCTCCTTTAAAGTCTTTCCAAACTTCTATTTGTTGTGATGAAAATGTAATTAATATCACGGGACCTTGTTCCATCATTTTTCCACCTGCAATCTGTAGAAATATAAAAACTATTACTCTCATAGCAAAAGCTAATGAAATATTTATGAAGAAATAGAATCAATCATTGTCTTAAATGAGAGTGGACTCAAAAAGATGAAAAAAACTCAAAAAGAAATTTTCAGTTTCGGATGCTATAATTTAGAATAAATATTGAAAATTAACAAGTGAAAGCACTATTAAAAGACATTTTAAATACTGTTAAGTCCTATTTTATTTGCGAGAATTTTATTTACGTATAATTTTGCACGAGCTCTCGATCGTGAAAATAAAATTATCGCGTAATGAAATGTGACAATATTACAAGGAAATGGGCATTCTATATCGTGAAAATATTATCTCGCAAATAAATATAAAACTTGTGTATCAGGAAATAAAGTCCCGCGAATTTCTATGGATTTACAGTAAGCAGGATCAGTTTAATTTTGGAAGACTGATGGTACAGGACTTGCACAGATACAGGAGAGCGTGTGTACTTACATCAACATGACTAATATCCAAAATACTGGAATATGATTTGTAGCGTGCATTGTGTGCCTCTTTTATTGGGTGAGATAATGTGTTGTAAGGCTGAAAAAATATAAATGATTTCAAATTCAGTATAAAATAATGGGAATGATAAAATACAATGTACTGTCAATATTTCAGAAACTTGCAATAATATGCATAAACAGGAAATATGTATTACTGATAAACAGCTCAATTTCCCCACCTAATAGAACATGGACATTGGCTTGATTTTTAATTTACACATGCTACTGACATCATCATTAAGCAATGTCCATAAAAATTTCATTTTGTAGTCCTGTAAATTGTTGTGAATGAGTTCGAGCAAAACAAAAATTATCTAATGAATAGGAAATCAAATAATTTTGGCTTATCTTTCATTCTGTATAAAGTATGTACTTACACCTTCATGTAACCAATCTTTTAAAATTTCTAAGTCGCCTCTAATTAATGCCTGTAAAACAAGAAAATGCTAAAATTAGATCATACCAGATGAATATGCAACAATCTTTACAAACTACAACAATTTCACCTAATACAACAATCTATACAAACTACAACAATTTCACACAATACAACAATTATCACATTACAAAAATTGTCACATAATACTGGTACATGCTTTCACACACTACAATAATCTTCACACACTACAACAATGTTCACACAATAATATGTCAGCCTTCACATTATACAACTGTCTTCACAAAGTTAAAAAACATCATGATGCACATCAAACTTCATAAAGGCATACATGTCTTCAAACTAATTACTTCCCATTGAAATTGATGTGACAGCATGACTTACCTCTAATATATTTGGAATTATCGTAGTTTCACAGAATCTGGTAAATTTCTCCTGATTAAATGATGGATCAATCTTACAAATTTCTGTCATTACCTCTGACATTTCTGTCTTTGAAAATACACTACCTGTAATTAGATATTAGATTCAAAATGTACAAAATGTAAGTCCCAGGTAGGAATACCTTACATTGACAACAACTTATTTTTAAAGTACACAAAGGTCACAGTCAGGAACCTTCTTTTTGGATGTGTTCATGTCTGAATAAATAAATCTTTTGATTGATAAGTTTAAGAGAATATACATGATGCAGGGATGTTTAACATGTAAATTAATCTCCAAAAATGCAAGAAATAATGCCGAAATAAAATTTTGACCATTCTTTCAACAGTTTGTTTGAGTATCTGTATTTTTTTTCTTGCTATTCAGGTGGTATGTTACTTAAACTGAAGTTTGTAATTAGAGGTAGAAAAAGTAAAACTGATTATCAATATATGATTTATAAGGTTTGATAGATATATCATGTACATTTCAATGCATTTTTACAACATGCCACAAAAAAGTCTAAAGTCAGGTTCAAAAGTTAAGGTCAATGTTGAAAACTAACATTCACAGTGTAATGTTGAATTGATACAGGTCCTCTACTTGTGACCTTACAACCCAACAATCAGTGACTGAGCACCAGATTTTCTACAATAGATAATAGAATTATAGAAGACATATCAACAACTGATATGTTACTTACCAAACATAGATGACAATTTGTCAGTAAAGACTCTTGTTGCCCGTATTACAACATTATCACTTTCATCATATTTTGTTTTTAGATCAAAAACCTCTGTAAAGAAAATAAGAAATCTTAGTTTACATGGCTGAAATTTATTCATGTGAATTTTATAAGAATTTTGTAGTAAAAATAGCTTATCCACCAGAATAATGAATTTGAATATATAACATATCTATTGTGTTTTTTTAAAAAATATAGTTACAGCGTATATGTTTCTCGGGTAAAGAAATTTAGAAAACTTTGAACATTTTAAAGCTTGTTGATCTTTTATTTTTACACACACACACACACACACACACACACACACACACACACACACACACACACACACACACACACACATACTAACATTGAATCATAAACAATTTTAATACAAAATCCAATATGTTAAGAAAATTGCTTTCACATGAAATACACACAATATCAAACTTTGTGATGTAGAAACATAACCCCAAGACCTAAGTCATGTAAACATTTTTATAAAGATCAATAACTCTGGTAAATAGTCCAAATGTTAGTCATTATCAAAATATGTGGTTCAAATCTTTCAAAGTTTATAAACTTCTGTACGAGGATGTACTAGAAGACCTTAATTCAACAGACATTAAATTGATCAAAAGTAATCAGACATTAAATTGATCAAAAGGTATCAACAAAGCACTTACTGTTTACATACTGGTTATTCTCCTTAAAGTTCTGCCAGCTCTGATACCATTTAGAGTCTTTGTGTAAAACCATTCCCATAGACTCCCTACAAATATACATATGTAAAATCCTACAAAATGAACACCAGAGTGTAGGTAATTCTTGAAAGTTGAGGTGACTAAAACTATAAGATTGCTTCAAAGATTTTCAGTAAGATTGCAGAAAGATTGGAAGTGACACTGGATTTTGTTGTTCAACTTGATGCAGTAACACACGAAACACCCCCACCCCTTATTTTTTCATCAGATTTACATGATTCACACGAAAACCCTTGTCAGATCTACAAATTATGGAACTCTGTCATAATACTGATTACTTTTACCCATGGATCTAAAATATATGTACATATAAACAAGAACTTTGATTTTACAGAGACAATCATAGAGCCAAAGTAAGTAAAAGATCAATTCTCTGACTTAACATGCTTATTGTAATAAAAGATTAAAGGGGCATTAGCTGTGTTTGCCAAACAAAAATATTAGATTTTTTCTACTTTTACTACTTGTACTTGATATACAATAACAAACAAGAGCTATACACAGGCATTAAAAGCTTTTATTCCTATACATTTTTGTGAAAATACGGTCAGGTCCAATCTGATATTCATGTACAAAAAATAAGGTTGAATAAATCAAAAGTGCAAACTGGGGGTTTGTCAAGCAATGTTTATTACACAAAGTTCTGAAACATACTCATCAGCTTCCACAGTCTTTTCTTCTCTTGTTACAGTAGAATACTCCTTCCTTTTACGAAGCTGAACTGCAAGTAAACAAAACATATCTATTTGTAAAGTTCTATAATTCAGTAACATTAAGTGTAGGATATAAACAACAGTGATTTTACAACTTACATCACTTGTGTTAGTCTAGTGGAAGAGCTCTTTACTTACAATCGAGAGGTCCAGAGTATTTGAATGCACATGAGATACATGTAGACTGATCTCGTTTTTACCAGAACTGCAAAATTCTATCCAGAACTGTCAATCCAAAACACTTTATATCTCTACACACGTCCTTTGCATTGTTTGTAAACACGGTAAATCAAGGAGATTTATAGGATGATACTTTGCATTGTTAAAATTTAACATTAATTACACAAAACTTACCAAATTTGTTTGAAAGGAAATGAATATGTGTGTATAGCATGTATAATAGAGGAATATACTTGTTTGTGGACAGTGGGTGAAAAAGGGCGAGAGATGCGGTTACTAAAATAAATCAAACTGATAAATGCATGTATGTGTATCATGTATATGTAGACAAACTGAGAATAATAATAATCAAGCTCCACATCAGAGTTCCAGATAGAAAAGATATTGGCCTTGGGTGTGATGAATCAACATCCCAACATCGGCTAATGCCATTTTTTTCCTTTTGAAATATACATTTATATAAAATTTGAGCTCAACTGATGAAGTCTTGTTGACAGAAAATCATTGCCTTGAGTATTTGCTTTGGCCTCTTTTGTTATAATATTACAAGTAGTGTTAGAACTGTTTGAAGTATTCTGTACAGGTCCCACTTTTCTACTTCATAAAAATAATTAAATCTAGTCACCAAATTTGGCGACTTTGAACCCCAGTCATGACTAAGATATTGAATAATGGTTATTTAAGTCTGTTGGATAACGTTTTATGACAATGACATTCTTACCAGGAGCTTTGTAAGTCCTTCCCCTTGACATTGTGACTTCATCAATTTCCTCTTTCACAGCCTTTACACCCTAAAGTGTTACAGAAAAGTAAAAATTTGTAACATGTAAAATAAAGCATTTTACAATGAAAGACATCATAATATTTAAACAAAAAATAAATATTTGAAATAAAATTAGCTCCTTTCAGTCTGACAGATCAAATTTGCATAAATTTCAAGAGGTTAGATAGTTTTGGTCCCTGCGTCCCTAACTATTAATTGATTTAGCCCTAAACACACATTTGGACTGGTCTAACTGGTAAAATGTATCAATGAAACAAACAAGGAAATTTTTTTACCCAGCCATTGGATATATCATTGTTTTACCGATTTTTAGTGTAACCTTCTTTTAGATTAAATAAACACTTAAATAGACCTAAATCATGTTGTCTTAACATGCATCAACCAGGAGAAAAGAAGTGTTTTATGACTCAGATTGGTTAAAAACAATTTGGAATCAACCTGAAAACAAAATACAGACTCCAAGTACGATAACATTGCATTTACAGCACCCCATTGACAGTCGCCAAACCGGCAAGTTAGTTGAAATTTTAGTCACCATTTATGAATTTTAGTCACATATGCGACCAAATTACTTGCCACTTTGAGTCCTGCTAAGTTACAATTTTACAGCAGAGCTCATTGTTTTTCAGGGGTTCATGAGTTAACAATTCCTAATCAGGGAGTTGTTACATGGAGTCAGAAGACATAATTTGTGTTACCCTACAAGTGGTACATACAAAATTAGAAGAGTGGGTCTGCTGCTTTACGTAAAGTTGATAACAGGTGTATGATGTACATTGTACTGGGTGATAACAGGTGTATGATGTACATTGTACTGGGTGATAACAGGTGTATGATGTACATTGTACTGGGTGATAACAGGTGTATGATGTACATTGTACTGGGTGATAACAGCTATATCATGTACATTGTACAGGGAGATAACAGCTGTATGATGTACATTGTACTGGGTGATAACAGCTATATCATGTACATTGTACTGGGTGATAACAGCTGTATGATGTACATTGTACTGGGTGATAACAGCTGTATGATGTACATTGTACTGGGTGATAACAGCTATATCATGTACATTGTACTGGGTGATAACAGCTGTATCATGTACATTGTACTGGATAATAACAGCTGTATCATACACATTGTACTGGATAATAACAGCTGTATCATGTACATTGTACTGGGTGACAACAGGTGTATCATGTACATTGTCCAAGGCATGCTTTGCCAATTTGGGCTTAAAACCATGAACAATGAAAATTCACAGACCATAGAGTGACTTCAGAATTTTCTCAATTGAGGTAAGATTGTTAAGGGGCAGTGTAAATCTAGTCTGGGACATATGTCCCAATTTATGTCCAGATTAACTTTAGTTTGATGTTTGAACATTATTCCAACCATAATCTATGATTGATTATTTAATAACCAATCAAGAGGTATAAAACACTTTAAAAATCAAACAGGCAGCTTGTTTTGTGTCATAAAACAGAGACTAGATATAAACCCTTTTGGAAAAATTAAAAATGTCTTGTTAAATGCCAATACATGACCGAAGTCAGTAATTTATACATTTAACATGTATAGTGTATAAAATGAAATATATTCAAGATACAGGTAAATCAGTATAGAAATATTAGATTAAATAAAGAACTCGGGACATATACTGGGGAATATGTATCAGACTAAGTTTACACTGTCCCATTTGTTGATGTAAACAAACATTGTATGGTCAATACCAGCCACAAGAAAAAGAAGAGCTTTTTTCACTGTTAAGAATTACTAAAGTTTACTAGTTTATACTTAAGTATTTTATCACTTGAGAAAGAAATTTGTCTGAGAATTTTTTATGGTGCACAACAAAATTCTCAAGATTTGAGTAAAATCTTGAAGTTGAGAAAAAAATTTGTCTGACAATAGTTTTATGGCCTTGACCCTGATTTCAGGAATAAACTGAAGTTAAGTATACTCTGAAATTTATAACATTCAAAAGTTTGATGGTGGAAAGCTTTATTGGGCTAAATAATCACATCTTCTTACCCATAATAACTGTTTGCAAAGCAAAACACAAAATCAATTTTGAGATTTGCAGCCACCTTGAAAATGGTGGTCAAACTTCTGAGACTACTCAAAATTTTTTTCATTAATAAAAGTGCATACCTCTGACACTTTCTGGAATGATGCACTCTGTCCGATTTGCTGACTAGATTTTGATATTGTTTCTGCTGCTTTACCTGCCGTCTTCCCTAATTCTTCTGTAAATTCTTTTCCTTTTTTGGCAAATTCTGATTTGCCTACCTCCTCTACTGTCTGCAAATAAAAATGGATGATATGTATTCATTATTAAAATCAAAATGCTTTACCCATTTGGTTAAATAGGCACCTACACCTTAACGAGAAAAGTAGAAATTTTTTATTTTAGGTAACCACCATCCTTTAACATGTTCTAGGCTAAACACAAGATGAGTCTAGTTCTCAGAAAATCCTTCGGCTATGAAACATTGGTCTATTTAAAGTATCTATTGCTGTATGACAAAAGAAAAAAAAAACAAACACCACACACCACCTTCCACCTATCCATATTTCAGGAAGACAGGAAAATCCAGTCACCAAGGCTCAAACCAGTGACCCTCTGACTGCAAATTGAGCACTCTACTGTGAAGGCACAACAGCTCCCAAAGGAAAAGATAAATAAAGTAAGAATAAACTACATGTACCACATTATCAGTTCTTATGTTGATCAAAGGCCAAAGCAGGTTCATGGATTCTTTGATTTTGTTTAACTTTGGACATAATTGAACAATGATGTGTGTGTACTCTCAAAAGAAATTTCATGTATAAATAGAGTGGTGTAAGACATACACCCCTGAAGAAAAAAAAAAGAATTGGAAAATAAAAATATAAAAATAAACCTTACTTACCTGGGCAAATTCTTAAAATCAGTTGTCTGAGAATCAGATAATTTTTTATGATCTTATATTGCACTTTAATTTTGGGTAACCTAAATGTTTTAGTACTAAGACAACTCAGATTGACATTCTCAACCAAGCAACTAAATGTTGTACAACTGAGTCAAGATCAAAAGACCAACCTTTTTAAACAACATTTTATAAAACTATAAACAGTTATGAGTTAAATTTCTAGGTCAATGCCATGGTATAAAGTCATACCAGGTCAATCCACAACATTAATTATTAGCCATTCAGAATCCAAATTTCCTTGGAAATTTTCAGAGAGGTAGGGTATACAGCCTACCTTAGAGTAAATAACTGAAACATTATCAAAAACTGATTTTACATCAAATTTACATACACATTTCATTGCCTACCTCTGAAACTTTTTCTTTTACATCCTGAAATGTCTTCTGAAAGGCAGTTGATCCCTCTTTTTCAATATTTTCCTACAAAACCAATAAGGAAAGGATGAAAATCATTGTACATGCATGTTCTAAAATGATGTTAGATTAATTATATTGTCCCTCAAACTTTCTTTAATTTTGCAACTGAATATATATGTCTATTTTTTACTTTGACACAAACTTGCTACAGAGCAACTGAGCCACAACACTGCTACAGAGTTACTGAGACACAAACTTGATAGTGTGTTATTGAGGTACAACACTGATAAAGAATCACGGAGTACAAACATGCTAGAGTTACTGAGACATAAACTGAGTAGAGTTACTAAGACACAAAATTGCTACAGTTACTGAGCCACAACGCTGCTACAAAGTCGCTGAGACAGAAATTTGGTACTGTGTTATTGAGGTACAACACTGAAAGAATCACTGAGGCACAAACATGCTAGAGTTACTGAGACACAAACTTGATACAGTTACAGAGATACAACACTGCTACAGAGTTACTGAGACACAAACTTGGTACTGTGTTATTGAGGTACAACACTGCTACAGAGTTACTGAGACATAAGCTCGCTAGAATTATCAAGACACAAACTCACTAGTAACTGAGACACAAACTTGCTACAGAGTTATTGAGACATAAACTTGAACAATGTAAAGTTAATCAGACACAAACTTGCAACAGAATTACTAAGACACAGCCTTGTTACAGAGTTTGTGGGACACAACCATGCTACAGAGTTACAGAGAAATAAAACTTGCTACAGTTACATGTAGATGACAGACTATAGATCTATACTACAAATATCTGCTTTTACAATGAATGTTTTGCTTCACTGATGTTCATGTCAACACAAAATTATTCACTTACAGAGAGACTTATCCAGCTATACATGAAGTGCTACAAACTTTGACTTGTGCTAGAAACTGTTGTATGCCATTTCAAGGTTCTTTAATGTACCGTGCCAACAATAGCCCAAAACCTCTAATTTAAGAACTACAGTAAAACTTGCTTTAGGCACCACCTGTGTATAAAGACCACCTGGTCATAAAGCCAATAGTGTACAAATCAACCTCTAGTCAAAGACCACCTCCCTATACAGACTGGTTTTGTTGTGTCCCGATGGGGGTCTTTATACAAGTATCACTGCATCCATAGTGTTCCCTATATCAGGGGGTATTCCATAAACCCAGTTCAAATTTCATGGGGTACAACATGACATTCAGGGGTACCAAACAAAGTTATTTAAAAAGGTTTTAAATCCTTTACAGTTGTGTATTTTTTATTTTGTAACACTTACATATATGCATTGCATGTATTTATTGACTCTGTACACATGCATAAATTGCTAGCTTTAATATGTACCAAATCTTCATTGTGTTGTTATAACTCTAAAACTGTGTCATGATTGTCAAACAAGGTAGACACTCAAATATGAGTGTCCCTAGACTGCCACATGATTCTTATCAGCTGATGGTCATGTTCCAATAAACACAGCTTGTATAGGCTAGTGTCTGAGATGAAGACTTCAACTTCACAACAGGGTGCCAAAATATACAACAGGGTGCCAAGATATACAACAGGGTGCCAAGATAAGGAAATGATTCAAAAGTATAAATAAATATTGATTATGCAGTTTCTGACATTGCTTGAATCTCATTGCTATGGTAGAATGAAATTTCATTAATTGTCACTAGATGATGTTAACAGTGCATTATACACAAAAGAAGTATATTATTTAGAGATTTTCCCTAAAATCGTTTATATCTAGACTACATTTTTTCATTCCATTTTCAATATATGACAAATACGTACAACCCATTTTTATTTGCATGAAATTAGCTTTTTTAACATAAATACATAATGAATTTATGTAATGGGGAACATTGTATCCAAAAGACTTTAAGACTTTCACCTTTAAAGCGTAAGGAAACTGTCTTTTTTGTTTGGGATTTCTATTTCAAAATTTTGTCCTTAAAATAGCCAACAAATGTACAGAGGCTTACAACCACTAAAGAATTGTTTGTATATTTTGTTTATATGGTGTTTTGCGCAACACCCAACAGTTTTTCATTTATATGATGGCAGCAAGTACTTAAAGGTGGAAGAGAGAACTTGGTTACAAGGAGTCCAGGGATTTCAAAGATACCACCAGCTGTCCACAAGTAAACTGCTAAACCTTATCACAAACCCAGTTTAGGTTCCAGTGGGGCTCAAACCCACTTGAGGTGAGACTCTCTGCTTTAAAGCATTATGCCCTAACCACTCGGCAATGGACATGGCTTATAGAACTGTAGTACAAGAGTAAAGATCATACATAAAAACACAATTAATACTCACAAATTTCTCTCTGGCTTTCTTAATGGCGTCTGATTCCTCTAATTTTTCTCTTTCTTCTCGAAATTTTCGTAAACTTTCCTGTAATACAAATAAATGATGGCATTGTGAATATTTCACCATGTATATAAATAAGTATTAGATAAGGTCACTCCTAATACTGTAATACTCTGAGGTAAGGAAGAAAATATTTTTCAACAAAAGTATAAGCATATACATGTAATAAAAGTGATTTGCCCTCAGATTAATTTTTATTTTAACATTACATGAACTAGATGCAATATTGCTGAAACTGCATATATAAGAAAGGTAAGATTGTGGCTTTACAATGTAATTTCATATAAAACTTGTAATAAGAAAACTGAACATTTGTGACATTTCTGTTTGTTTATCATGCATTTCTGCAGAACAACCATAGAAGTTCATTGACAGCAAATATAAATTACAATATACATGTAAATAAAAACTCACAAAAATGTCTTTTTTCTTAGTCAGCAACCATAATATCAATACACTTTCCTGACAAGTTCTAAAAAAGTTATGGTTGGCATCTGTTTGGGTTGGGCACCCACTTTTTCTTTCCACTACACTTTTAAGTTAAAAACTTTGGTTTCAAAATGGAAGTCAGTCAGTTGATGGTCAATCAAACTCAAATGCTTCATTGTATATCATTACCCAAATGATATTTATTAGTAATTTCTAGTTTCCCACTTAGGGGACCTGGGCCTGGCATTAATTACTGAAGTCTAAAAATCTTACTCATCTATGGTTAATCCTGAAATCTGATTGGCTGGGCAGGTTAAACTGAGAATATTCTCAGACTTTCAGTAAATTCTCAAGTTTTATGGTGCCGAGCCCAGAAGATTTTTTAATCATCATTTTATCTGCCCAAAATAAGAAACAATCTTCCACAGTCTGTGGGACAATGATGAATGTTAAGTCTGATAGAGGACATACACTTGAGATGAACATGTATCCATCAAAAAGTTTTTAATGACTAACATCTCTAAGACAACATTTCTATAACCTACCTTCAATTCTTTATTCTTTGCAAAATCTTGTTTCATGTTCTCTATTAACTGCTTAAAAAAATTCCGCTCCCCACCGGACATTGATCTTGTCTGTCAAGAGAAGTAGGAGAAATAAGATACACTGACATATTTTTAATAAGAAATTAGAAGAATAGATACCAAAGTTATACATAACAAATGCCATGAACAACCTAAAAATATAAAGAATCTTGGACAAACACAGGCCTATAGAGAATCCAAATGGGGATGAGGTGTCATGAAAGAGTAAGTAACCCCTGCCTACTACAGCTTGAGAACAAAATTTGAAAAATCACTCATACTACGGAACAAGTGATTTTGAAAACCACTTGTCCCTGAACACCTTCACCGTGTCCCAATTTTTTATAAACTTTTGTGGAACCATTAGTAACTTTTCTTCGATATCTCTGATATGGAACTTTTTATTACATTGATTGAATTAATTACATGTAAATTGAAGTAAAGGATTTTAAGAACAATGGCTCATGTAAAGTTTTAGAGACTAAAAAGTAAGATGACACATAATGTATATATCTAGGAGAAAAATGACTCGACGCTGGGGACAAGTACCCACTCCTAACTACTCGTCCCCAAGTCATTTTCACTTGTCCACGATGAATGGATGAATACATTTTTCTCAGCCTGCTACTAGTTCCTCTTGCACATCCCCAGATTATGTAGTTATATCCAGAACAAGAACAAACAACAGAAAATTTGTGAAATACACATATATCAAACATATATAAAAACAAACAGTATATACACCTATATTCATAAGAAAGCTTCACCACAATGAAGGTTCTGTCATTTTTCTTCCCAAGTTTTACTTCAAAGAGTGGGAATGATTAGAACAATCTAATCAATGACATATTGGTGTCAAGCATGCTACACACAAAGTTAACCCATACCATTTTGCTGGCTACTTTTTATCACTCGTCGCCTACTCCAAAAACTATTGAAAGCCCTGGAGTAGGGAACATATCAAATAATAATGATACAATGGATATTAAATTTATCAGGATAACATTAATTAAACAGCAATACACATGAGAAAATGGCAAATCTAGCTTCTATTTAAAGCAAAATAAAATTTTTACATATGTACACATTTAAGTTTAGCATTTCAGATTTCTTTAATCCTTGGTATAAAAAGTTGTAATAAAATCCTGCTAGATATCCTGTCATGATTTGTGTGTTATGGTCTCATTCAAATATTGAGAAGTTTCTTTTCTGTGCTGTTTTCTGCAACACAGGACCTCAGAAAATCCCTTGAGTAATGTTGATTTACATATACATGTACTGAGAAAGAAGGAGGATACCATAGTTTTTTTAGGGAAGTCAGTGCATGTATGGCTGCATTCCCAATGGCAAAATGTAACATTTCCCCCTCAATTTCAGGTCAAAATATTTTCAATTTTTAATCTTTAAAAGAAGAAAATAAAAACAAATGTAATTGAATTTTCTTTAGCAAATAAGATACAAAGCAAGCTTTGTAAATTTGAATAAATTAAACACAAAAATTAACAGAGAAATTACCAGTATCTTCAGATATATTTTTAATGTTGTTAGATTTTTCCCAGTTTGTGGAAAAGCTTACCTGTGATAATGTGTAATCATGCTTACGATCTTTTTGTAGTGTTGAAGACAAAATGTGATGTTGACGAGTAGGAAACTGACATCTGTGGCACTGTATTAGCTGTTTAAAAAAATTACATAAATATCAGCAACATTATATAAATATTATATTACAGATGGTGAATCTTTTTAAAATTCAAAAAACGAAATTCTTTTTAGGCAAAAATCATTAGTGTACTAGATAAAAATTGGAGCTGAAACACTCTTTCAACATAATTTGTAATTTATAAAATTTCCCTGCAAATGAATATTTCTAATGTGTCTATATACGCCTAATCCTCGAAGTTTATTTCACACCTTTTGTGTTGTTAGTACCCAGGTCTCCAGTGCTATTGATGTGTAAAACAGGTACCCTAGGCCTGCTAAAGAAGTGTTACTTGTCACACTTATTTTCATAGGGGATATTTTTTAATTTCATGGGGAGACTAAATTTTAGGAATGTAGGAAAGAAGTCACCAAATGAAAGTCAAAAGAAAAAAGTCTAAAAAAAAATCAAAGAAAAAAAAGGAATAGTTTATATGGATATCATAATGTATATGATAGTTGACTTTTTTGAAGAAGTATTTATTACTGAATTTGCATTTATAAATAAAATAATGTATCTAGATCTAATATATTATTCTTAAGTCATAAATAGTTATTTTCGCAGTCCAAAGGATGTATCTTCTGAATCAATTTTGATTTGTATATACAGAATCAGAATTATTATCAGTTATATTCACAGTGCACACTAAATGCATAGGTAATTTATTCTATGTATACCATGTAGTTACTTTTGTTCCAACTAAGAGTATATTTTTGACAATGTACGAGTTTTTATGACTTCACTGGAGCATAAAAAAAGAAAACAAACAAAACAAAATCAAAAAAGTAGATGGGCAGTAAATTTTGGGGGTCTTCCATTGCCTTAAAATACTTTCAACAGAAGTTTTGTACATAATTTTTCCTAGATAGAATGATTAAAGAATTGACGAAGTCCAAATATATTGTCTCTTAAAACTGAAAAAAAGAAAAGGGAACACATGGCAAAATAAAGCTGTGATTTTTATTCTTTGTGACTTTTTTCTACATATAAAATTATGACTTTTTTCCTGTGACTTATTTTCCTATGACTTTTTTTCCTACATAAATTGTGATTTTTTTCCTGTGACTTTTTTCCAATTACCAAATTTTAGTAAGAATTGATAAGGAAATTTAAACTTTTCATGGAGGAGATATGCATTTTTTCTTGAAGAAATTATAAAAATTTTACATAAAAAATAGGGAGTCTCCCTAGTTATGGGGGAGACTTGGGAAGTATGATAATGATACATGTAATTACTTATATACATGTACTTATTGTTTAAAAAAAATGAATATGGGATTCTCTGGCCTGTCTGTTTTTCATTTTGATGATTACCATTGGCAATAGCAAAATGGTTTCTGGCTAGTGACTAGTGAGCCTATATACATGTACAAAGATAATTTGGATGTAGATAAATTTTTAGAATTTTGAAATATTCTCTGAATGAATTCTATTTCACTGATTTAGTTTTCAAAAATGTATTTTGTAAAATTTCAGTAGGATTTTTTTTCCATGTGATTTGGATTTCAGTTATATGAGAACACAGGAAACCATCAGCCTTCAACAAGTAAACTAGCAAACTTTCTCACAATAATCAACTATGGTTCCAGCAGGGCTTGTACTTATGCTGTAGATTTAACTTTTGGAGTTGTATAATATTCTCAGAAAGAGTTTTTTTTTCACTTCTTTAGTTTTCAAAAACGTCATTTGTAAAATTTTAGTTGCAGTAAATGTAGTTATTTTCTACCTCGTTTCACTCCTTCGAAAAATAAATCTTTATTTAATTAATTTATAAATAACCAAAAAAGAATAAATAGGTTGGTGCATTTGTTTAAAGATCTCAAAATTTGATTACATTTTATGTCTATATAATAATATCACGTTAAATATTCAATTTCATTTGAAATAACTATTAACAATCAATTACATATACCATCACCATTATATGTTACACAATACAGTCTTATTTCTTCAGTTGGAAATCTTTGATAAATCCTTAAATTCAATAAAATGTAAACTCACGGTAAATATATTACCAAATAAATTTGATAAAGATATAATTGTATTAAGCAAGGGTTGGGTGGAATGGGTAACTAAACACATAAATGCCTTATATCGCCTTGAAACGAAGTGGCATTGAATACTCATGCCTTGCAAATGCTTTATATACTAGGCGCTAAAGTGTTCGTGGGTATAGCTCGAAAGTACTCAAAAAATATAAACAAAATGTATGAACAAAACCATAGGAAATTCATTTATTTTGACTTAGCCAATGATTTTTAATTTTGGCCAATGACATCGAAAAGTGAAGTTGGCCAATGATTTGGCTGTTGCCTTTTCAGACCCAGGGCTAACACTGATAATGATATATAATTTGATCTACAGGGAAGTACAGACGTGTGGACTGATTATCTAAATCTGTGGACAGCTATCATGTAAATTGACTTGGCAATAAAAAGTAAAAAGTTAAGTACACATTTTTTGTAATTGTTCATAAAAAGCAAATTAAAATAAATTAAGATTACACAACCACCTAAGGTCTTTACGTGTACACAATGCTGTCCAAAATTCCACACTTTGGTTTATATGCAAACTCTTGAGTATATTTATATATTGTAAAGTCATGTCAATAGTTTTCCCGAATTTGTGCATGATCATGGATAATTATGTAAATAAAATACACCTGGTGTGTTGGCTAATACTTATCAATGATGCTCAGCCACACAGGTGTTGAATTATGAAACAAGGGTGGCTAAGTCTAAGACTAAAATTTTACTGAATGTAAAAAAAGCACATGTTTTGTTGACCAATTTAAAATAACTCAACAGATAAGTTAAAAACTATGGACAAAATGTGATTGGCTTGTCATTATTAAATATTGCGTATGCCGGTCCGGTGGGTGTTTTCAATGTCACCGAGAACTGTCTTTTGAGAGAATAATGTCTCTGTAATAAATGAGATAATGCAAAAATTTGAACAAATCTGCAAAGTTCCATTCATTGTAAAAAATAATAAATACCCTTATAACACAATTTTGACGACAGCCGACTCCGAACACATGTTTGAAAGTCGCCATGATGCAAGACAAAGTTATCTTGACGTTTCCGGTGTCGTAGATATCATTGCGTACCCGATCAAATGTTCAATAGTAGCAATGAAGTGCCAGGACATTAATATATATTGATAATTAAAAACTATAACAGTATATAAAAACTTTAATTCTTAGTTCCATTTTTACTTGAAATATGGCTACTTATTTTACATTTTTGTTGCTTATATTTTTCGGGATCGATGTACTATATTTACCTTACCACTAACCTGATTACAGCCTATTTTCGTTTTGGAAGGACGTTGTTTACAAAATGACCTCAAAGTTTGGTAAATTGGCATGTGTAGCTGGTCGTTACTTAGTAAGTGAATAATTGAATATAAAATTTTATGAATGAATAATATATTACGATATCAATGACGCAGAATTATATACCGAAATGAAATAAAAATCCGTGCTTTTAAGTGTTCAGAGATAAGCCTCAGGCTCAATGACCTAGATTCTACTTTCATTTTGGATTCAATACAAAAAAGTGAATATTTTTCGGATCCGACGATTACATTGTCTGTATTTATTAATGATAATTATTAAGCTTGATAACTAAAATTGTTTGATAGTTAGATCTAATAAAATTGTTTATTAACAGAAAAAGGACATCACCCTGAGGTAGGCCACTTTATAGCTTAATCATTATGGACTACACCAACTTTTAGAAAAAGAGCACCACCCTGAGGTAGACGACAGACTGTAGCAATTAAGCTATATAGTGACCTACATCAGGATGGTGCCTTTTTTTTTTTAAAAAAAAAGTCAGAGCAGTCTGTAATAATAAAGCTATAAAGTGGTGCAGTCTGTAATAATGAAGCTATAAAGTGCCCTACCCCAGGGTGGTGCCCTTTTTCTATAAGTCAACTTGGTCCATAATAACTAAACTATATAGCTACCTACCCCAGGATGGGATTGCCATCAACTCGTATCAGTACTTTCAGACTTATACAGCAGTGATTTG
>BROG01000406.1:175000-182500 GCA_030159075.1 Atrina japonica | reverse complement strand
TTTAGTACCTCAGTAACAGATGTTATGATTTATAGAATAAGAATTACATATAGATAATATTGCAAAAAGAGCAGATCAAATGATTAAAAGAAAATTGAAAATATATTAAAGTGTGAATATTTGCTTCATTCTCGATACTCCATTTCTTGAACTCTGTAACAGGTTGACCGAGGGTTTTCCCTCTTTAACCACCATCGTCATACACAACAGAGTGACTTTGATAAATATTTAAGTTTATTACAAGTTATTTTACAAAATTCATTATAGCGTTCCCTGGATCATTTGCTTTGGTTCTGTTACACATCTGTTCACTTAGGAACCTGGTATTAGGCACTATTAAGGACCTGTTCAATTAAACAATAAATTGCATTAAGTACACAAACATAACAGCGAACTTTACCATACTAACGGAGCTCCATACATCTCAGTGTTTAGCGTTTACTGAAGTACTACACCAACAACTTGAATTCGTTGTTTTACACACTTATTACTAATACGCAAATACTCAATATATATACTCAATATACTCAATAGTATAATTATACTCATTAAATTATACTAAGTTACACAATTACTCAAAACGTTTACATTCACGTTTTTCTGTTATTCATACCATACGCATACTCAATACACAAATATGAACCAGTAGAATTACACGGTAATTAGAGAATACACAATTATTTACACATCACAAATATACACATAATATTCTTGAAACAATATAAAACATTTATCTGAACATTATCATTATAACACTTGTAGTAGACCTTAGAAATTAACAGATACGAAATATAGGTATATAATATAAATGTTTAACTCACCTCAGAAGTCCGGTGTCTGTATATTATAAAAATGTACAATAATATGGCAAATTTAGCAAAATTGACCATGGTAATATGGGACCACGTTTTACTACCAGAAGAAGTCCGTGCAATCTTACCGAAATTCTCAACCGACTGACTACATATGTTAAAACTCAGGTATATGTACAGGTAGATGGGGTACCATACAGGAGAAAAGAAATAAGGTCACTAAAGGGTTAACGTAAGAAAATTAAAAATAAGTTAGAAATACAACTAGAAAGCATTTAGAAATAAGAAAACAAGATAAAACACATACGTTAATGTAACAAACTCTTCCATAGCTTCTGTAGCATTCACTAGTTTAAAGAATTCCATATTAATTTACTTGATTTTTGTCTGAATAAAACTCATAAAGCTCAGAATTAGCTACCGATAATTTTAGTTATTCTTGTAAAATCCTGTACAATCAATATTATTCATCCATGGGGAACTTAATGATGAACACACTGTTATGTTTAGCACGTTTAGCACAAGTTTTCCTTCATAATAGATCTTTTGCAATGGGGAGGGGGCTTTGATGGGCAGATATATAGAACATTTCACCATAAATCGCAGCATCAAGTATGTACACTGGTTTGAGAACTGGCAGAAGCTACCCTGAATATCTTAATACCTTTGCAAGTTGTGGAGGGCTCATCAACATTTCCCTGGTAAATTGCGCAAGAGAGTTTTCTCTCTCAACATTACAAACTGACTATAACTGTATTACTGAGAAATTACACAGTTTGGCAAATCCATTATATAGTATTTATTCACTTCAGATTTGATCAGGGTTGAGTCATGCCAATGATATTTAAGCTCAGAGTTTATCAGAATATGAATTAAATTATTTAGTATGTTGCATAAAAGAAGTTGTGTATCATAGTAAATATATTGAAAAACCTTCATTGTTTTGACGGATGACTAGCACAGGGTCCGAAGTCACAAAATTTACCAAATAGTCAACCTCAACCTTTATTTAGTAATTTGACATTAACATCTTTTTGTCATATTTCTGAATATGACTTGAAAAAACATTCTTATCTGTTTTTATTCACAAGCAACATTCTATCAAACTTTTGATTTTCTCATGAAAAATTCAAAAATATGTTGAATACGATACTCAAAATTTAAGTACGTACTCAAATAATTTTTTTATAGGTCTGAAAATTTCTTTAAATGGGAAATGCTGTTCATCATTGTTTACAACTTTGGTGACTTCAGGCTTAGGTCTATCTATTGTAAACCAAAATGAGCATCTTACAGCTAAAACCATATAAATGAATTGTTAGGTTTGTTAATCATATTTTACAGTTTAAAAAAATACCATAGATTCAGACTTTTGAATATACATATACACTGGATTTTGGCCTTCTAATTTCTATTACTGAAAATTTAATTGATATTTTTTTTAGTTGCTGCATCCCCTTGGAGATAAAAGTCCCATACAAAATTTCCTGGACAAAAATAAAAGTGGAGGCATGCACCATGTCTGTATTGAGGTGAGTAAAGTAAAATATATGGAAGCAATGAAATAAAAATATTTTAAAAGGATCTGATAAAGTAAAAAAAATATTGACAAAAACATTGAAATTTTAAGTCTTCTGTCAAGATGTTCTGAGATAATTCTTCTTAAATCTCACTTTCATTGTGTCCCAACTAAAGAGGTTATTTTCCTTGAAAACCACAGGGAAAAGGTCAATCTGGTTGTTGGTGTTAGTACCCTATTTAGAATGTTGTGAAGGATTTATTATTGGCCCAGGAAAATTCATACCAGTAACCATCAAACTTTTATCATGGAGTGGTCTATGGTAAAATTCTTACCAGTATGTACCTGACTTTTATCATGGAGTGGTAAAGTGTTGTATATGGTAAAAGTTTTACCAGTATGTACCTGACTTTTATCATGGAGTGGTCTATGGTAAAATTCTTACCAGTATGTACCTGACTTTTATCATGGAGTGGTCTATGGTAAAATTCTTACCAGTATGTACCTGACTTTTATCATGGAGTGGTCTAAAATTGTTGTATGTATGACTTTTATCATGGAGTGCTTTGTGGTACCAGTATGTACTTACTTTTATCTACCTGACTTTTATGTGGAGTGGTATATGGTAAAAATTCTTACCAGTATCTACCTGACTTTTATCATGGAGTGCTAAAGTGTTGTATATGGTAAAAATTCTTACCAGTATGTACCTGACTTTTATCATGGAGTGGTCTATGGTAAAATTCTTACCAGTATGTACCTGACTTTTATCATGGAGTGCTAAATTGTGGTATATAGTAAAAATTCTTACCAGTATCTACCTGACTTTTATCGTGGAGTGCTAAAGTGTTGTACATGGTAAAATTCATACCAATATCTACCTGACTTTTTTGTGGAGCGCTAAAGTGTTGTACATGATAAAATTCATACCAATATCTACCTGACTTTTATCGTGGAGTGCTAGTGTTGTACATGGTAAAATTCATACCAATATCTACCTGACTTTTATCGTGGAGTGCTAAAGTGTTGTACATGGTAAAAGTTCTACCAGTATCTACCTGACTTTTATCATGGAGTGGTCTATGGTAAAAGTTTTACCAGTATCTACCTGACTTTTATCGTGGAGTGCTAAAGTGTTGTACATGGTAAAATTCATACCAATATCTACCTGACTTTTTTGTGGAGCGCTAAAGTATTGTATATGGTAAAATTCTTACCAGTATGTACCTGACTTTTATCATGGAGTGCTAAAAAGTGTGGTATAAGGTAAAATTCTTACCAGTATCTACCTGACTTTTATCATGGAGAACAGAAATGTTTAAGCAGTATCATATATTTTTAAATTTTAAGATTTATAAAGGTATCAGCATTCTCATCATCATTTTAGCATCATTATAAGTAATAGTAGCAGTAAAAGATAGAAGTAGTAGTTCATGTAACATGTAGCAGTACATGTACTTTATCAATGTACTAAGACATAGACCAATTACTGGATAACCTTTAATTACATTTATAAAACAAGATAAGTGTAATACAATGTTACATTACTTTATATGTTTTACTGAAAATTGCTGCTTTAAGTACCTAATAACAACACAACAAACATAAGCACATATATTGAATATATTGTGAAATGTGAATATTCCTCATACCTTTTACAGGTAGATAATATTGAAGAAGCTATGAAAGACTTAAAAGCTAGAAATATCAGACTTCTCAGCAGTGAAGCTAAAATAGGAGCACATGGAAAACCAGTGGTATTTCTCCATCCAAAAGACTGTAATGGTGTGCTTGTGGAACTTGAACAAGCTTAATAAAGGGAAGCAGAGAGATTGTTGAGTGTGGTTTTTTATACAGTACAGCTGTATATAACTTTTTTAGACGTCTAACAAATGGTATTTGCTTATCAGGGGTCAATAATTATGAAAATTTCCATTTGTTTTATTGAAAGCTACTTGTCTGAATGCAAAAACAATTTGTCCAAAAATCAAGTGTAACATATAAAGATATGATTTTGTGTTTAAACAAGTACAATCTTTATTGAATTAATTTTTGTTTCCAACAATTTCTCTTGTCTTTTCCAACAAGTGAGAAGTAACATCTACTTGTTCAACCACAAATGGACGTGTCCTGGACAACTGGACAAACTCAGTTGTTGAGCCATGCTTATACAGGTAATATCTCAAACTTTTGATAGGTTACCATAGTTACTAAGGTGATCTGTTGCTAACCGATGCCACCTGTTATCTTTGAGCAGGCTTGTGTCATACATTGTATGTTAACTTTATGACATTTGAAAATTCTTCCAAATTACCAGGTGAACTCTCCTAGAATTTTTTATGTAACATCTCTAAGTTATCAGTATCAACATTTATTTAATTTCATGACCTTTTGATGAGGGTTTTTGTAGATTTTTATAGAGGAGGGAACTGGTTGATAAATACAGCTTTGTGTTTTGGTCTGTACTGTTTAAGCAGAACTTTTAGAATTTTATTATTGGCATCATAAGATCATAAGTTCTTCTTGCTAAAATTACTGTTTGCAAGGATTACTTCTCACTGAAATTATATTCTATTTTTAGGGACAAAACGCTAAGTTTGCATCTGGCTTAAAATTCTACTTAAATGGTACTATATTCTTGTCAATAACTATTCCATATGAGATTAATACCTTTTTTGGCATGTGTAATTGCCTGCCAGGGTTATATAAATACATACACATATTTTACATAAAAGTTCAGCATTCTTTTTATCTGTGTATAATGATTTGCTATTTTTCAGAAAAAGTTGATATAGTTCTTCTAACTTATATAACATTATTTGTCGTATTTTTGTTGCTATTGTTATGTATACATAAATTCTTGTATAGAAAGTCATCTATAATACTCTCTGTAAAAAGCACTTTCCTAAATATTTCTTGTTTTCATTAATGCATTTTGTATTAGCTTACATACAAGAAAATTTCTGTTTGGGTTTAGCCAAAGGTTGGCTAAAGCATAGTAAACATGGCAGAATGGAAAATACTTATCATAACATGATGATTAGCCTACTTCAGTGAATAAAGAAGATGGATACTGATGGTCAGTCAAGAAAGGTCAAAATATGCCAAAATTTACAAAAGATAATGTTATATTTTATATGATAATATGCTCTCAGACATAGTTTTATGTATATATCTTCTCACCAACATGTTGTCCAATACCTTGATAAATACAGTGCATCCTCTTTACAATGACCATGTAGGAATGACGTTAAATCAAATTTTCATTGTAATGAATTTGATGTGATGTGCATTTTATAGTTAGCTCCCTTGAGTATCATTTTACACATATACGTACATGTAAATAAATAAACTTACAACAACAATAATATCTCTATGAAAATATTGAATGCTTCTTCTTTTCAAATAGAAGTTCACATAACATTTTCTGCATTTAATTCTTTTATAAAATATAAATTAAAAACACAAAACACGATATACAAATTGTCATAAAATAAATTACGCTAATTAAGTTAAGCACTAGTGCATTAGATACACTGTCTTTAATGAAGGGGTATAGGTAATCTCAGTCTGTTCAGTACCTTTAATTGTAGTTTTTCACCCTTTTAATTGTAATATCTATGTAAGTTAATCTTGTAAGCATCGATGCACATTTATTTTTTCGGCCGCATATTGTAAATCGGTGATGTCATAAAATGCACAGATTATGTACAAGATGCCCAAATGTAATAGTGTATCTCCTGATTCCAAGGTAGATTCTTAATTGCTTTAGTAAAAAAGCACAGAAATTGCTGATATAATTCTCTTAAATATGTGTATCATAAAAAAAGTTTCACTTAAACATCTATGGCTTTCAAACGAATTGAGATCCGCCATAGTAATCACATGAGCATGGACATGTAGCCTAACAGATCTTGTCAACTATGTGTATTTTTTATTATTTATTTATTTATCTTTTTTTCAATTTGTACACAACTTGTATTTTTCTACCTGCTGGTTCAATTCTAATGAAACCTACTGCTGCTATTTAAACATTAGGCCTAGGCCATCACCTATCAGTGCAGATCAGAGAACAATTAATGGTGTAATTGTTTTAATAACATAGTTATTTTTACCTGTGATCTCAACCGTAAAGAAAATCAAGACTCGTAACAATAGCCAAATCAGCAAATGGTTCTATATCGTAAAGAGTTTATTTACATAGAGTTTTGTACATTTGATCCCAGAATCTAATGTCAGAGTCGGATATTGGAAATTCGGTTTTAATGAGTACTTTTTATGTACATGTACCTTTATTCCCGGGCAATTCTTGTTGGATACTGAATAGTCCGTTTAAATGAATGTCATTGTAAAGTGGGTTCACTGTACATGGTATATTTTCCTGTTATAATGTTTTGAATTTATTACAGAGGTAATGCTCTGACACCTATTGGTGCACATATTTTTTTTTACCCACATTTGATAATAACTCAGTGTTATATATAAAAATTGGTTGAGAAACCTGTTTTGATTATAAAACTGCTAACTTTGAAGTCAGGGAGTGCACATTCTGCTATCTTTAAAGCTGAGCTTTTCACATATGAAAATAAAGAATAAAATTGTCATTTTGAAATAGTTATCTTTCTCATTTACTTTATGTTTCATTGATTGGGAAATGTATGCAGATCACCAGTGTGAGGTAATAACCCTTCTGAAAATCCTTGACTGTCCTCCTATCTTTCTGTCGATCCTTCTGCTGATTTTGCTGAGTTGTTAGAGTGTCATCTTTTGCATAAAAATCACAGTTACCAGATTATAAATCTTAAATATGGGGTCTGACGTAGTGATATATCCACACAAATAGCAATTAAGTAAATATGGATAAAGCCACACCTCCCAAAGATAAAACTACAAAATGAAGCTATTATTAGATAGCAGTGTTCCATGAGCACGTGCTTAACATAAGACACAACCTGGTTGGCTGTTGTTCGTGGGCGTTTCTGCGATTGTTGTAACAGTATTTCATGGGTGTGGGATTTACTTGTTTTTACATCTATTAATTTGGGTGTGTTTGGACACATGATTTATATATCATACATTGCGGGGGGGGGGGGGGGGGGGGGTGGGGGGGGGGGGTGGGAGGGGGGGGCAGATATTTGGGGGAGGGGGGGGGGGGGGGGGGGGGGGGCA